>CM021104.1:478512106-478977926 GCA_007115665.2 Sequoiadendron giganteum
TAGTAGAGACGCCACATTTGAGGAAGATGTTGCTTATAGGAAGTCCAAAGGCACTCCGGTGGAGGTCGATGAAGAAGAACCTCCTCAAGATATGGAAGTTGACCATATCCCAGAGAATCTGGAGGAGGATACAGAACCTAAAGAAGATATTGATCCAGCTGAGCCTTTGGATCCTACTGATGGGCCTCTAGACATTGTGATTGGAAAGAAAAGACCTCTTTGGGCTCGCAGGACAATGCAGGAAGCAGAAAGGGTTGTAGCTCCAAGAGGAACCTTCAGAGAAAGCAAGAGACCTCACAAGTTCTCTAGCTATGTTGCCTTGATGAGTCAGATTATTGAGTCAGAGCCTTCAAATGTTGAAGAAGCTTCTAGTCAACAAGTATGGAAAGATGCCATGATTGAGGAGTATCAATCTATACTTAAGAACAATGTTTGGGATATAGTTCCTAGACCTAAAGACAAATCTGTGGTGTCTTCTAAGTGGCTCTTCAAGATCAAACATGCAGCTGATGGGAGCATTGAGAAACACAAGGCTAGATTTGTGGCTAGAGGGTTCTCACAAAAAGAGGGAGTTGACTATGAAGAAACTTTTGCTCCTATGGCTCGTTACACGTCTGTTAGAACCATCATTGCTATTGCCGCATCTAGAGGATGGAAGATTCACCAAATGGATGGAAAGACAGCTTTTCTGAATGGCATAATAGAAGAAGAGGTTTACATTGAGCAACCAGAAGGATTTGAGGTACATGAGAAAGAATCTCATGTCTGCAAGTTGAAGAAGGCCTTGTATGGTCTTAAACAAGCTCCTCGTGCTTGGTATGAAAGAATTGATCGGTACCTTTCAAGTTTGGGTTTCTCAAAGAATGATGCAGATTCTAACCTCTACTTCAAGGTAGTAAATGGTGAAGCATTGATTTTAGTTCTATATGTTGATGACTTGATCATTACTGGTGAAGAACATCTAATACTAAAATGCAAGAAGGAATTAGCTTCAGAGTTCGAGATGAAGAATCTAGGTCTTTTGCATTACTTTCTTGGCTTAGAAGTTTGGCAAAAGCCAAATGAGATGATTCTAAGTCAAGGCAAGTATACTGTTGACATTCTCAAAAGGTTTGGTATGCTTGATTGCAAACCTATGTCTACACCCATGGAGTCTAATTTAGATAAGTTGAAAGAAGCTGCAGCTAGTTCAGAACCAGTGGATTCTACGATGTATAGACAGTTGATTGGTTCATTGATGCATCTAGTTAACACTAGACCTGATATCTGCTATGCAGTGAGTGCACTTAGCCAGTTTATGTGTGAACCAAAGCAAATACATCTTGTAGCAGCTAAACATATCCTGAGATATTTATGTGGCACAATTGGATATGGTTTGAGATATTCTTCAAATGTGGATTTGGAGCTGCATGGTTTTACTGATTCTGATTGGGCAGGATGTGTCTCAGATCGGAAGAGTACTTCTGGTTGTTGCTTCAGTTTGGGGACTGCTATGATCTCCTGGTGTAGCAGGAAACAGTCTTCAGTGGCCTTGAGTACAACTGAAGCAGAGTATATTGCAGCTTGTGTGGCAGCTCGTGAGGCAGTGTGGCTTCGTAAGCTCCTTGCAAGATTGTTTGGTCAATCAATGGAGCCTACTATCATACACTGTGATAATCAAAGCTGTGTGAAGCTTTCTGTCAATCCTGTGTTTCATGACAGAACAAAACATGTTGAGATCAAGTACCACTATATTAGAGATATAGTGCAAAGGAAAGCTATACAGTTGAGGTATATCAGCACTGAAGAGCAAACGGCAGACATTCTCACCAAGCCTCTCGCCAGGATGAAGTTTGTATACTTCCGAGAGAAACTTGGTATGGTGGAGAATGCAGCCTTGACTGAGAAAGAGTCTCAGAAATCAGTGATCCTTGTTGAGAATGCAACTCTCTGCTGAGTGAGAGTTGAGGTGCAAGCCCTTGTTAATACAATTCTCTGCTGAGAGAGAGTTGAGGGGTAAGTCCTTGATAATGCAATTCTCTGATGAGAGAGAGTTGAGGTGAAAGCCCTTGTTTCCACCCTCTGGGAGAAGCTATGGTGGATGCCATGTGTGTGACTCCATGACAACATCACGTGAGAGAATCCGTGATGAGTTTTTACCATCTATGGGAGTAGCCATAATGGTTAATATCACGTTGAGGTGATATTTTATTTTGTTTTCATTCTAACATAATGTGTCTTGTGCAGATGGTAGTTCATCCCTAGCTGAGAGGGAGTGTTGATGTTAATTCAACGTCGGTCTTCACTAATACATGGGCCGACCTTATAATTAAGTTATTCAATGTACTTATTCTGGCCGACTTTATTTATTATTAAATGTTTATCATAAGGCCGACCTATATGAAGAGGCGCCAAGAAGGTATATATACAGAGTCACCTTTTGATGTTGATACACATTCGAACACACACAAAGAAGTTTGCTATTTTGGCAGAGCAGAATTCGCAGTCATAGAAGAAGCTCATACTTGGATTCGCATACCTAGAAGAAGTTCATACTTGAACAGCAGATCATCATTTTGTAGCAGCAGACCGATTTCAAGGAGAAACATATTCATTTGTATCTTTGCATCTAAGAGAGATGCTATTATTCATTGTATCAAATTCCGCATTGTGTTGGGCCTGAGTTCAAGCAGATTTCTGCTCTTATTCCTTCAATATATAAGAGATATATTTGCTGGGTTTTTCTCCCTCAAGAGGAGGGTTTTCCCAGGGTATCTTGTTGTGTTCATTGTCTTATGGTTTGCATTTCTTTTATTCAATTGATTAAATAATCTGATCTAAGAAACACTAACACCCTTTACATCTCTTAGCATTTGCTTTGTCACCAAAGTATTATAACAAAGAGATACTTCCATTGCTGAGGAGGATGGCACCATATAGGGATTTAGAGGTTGTTGTTGGCTATAAGGCTGCAATTAGAAAGATATTTGTAGATGAAGAAATCCAAAGCATTGTCATGGGTGAGTTTAGCCAATTCATATTTGCAAAAAATAATGATGTTTCCGCTCATCTAAACAAATATAGGAAAAATGTCGATGATTGGTGGTATCTACATGGTCAAGGCTCCATTTACTTGCAACCTCTTGCAATTAAAATACTCTCCCAAGTATGTATCTTTTTATTTTATTTTTTTTTTATTTTCGTTTTTCATTTGATACTAATATGCTATCTATTATGATTATTATCGGCAACTAAAATTAAATACTAATAGTAATTACTAAATGTTATGTGCATAATCAACAGGTTGCATGTTCCTCTTCAGCTGAGCGGAATTGGAGTACATATTCCTTCATCCACTCGGTCAAGCGCAATCATTTGGGTGCAAAAAAAGCAGAGGATTTGGTCTATGTACACTCCAACCTTCGTCTCTTATCACATAAGAAACTTGAATACAATGAGGGTGTGTCAAAGAATTGGGATCTCACCCCTGAGTGTGCTGATTTAGATGCTACAGTTGCACAACTTACCTTGGCTTCTATAGATGACAATGAGGCAACTAATGCACCTAGTGGGAGTGGCAATCCAATTGATAGTGGTTCAAATGAAATTGAACCAATTGAGGACGATGAATTTGATGAAGACGAATTTGAAGAATAGTAATACTGAATTAAATATTGTCTTGATTGTAATTTGAATTTTCAATGTGTAATGACATTTTAAGACTTGAGTATTTACTATTTAGTAATTTAGTAATTTACTATTTACATATTTGCAAATTATGAATATGATTACAAATTATATGAGGTATTACCATATGGCGTATTTCATTGTTTCAATATTCTATGGGATTATGATCATATGATTATAATTTTGAGCATGCTTATGAGTCTATGACATTATCATTATGTTTATATATATATATATATATATATATATATAGTACGGTCGTACACGTACCTGTACCCTAGGAAAAAAAAATTGCCGAACCGGCGAACCCGAACCCGTATCTAAACCCGTACCTGAACCGGCAACTTAGTAATTTTCAATAGATGACCAGAATGAAGCCCAGCGCTCTTATTTATAAACTTTTCTATCAATTCAAATTTGTTTCCCTCCAATTAGGGCGCCCAAACATGACATTCAAATTCACCTGTATCAAGCTACATTTGGATTTCATTTCAAACGTCATTCACCTTGACAACTTGACGTCCAACATGAAAAGGAGGTGACTTTATTAAAAATGCAAATAAAGCTTAAGTTTGGCATCCCACTTTATTAAGTGAAAAATACATTAGAAGCAACTTAAATATCTCCCTTATGAAGTCATCCACTTTAGCATAGGAAATATTTTTCACTTAAACATTATCTCATCAGATATTAAACTTGCCAAAATAAGTACCTCAAATGTTGGAGACCAAACTGCTCAACAGACTTCCTGAAATAGCCTATGAACTGAACTGCTGAAACCTTGCTAAAAATAGCAAGTGACATCCAAAAGCTCAAACTGAAGAAATACTGATACTAAACTACTAAAAAATTGTGTCTCCAAATGCATTTTAAGCACATTTTGAGCAGCCATTGTAACTTACTAAAAATAGTAAGTCCAAAAAAGTTACCCGTTTCAGTTGCATATCACACCACTGCAAAGCTCTCTAAAAACCCAGAAGGAATCCAGAATCCAAACTGCAAAACTCCAACATGCAAATCCCCAAAACTGCCAAAACATCCTCCTAGAAAATAGGAAACCCTAATTTTGCATCTGACTAGCCTACAGGCATCCAGGGATAGGCTAACAATCACTGGAAAACGTAGTGCTAAAAATGGGGACATTACATAGGGACACAATTATATGTAATGTTTTTAATTAATCTTATAAAAAAGAAAAACTATCTCTCCATTGTCACAATAGTGGAGAACTAAATGGTTTTGGCACCAAGAAGAAACATTTTTTGTGCTAGTAATATCACAAAAGTGAAACAACAAAAAAAAGTTGACTGTTTCATTACAGTATGTTTTGTTTTACAGATAATATATGTGACATTGGAAGGAACCGTGATACTTAATACTTACCATGTTCATGTTCATGATGATGGCTGTGGTCATCGTGATCTTCACTTGAATTTTCTGTATGAACTTCAGATTCAATCCTAAAAAAGTAATTTAACAAACAGGTCAGAAATCCTTAAAACAATTTAACCAAAAACAATGACTTATGAGAAATCATTCCACATGTTAGGAATGGCACTGCTCTTCCTTTCGGAACATAAAAACATACCATTTGAATGAAACAATCACCCACTTTGATAACTTGTGCAAAATAATATTGGTGAAATAGGCAGTGTGGGCGCATTAAATAAATGCATTAACATCTTTAGGACTGGAGAACCCATGGCCGCTAAATTCATTGGACAAATGAATGATACCAAATCTACAATTTTATGCTTCAAGTTTTAAACAAATGCATTCCTGCAGCTACATAACTAGTTACAAAGAGGAACAAAATGCTGAAAAAAAATTATTGAGCCCACAGAAATTGAGGGTCTATTGCATCCATTACACAATGTATGTGTTACTGTAATCTGCTAGCAAAGTGTCTGATCATATTCATGCAAAAAGCAACATATTACTGACACGGTACAAAACAAATCAATTGGATATAGACCTTGCGAAAATACTATTTACCATATCAAAAACATCATGATGGGATCACACAGCAGATCATATTCATTTTGCAAAGACTAACACATATTTGGTGCTAATTAGATAACTAATAATTGTGTGTATGCGCACAAAGGCTAATTTGAAAATTTCTTGTTTTTTTCTTTCAGGAAAGGAGAGCCACACCTTTGCAAATCAAAGCCACCAATTCCAAGGACATAGTCCATATCAACAACACCATACTTGGTATACTTAACACGAGCCAACCCGTTGATCCGCTGCAAGTTTAGAAATATTATGTAAAAGGCAGGACTTTAAGTCAGAGAATGCAAAAAGATAGTTTCAAAAAGAACAGCAAGTCAATAACAAAGAAAACCGGATTCTACAACTATGCTGTCAAAGGCAATTATCTTCTTTATAATTTGTAAATCAATCATGAATCTAACCAAGGAACATGATATTGTTTAAACTGCTACTAATCTACAAATGTGGTGTAGAAGCCTCCTCTTCCTGAACTTTTTTGTTCAAGAGAAAAATGAAATCCATCGAGTCCTAAAGATGTATTAGTTAATTAGCAAAAGAGCTAACTTTGTCTGATGAAACCATTTAGCTATATGTAACTTGTAGCCCATCTGCTGTATTTTGTTCTTATAAGTTCAATGGTGTGATTCTATCACAGCAATTGCTTTAGTTTGCCTCAAACACTTTCATAACAATACTGCTTTAAGGGGTCTTGTTAATAGTCATTAATTTAACACTGTAAATGCTATTTTGTAGGCAAATTTTATTTATGAGGGAATTTGGCTCAAAAATCAGAGTTTCTGATCAGAACAGCAGTCAGGTTATGAGACCCTGACCATTACCGCATCATCTAGAAACCACCATTCTTGTCTACCATGGAAAGTGTCCACCAACAGGTTCAAACCCAACAGAAATAGGGTTGCTTACCTCATGTTACCTCATTGAACACTATTCACTACCTCGACTCAATATCAAGCCTATTATAAAGTGGTTCCTGCCAATTGAACCAATTTTAATCTAAACATCGATAGTGCAAGCAGTCACAAAAATTGTAACATTGAAATTGACAGTGTTATTTGTGATAAAGTGGGATTTGCATTAAAAAAATTACCAAAAACGTATCTTGCTCCAAGCATCTTGCTAACCACTAAACTGTGGCATCCAATTGTTAATACGTGTGAATTGTCTCTATTAGTAAATTCCTTTCATAAATCACCACTTTTTATGCCTAAGCATTTGAAAGTTGATATGATTGATTTTGGCACATTTTTAAGACCAGGGTATTCCCTAGCAAAATGATAAGCTATGCTTGGAATGATTGCACCAAAGGAGATGCACATGAATTTATTGAGGAGTTGAAATCAGACACAAATTTGTTGGATTCACCTAGATCCACCTTGCAAAAACAAATAAGTTAATAACCTTCCAAATTTAAATAATGGACACAATGAATAAGAAACTTTTTAATGACAAAATAATTACAATCCCCAACATCAATAAACTGTACAATACCATCTTTTAATTATAATAATAAGGAGATAAATGTGGGAAAAGATTCCCCTAGTTAAAATTAAAAGAAAGCAACTAGATCACATACATACACATACCACTTAGCAATACTCTCAGCATCTCAATTATCATCCCAAAAAGTCATAGCTCCAACCCTTCCCCATAAACCTAGAATCACTACAAGCTGATTCCACAGTTTAAAAACCTGTGAGTGTAATGTTCCCCTTTTAACAGTGATCCTATCAGTAGCTCATCAGCCTATTCCGAAGTCCTGTAGGTTCGTTGAGGTGAATCAAAGGGTTCCAGTTTTGGAGGTTTTGTGGTTTTTCCTCAATATTTACTATTTATAATAAATATTATTTTTGGCAATTAGCAGTTGTCAGTCTTCAACTCGTCATGTCCTTTGGAGCAGTTTTTCATAATTAAGCTTTGGCCTTTGGAAAATATTATTTTGATGAAATTCTTCATTTAAAAGGCAAATTGTTCTAATTTTAAGTTGACCCCTTGGCCTAAGGTGACAACTTAAAATTGTGTTAAAGGAGGGACTTGAAGGGGGACGCCTTCATGGAGGAATTTAATGTTTTTTATTAAATTACCTCTTGTCAGAGAATGGACGACATTTTGAGAGGATTAATTCTCTTTTGAAAAAGGTAAAATGTGAGATGGCTTTTGGCGTACCATCTGAGGGAATTGAACAGTCATCCCTTTCTCTTTAAAAGTGTGGCCTTGCTCCAGCATTTGCTATCTCATGTTTATGCTAAACTTATGCTGTCGAAATGACTACTCATTTTGCACTTTGAGGAATCCTAACCTCCTAGTACCATTCTCAATTTCGTGTTTGCAAAATAACACCTAATTGAATTATTGTTGCTTCTCAACCAGACTAGCAGATAGAGTTCAAAGATGAAATTTTTGGAGTGTTTTACCAATTTTGCAGTTGTTGATTTGCACACAGCTGAAAGTCGAATTCAATCACAGCTGAGTGTTTGATTTTTGTATTGTTTTGGGCATTTGACCAATTCATTCCTAAGGTCTGGGCGACCATCTTCACCAATTTCCAAATTTTAATTTGAAGTGTGGATTTTTAGATAGCAAAATCGCCCCTCAAGGAGCGTTGTACCTTTATGCTTGCATTGGGATTCGTGCCATTAATTATTGCTGGAGTTTTGGAGTTGTTTCTACATCTCAACAGGGGCGCCTATTTTCTAGTTGATCATTGCACTTGGTTTTGTTAGTGTTTCTTAGATCAGATTGAATAATGAAAGCACTTAAAAGAATTGCAACACATAAGACAATGAACACACAAAGATACCCTGGGAAAACCCTCCTCTTGAGGGAGAAAAACCCAGCAAATGAATCTCTTTTATAATATAGAACAATGGCAGAAATCTGCTTACAACTCAGGTCCAACAATGGCCAGCAATGTATACAACACAGTCGCACCTCTCCTAGATGCACTAGATACAAATGAATATGATCTTCCTTGAAATCGGACTGCTGCTAAGAAGTGCGAATTCTGCTCTTGAAGAAAATGCGAACTTGCTTGAATAATCGAATGTATTAGCAATGACAAACTAACCTTGCCTTTATACAAGTGAGGCGCCTCTTCAAGATAGGTCGGCTCACATAAGGAAATATCAAATATAATAAAGTCGGCCCAAGCTATAACTAGAATATGCGAACCATGAAGGGTCGGCCCTTTGCATTTAATAATAGTGTGATCATGAATTAAATAGCCGAAGGCTATTCATTTAATTCATGTGCTCTTTCTTGGGAAGTGCAGACCGAAGCTACTCAATAACATCAACAGGTTTCACGCAATTCGGAGGTATTTTGGTTGAAGTATTTGATGATTTTTTGTAGTTGTTGATTTATCATTTCCAGAATTGAAGATTTCTGAAACAGAGTTAATTCAATTGTTGTTTCCATCTTTCTTCTTCATTTCTCATTATGTTCCAACATGGAAACAATTGTATAACTTGGTGCTTGAAAAATGGTGAAAAACATTGTAATTTGCAGCTTTCTTATTTGTACAAACTGTTAACAGTAGTACTGTTTCAATTTTAACATTGCTGCATTATCTATTTAATTTCACATTAAGCACCCCTAGATGGTCTACCACCTATGAGGAAACAACATGGATCTTTAGAAACTTATGTTGTTGATTTTCGAAGGTTGTCAGTAATGGTGCCTAACATCACTGAAAGAAGACTTGTGGTATTATTTGTTGAAGGTTTAATGGAGCCTTTGAAGGGATGGGGATGGGTCAAAGCCTTTGATCCACCGTCATTGGATAAGAAGAAGTTCCCTCCAAGTAGCCCAACAAGTATCCACAAAGGATATTTGATGAACTCCGTGATCAGCTTAGAAAAGGAGGAGTTTGCTATACTTGTCGTGAACCTTGGACAATAGGTCACCATTGCTATGGGAAAGGTAAAGCACAACAAATGGAGGGCTATTCTGATTATGGATCAGAATCTGATCCGTATGATCAGCAATATGAAACAGCAAGTAGTTAAGGAGAAGAAGCTCCAGGAGAGGAACCAGAAGTTGGAGATGGTAGTGTTTTTGCCCAACTATCTAGTTTCCAAGAGAATGA
Source organism: Sequoiadendron giganteum (assembly GCA_007115665.2). Classification (NCBI taxonomy): domain Eukaryota; kingdom Viridiplantae; phylum Streptophyta; class Pinopsida; order Cupressales; family Cupressaceae; genus Sequoiadendron; species Sequoiadendron giganteum. The sequence goes on from CM021104.1 coordinate 478,521,873, forward strand.
AGCCTTTCGAGTTCGTGGAGTGATTAGTTCTCAAAGGATTGTTGCTCTAATTGATACAGGAGCAACTCATAATTTCATTGATGAAGGTCTAGTTACCAAAAAAGGATTGAAGACCGAAGAGTTTGAAGGATTCAAGGAAATGGTAGCAGATGACTTTACCATATCTTGCACCAAGAAAATTCCTAATCTTTCCATGCAATTGGAAAATTATGAAGTGAAGGATGACTTCTATGTTGTTGGCATTGGTGATACTGATGTTGTTTTGGGAATACAATGGCTACGATCTCTTGGAGAGATCACCTCGAATTTGCAAACCATGGAATTGAAATTCCAAGCTGATGGGAAGAAGGTTGTCTTGAGAGGGATGTCCAGTGGAGGTCCTCGAATTGTGTCCTTGAAAAGAATGGAGAGAGGCTGATCCGTCATGATCAAGTTGAATGGGCAGCAAAATGTATGATCTTACCAGCTGATCTAGTTGAACAGAAAAGACAATACTCGCCTAATATTCAAGCTCAACTATCTAAGAAGAGCAAGGTTTTTGGTGATTTACCTTCGAGAAGACCACCCGACAACAGGTGTGAGCATGTGATCAAGCTAGAAGAGGGTGCAAAGTCAGTCATCACTACTCCTTACCATTATCCAAAGAAGCAGAAAGATGAGATAGAAAAGACCATCAAAGAACTTTTGGAGGTAGGGTTCATTCGGCCAAGCAAATGCCCTTTTGCTTCAGCAATAGTGTTGGTTAAAATGAAAGATGGTACAATGCGTATGTGTGTTGATTATCGCGCATTGAATCAAAAGACCATCAAGAATAGATATCTTATTCCTAAAATAGATGAGCTTATTGATGAACTTCATGGGCCTATGTACTTTTCAAAGATTGATCTTCGATCCAGTTACCATCAAATCAAGATGAAAGAAGGAGATGTTGAGAAAACTGTTTTTAGATGCCACTATGGGCATTTTGAATTCCTTGTCATGCCATTCGGTTTGACTAACGCTCCAGCAACATTTCAATCTTGTTTGAACAAGACTTTCAAGCAGCAGTTGAGGAAGTTTGTGCTTATCTTCTTTGACGATATTCTCATTTTCAGTAAGTCTTGGGAGGAGCACCTTCAGCACTTGAAACAAGTGCTTAGCATTTTGGAGGCAGAATGCATGTTTGCTAAAGAATCAAAATGTGAGTTCGGCATGACAGAACTTCTCTATCTCAGCCACATTATCAGTCCTAAGGGGGTCAATGTTGATCCTGAGAAGATTAGACCCATTATTGATTGGCCACCTCCAAAAAATGTGACTCACTTGAAGGGATTTTTGGGCTTGTGTGGTTTTTATAGAAGGATTGTCAAGGGGTGATCTCACATGGCAGCCCCTCTTACAGATCTCACCAAAAAGGGAGCTTTCCTATGGACAGATAAAGCACAAGGAGTGTTTGATAAATTCAAACAAATTATGAGCTCATGTCCAGTAATTGCTTTGCTTGATTTCAAAAAGCCCTTTGAATTGCAATGTGACGCTTCAGGTGAAGGAGTTGGAGTTGTTCTCATGCAAGACAAACACCCTATTGTCTTCGAGAGTAGAAAATTGAGAGGAGCAGAAAAGTTATATTTAATTTATGACAAAGAGATGCTTGCCATTATGCATGCTTTGTCCAAATAATGCCAATACTTGGTGGGAAGTAAATTTGTGGTTAAAACTGATCATAATAGTCTTAAACATTTCATGCACCAAAAAGATTTGAATGAAAACCAACAAAAATGGGGAAGCAAACTTCAAGCCTATGACTTCGATATTGAATATGTTAAGGGGAAGAACAATGTAGTTGCGGACGCTTTGTCCAAAAGACCTCATTTACAGTCACTTTGTGAGCTTTCAGCAAATTGGAAAGAGTTGATTGCTGCTGATTATGCAAAAAATTAGTTCACAACCAGCATTATAGAAGGTCATTTGATTGATGAAAGGTATAGTTTGGTTGATGGTTTGATTATGTATAAGGGTTAAATCTTTTTGGTACCCAAATCCAAGCTTAAGAAGAAGATTTTTCAGTCATTCCATGATGTTCCTTTTGCTGGTCATCAAGGCATGTTCAAGACTTATCAGCAAATAAGAGAAAGGTTTGCTTGGAAAGGGATGAAGGAAGAGGTCATGAACTACATAAGGGAATGTTCTACTTGTCAAAAGAATAAAAATGAACATTCTTTTCCAGTTGGTTTATTGCAGCCCTTGTCGATTCCAAATCAGAAATGGGAAAGCATTGCTATGGACTTCATCACCGGTTTACCCAAGGTGCAAGGCTGTGATTGTATTTATGTTGTGGTGGATAGATTGACTAAATATGCTCATTTCTATGCTATCACTACTTTATTTACAGCAGCTCAAGTAGCTGAGTTGTTCTTTAGAGAAGTTTTTCGTTTGCATGGTTTGCTTAAGACCATTGTCAGTGATAGGGACAGCAAGTTCTCAAGTGTGTTTTGGCAAGAGATATTCAGATTGAGTGGTACAGTGCTCACTCCAAGCACTAGTTATCACCCGCAAATGGATGGGCAATCCGAGATTGTCAACAAATGGTTAGAAGGCTACCTCAGAAATTATGTTTTAGGCAGGGATAACTTTAAGAAACCCCCCCTCAGCAAAGGTGTAAAATCTTGGCGAATCTTTCCTTTTATTTGATAAATATATTAATTTTCCTTGGCGAATCTTATGCACATTATTCAAAAAATTGAAAAATCCTGGCGTATCTTAATGGATAATTGGTAAAAAAGAATAATCACATTGGCAAATCCTAGTGAATAATCACTAAAACGGTTCATTAAAATAGCGGATCTTTCCTTTAAAATTTGCATAGTTAGTCGGTGCAGTTCCCCCATATTTTTTTCTTTTTTGTAATATTGAAGTAGGGGCCCGGGGGTGGCGGCCACCGGCGGGGTCGAGGGGCAGAGCCCCTCGCCACCAAGCATAAATTCACTATCAAAAGTGCATTGGAGAACACGCGGATTAAGTGTTTTTTAAAAATCTCACTTTAAAATTAAGAATAAATGAAAAGCTTAAATATTACCATCGATTAGCAATTTATCTTTTTAATCCAACGGCTGCAAGTTGATTCCACGGCCTAATACACACATGCCTTTTAAAAGGCTTGTTGACGCCCGAAATTTGTTTTGGGCCACACAATTAGATTTAATCGTGTGGCCCAAAACAAATTTCAGGAGTCAACAAGCCTTTTAAAAGGCATGTGTGTATTAGGCCGTGGAATCAACCCGTAGTCGTTGGATTAAAAAGTTAAGCGATGATTTGATGGCAATAATTGAAAGCCCTATTCAAGGCTAAAATATCTGTAAAATTAAATGGTCATTTATTATTGTGGCGATATTTCCCTAAAATCAATGGTAGGAGTATAATATTACCAGCGAATATAATAGATATTTGTGATTATAGTATAAATTGCTAGCGAATCAGTTTCAATGAGGGGTCATTTAAAATATAATACATAAGCGAATTAATCAAGATGAATTTTTTTGTTTGTAAAAACCTAGCGATTCAGCATCATTTTTAGCTTGTACTGTTCGCCATTTTTGGAGGTCCCGATTTCAATAATTCACCAATTGGCGAAAATTCGCCACAAAAGTTTTCCCTAGTTTCAGGGCAGCAAAAGGCTTGGGTTAAGTGGCTTCATTTGGCGGAGTTTTGTTACAACTCTTCTTATCATATGTCAATTAAGATGTCTCCTTTTATGGCTCAATATGGGTATGATGCTCCTAATTTTGTAGACTTGGTGTTTGATGATAGTAGAGCTCCTCAGGCAAAGGATATGCTTCAGCACAATCAGGACATCTTGAAGTCACTAAAAGAAGATCTGCAACAAGCTCAAAATCAGCAGAAGTTATACGCTGATCAGCAGCGTATCGAACGTTCTTTTGAAGTAGCAGACATGGTCTATTTGAGACTTCAACCCTACAGGCAGTCTTCCCTCAAAAAGAATGGTGCGGAAAAATTAAGCCACGTTTCTATGGTCCGTTTAAAGTCACCAAAAGGATTGGTGAAGTGGCATATGAGTTAGAACTTCCAGCGGACAGCAAAGTTCACAATGTTTTTCATGTGTCCCGCCTCAAGAAGGCACTTGGGCACAATGTGGTGGCTACTTCAGAGTTACCTCCCTTAGATGAAGAAGGGCAATTGGTGTTGCTTCCAAACGAGATCCTTGACAGTAGGGAGCGATCCTTGAGGAGACAAACAATCAAGGAGTATTTGGTAAGATAGAAAAACTTGCCTATTCAAGATGCGACATGGGAAGGTGAACATATTTTGCAGCATCCAGCTTTGCAGTTGCTTGAGGACAAGCAATCTCGAGGGGGGCGGACTGTAATGTTCCCCTTTTAGCAGTGATCCTATCAATAGCTCATCAACCTATTCCAGAGTCCTGTAGGCTCGTTGAGGTGAATCAAAAGTTCCAATTTTGGAGGTTTTGAGTTTTTCCTCAGTATATACTATTTATAGTAAATACTATTTTTTGCAATTAGCAATTGTCAGTCTTCAGCTCGTCATGTCCTTTGGAGCAGTTTTTCAGAATTAAGCTTTGGCCTTTGGAAAATATTATTTTGATGAAATTCTTCATTTAAAAGGCAAATTGTTCTAATTTTAAGTTGACCCCTTGGCCTAAGGTGATAACTTAAAGTTGTGTTAAAAGGGCGACTTAAAGGGGAACGCCTTCATGGAGGAATTTAATGGATTTTACTAATTACCTCTTGTCTTAGAATGCACGCCATTTTGAGAGGATTTAATTCTTTTTTGAAAAAGGTAAAATATGAGATGGCTTTTGGCGTACCATCTAAGGGAATTGAACAGTCATCCCTTTCTCTTTAAAAGTGTGGCCTTGCTCCAGCATTTGTTATCTCATGTTTATGCTAAACTTATGTTGTGGAAATGACTACTCATTTTGCACTTCGAGGAATGTTGACCTCCTAGTACCATTCTCAATTTCGTGTTTGCAAGATAACACCTAACTGAATTATTGTTGCTCCTCAACCAGACTAGCAGATAGAGTTCAAAGATGAATTTTTGGAGTATTTTACCAATTTTGCAGTTGCTGATCGGCACATAGCTGAAAGTCGAATTCAATCATAGCTGAGTGTTTGATTTTTGTATTGTTCTAAGCATTTGACCAATTCATTCCTAAAGTTTGGGCGACCATCTTCACCAATTTCCAGATTTTAATTTGTAGAGTTATACGTCGTCATCGGTTAATCAAAAGTTTCTGCGAGCTTCAGCAAATGGTCCCGTGGGGACGTCAGAAGCTCAAGCACCTTCAGAGGCTCATGCCACATATGCGTCACCAGATGAGCCTCTCAACAGAAACGGTTACAGTTTTCTGCCTCTTAACAACAGTGTCTTGGTGGAAGGAGTCGGAGAAGTACAAGCTCTCTAGACTGTTGGAAGTGGGCCCCCTAAAGTGTATCAAAGGAGTTATCCTCAACGTGAGCCGTTGACCACGTCAATGCCTCAGAATAACTTTACAACGCCTCCACATCCCAATACGAGCAACGTGCCAATTGCACCAAAGGACTCTCCGGAGTATAGACAACAGAGTACCACACAAGTCAGAGGTGGGCCACAAATGTCTCAGCAGCCTGTTTACCAGATTGAATGGGGACAAAAGGGGAATTCTCCTAGGGAAGATATAAAGAAGTTGAGCTCCTATGTGTTGGAGGAGTTTAAGAAGATAAAAGTCAGTCTGCCACTCTATGAGTTGATGAAGGTTCGGGAAGTAAGACACTCTTTTAGGGACATTGATTGAAACTCCCCTCACAAGAGGCACCCAATGTGCCAAGAAATCCCCAGGTTGTCATACAGTCCCGTCCCGGACAGAACACAAATGTGGTGCAAAGTGTGCCCTAGACGCCCCATAATTCAAGGGAGGCACAACAACAGCCTCAGAATTTTGAGGGCATGGTATTAAATTTTGCAAGCACTCTTGGAAAGACCGAGACTAAGAGAGGTTCTTAGCCTGATGATGCCACGAAGCAAAAACAGAATACAAAAGATGGGACTCAAGGTAGACAAGTTCAGCCGGACATGAAAGATGAAAAAAGAAATGATGTAGCAGATGAAAGAAGAAAACTAGTAGTGTTTTATCAAGGGTAAGATGAACCAGCCCCATTCTTAGTTTCAGTCAGAATATTCGGAAATATGCTACACAACTGTTTGATTGATTTCGGAGCTTCAAGTAATGTCATGCCTTTGAAGGTATGTGAAAGGTTGGGTCTAATCCCGCTCCACACCAACAAGAAAGTGACTCAACTGGACAAAACTGAAGTTCCCGTTGTTGGAGAACTAAATGACATTCACATGCAGCTAGCCGCAGATCCTAGAATCCAGAGCCGTATTGATATTTTTGTTGTAGATATACCAGATGGGTATGGCATGCTGTTAAGCAGGGATTGGTCCCGAAAGTTGAATGGGTATATTGCAACTGACTTTTCCCACATGTGGTTGCCTTGGAGGGGGATTCCTAATTAGATAAGAGTGGAGAGCGCACCACGGCTCAGGTTGATGATCACCGAATATGGTGACAATAACGAAGTATTATTTGCGGAGACTGATTTGGGCTCGTACAAGCCAATCAAACAAGAAGTCCTCATGTTGCAAAGTGTAGATGAAGAGAAACCCTGGGAAAGTACATCCTCCTCTACTGAAGTATTGATTGAAGATGACTCAAGCGAGAGTGAAGGAATGTTTGAAAATTTTAGAAATTTTGTGTTGAAGGGTGTCAAGCAAAGAATAGAATCAGGAAACAATGCCTCCATCAGCAATATGCTAATGCCCAATTGGTGTAGAATCCATGAGGCATTCCATCCGGAATTTACATGTGCCATGTGCAAAATGGCCATAGAGCAAGTTTCAAAGAAAGTTCCAAAGGCCTCTTTGGTGGGGGAACTTGAAGAAGTAAATGAAAGAAAAAGCTCCCTGGTAGAGAAATGGGTAGAAAGTGAGGAAATTGGGCCCGTAGTGGAGAAGAATGATCCCAGAACCCATAGCAGTCACATGGAGGATCAAATATGGACTCTGGGATTTGATGGGTCGAAGTCCAAGAAAGGGAATGGAGTAGGATTTGAACTTATTAGCCCCAAGGGAGAAGCATATCTAGGTGCTTACAGGCTCCAGTTCTCTTGCACCAACAATGTTACTGAATATGAATCTTTGATTCATTGATTGATCCTGGCAATAGAGAAAGGCGCCAAAATCGTGCATGCCATTGGGGATTCAGACATAGTGGTCCGCCTGGTGAGAAAGCAATACGCCTGTCATGACAAAAGATTGGGCCGTTACCAAAACAGAGTCTGGGACCTAATCAAGAGCTTTGATGCCTTCAATATCAAACAGGTATACAGATCTAGAAATCCAGTGGCAAACTCTCTCGCACAAGCGGCTAGTTCGTTGGAACTATTGGCCATGGAAGGCTTAAAGAAGTTCACGGTGGAGTTGATCTCCACACCCTCAATTCCAGATAACATAAAAAATTCCAGGTGTTCGATGATGATAAACAGATTCTGGAGTTTCTGACAAGCTCCAAAGTATTCGAAGCACAGATTATAGACGAAGAAGAGACTGAGGAAGCAGAGTTCGACACTGAAGGGATCTTGAACTTGAAAACAAATGTCATCCCTAGAGGAATGGTCGAACTAGAAAGCCTCTTTGATCCTCATAAATTGAGTAGAAATCAGGGCACTCAAGGGAATGAGTGTGAAACAATCAACTTGGGCACTGATGAGCAAGTAAAGAATGTATTTGTGGGTAAGGTTTGTACCCCAAGAGAAAAAGAAGGTATTGTGCAAGCATTGAGAGAGTTCTCCGATGTGGTAGCCTGGGGCTACGAAGACTTAAAAACATACGACACTTCCTTGATTACACACAGAATCCCATTAAAGTCGAGAAATAAACCATTCAGACAAAGGCAGAAGCCGGTGAACCCGCTACTAGAACCATTGATTTACCAGGAGGTTAAGAAGCTCCTTTCGGCCAGAATTATCTTTCCAGTAAGGCACTCAACGTGGGTCGCCAATCTAGTTCCAATCAGAAAGAAGAATGGTGAGATAAGGTTGTGCGTTGACTTCCGCAATTTAAACAGAGCATCCGAGAAAGACAACTATCCCTTGCCCTCGTTAGATGAGGTGTTGCAGATTGTCAATGGCTCCCAAATGATGTCCTTCTTGGACGGCAATTCAGGATACAACCAAGTAATGGTAAAAGAGGCAGATAGATTGAAGACGGCCTTCACCACCAAGTGGGGGACTTTCGCTTACAGAAGAATGTCTTTTGGCTTGATCAACGTCGAAGCCACATTTCAAAGGGCTATGGACATCACTTTCCGAGATTTAGTTGGAAAATGCATTATTATATACATGGATGACCTGACCGTGTTTTCCAAAAGAAGAGAAGATCATGTTGAGGATTTAAGGAAGATCTTTCAGAGATGTCGAAGGTTCGGTATTTCCCTCAACTCAAAGAAATGCATGTTTGGGGTTACTGAAGGGAGATTGTTAGGACATGTCCTTTCGGAACAAGGCATATCAATTGACCCAAACCGTATCAAAGCAATTTCAAAGATCGGTATGCCGGGAAGTCAGAAAGAATTAAGATCATTCTTTGGCAAGATTAATTTTGTGAGAAAATTTATAACTGGGTTTGCCAAGATTGTCAGACCACTGAATGAAATGTTGAAGAAGGATGCAAAAAACGAATGGACCCCTCAAACAAGGAAGGCGTTTGAGGAAATCAAACAAGCAATAGTGGATGCTCCAGTACTGGTCAGTCTGGATTATTCAAAGTCGTTCTATTTATACTCTTTTGCTTCGGAACACACTTGCGCAGCGGTACTAACCCAAAGAACGGAAGAAAAGGATGAGCATCCAATTGCCTTTATGAGTGCGCCATTGAAAGAGGCAGAGTTAAGATATCCGAATGTGGACAAGCAGGCTTATGCTTTGGTAAAAGCAGCTAAGAAATTCAAGCACTACATCTTGAGGAGCAAAGTCTATGCCATAGTTTCAGACGTCACAGTGAAGACATTACTAATGCAAAATGAACTAGGAGAAAGAAGAGGCAAGTGGGTCGCCACTTTGCAAGAGTATGACATGGAGATGCACCCTATGAAGTCGGTCTGAGGGCTTTGGCGCAAACAATTGCAATGGTAGGGCTTGGATTGGTGCAACAAACCTATGTGCTGGAAGAAGTGTCTCTAAGAGAGTGGTATGACGACACTGTCTATTACTTGTTGAATCATAGGTGTCCTTTACATTTGAATCTAGTACGATGGAGAGCTTTAAGAATGAAGAGCCAGAGATTCATGTTGCAAGCATTAGTACTTTATATAAGCAATCACGAAGGGATTTATTTAAGATGTGTAGGAAAGAGAGAAGCTAAGCAGCTAATGGAACATTTTCATGAGAAATTTGGAACAGGTCACGGAGGTGGTTTGCCCACAACTCATCAAATCTCGAGGGCTGGATATTACTGACCCACACTCTTCAGGGATGCCTACGAACATGTGAAGACTTGTCACATTTGTCAAACAGCTACATACGGAGAAAAGAATCCAACTATGCCCCCTACAGCCAGTAATTGAAGACAGGCCATTTGCAAAATGGGGATTGGACTTTATTGGAATGATTAATCCACCTTCCTCAGCACAGCACAGGTACATGCTGACAGCTACAAATTACTGCACCAGGTGTACGGAAGCTCAAGCTCTCAAGCTTTGCACAACAGATGTGGTAATTAAGTTTCTCAAAGAAAATATCATTACAACGTTTGGATGTCCTCACGCGTTGGTGTGCGACAATGGCCTCGCCTTTTCATCATTGAAATTTTCCAACTGGGCATCTGAGTATGGGATTGCATTAAAATTCTCATCCAATTATTATCCACGGGGGAATGGACTTGCGGAGTCCACGAATAAGAATTTGTTGAATGCTATTAAGAGGTTGTTGGATAAGAACCCCAAGGATTGGCACACGCAGTTGAGGTTTGCTTTGTGGGCAGACAGGACTAGAACAAAGAATTATTTGGGAACGTCTCCTTATCATTTGGTATATGGGCAAGACCCCATCTTCTTGGTCCAGTTAAGGATCCCTACTCTTCAATTTATTCAGGAGTATCTGGAAAGAGGACCGACTCAAGTCAGGTTGTCCCAGTTGATGCATCTGGAGGAGAAAAGAGATGAAGCATTGGAAAATTTGGCCAAGCATCAAGGAGTTGTGAAGAGGTGGTTCGACAAGCAGGCCAAGGTCAAGGCCTTCAGGATTTCAGATTTAGTTTTATGTTGAGACAAAACCCATGAAAGAAAAGGTGATCACGACAAGTTCGACAAACTAAGGTTGGGCCCATATCAGATTTTTGAGATCCTGGGAGATAATGCATTCAGATTGAAAGCATTAACAGGGGAGGATATCTCATTGCTAGTCAATGGGCGGTTCCTCAAGCATTATTTCCAGGCGTAGGTTCCCTCCTTGGTCCTATTTTGTACATAATTAGATTAGGTTGCTTTTTCTCACTTTCCTTTTTGGTTTTGGTTTGTTGCTCTTTGGGTTTTTGGTTTTGGTGTTGCTTCCCTTGAGTTGTCCGCTCAAATGGTTTTGGTTTGGGTTTAAAATGGACATAAATTATGGGTTTCCCGTTGCGGGGGTGATAATGTTTTCCTTTCACAATTTGGTCTACTTCCATTGGATCTTATGGATTTGTGCAAATGATAGAATACCAAGGTTGTTTTCCTCTTATCATCAGCCGGTTTCATATAGGCTCGACTCGGAAGGTCAATCAGTTATTATGTCTCAACATAGGAGTCTAAGATCATAATGTCCTATCTGTCCAACAAGCTACTTTGAGTCATTTTGGTTTCTCGGGAGAAGTTACGGCAAGGGAAAATTTTACATCTCAAACTCATTGGTAGCTTCATTGCTTGCCAACCAATTATGGAATTGACGGAAAATCAAGAGAAAAAAGAAAAATATGCTAAAAGACAAATATCAAAAGAAAGGACAATGAAAGAAATATCATACTTTGAATATTGGTTTGGGAATATACGGATAACTCCATCAGGGCTATGGACGCCTGACCGGCAGTGGAGCAATATTCGTGAGAATTGTAGCGACAACCTCGTCGGGGCTATGGACGCCTGACTGGCAACGAGGTGATGTCCAAGATGCTTTTGAAGTTAAGATACTTATATAACTTGTCATAGCCAATCTCGAGGGTCAAGATGGTTTAGAGATGAGATAAATGTACATTCGAAGGATCTCAGATGAAGGTGTTTTGATCCAATATCGGATTCTTCTTCCCTTTTGAGTAAGTATCCTTTTGTATGATGGTTAGAGGAGATTGGCCAAGGTTTAATCTTCAAAGTGTTTTTCAACACTTTCCCGTGGAGTCGCAAGATGTTGTGACCTTTTCACACATCACCCCATTCAAGATGGGGACCCACTAATTTTCGCTCCATTCTGGTATTTTGGCTTTGGTTCTCTCTCTCTCTGGTCTTTTCATCCTTCCGGGGATGTCTCGTCGTTTGACCTAGGTTGAAATGTTAGCTAAGTCTGTGAAATTAGGGTTTTTTTTCTCCTTTAGGCTTGTTTGAGGTCAAATAAGGTTATCAAAGTAAAATTTGAGCACAGCAGTACAATCAAAAGGCTCAAGGCAAGATCCCACTGAATTTTCACTGAAATCTGACAACTTACTATTTTTAGTAAGCACCTAATATGAGGCCATTTCCTCAGAATTTTGGGATTCTGACTGCATCAACACTTCTAGGTAACTTCAAAGTGCCTGCACGTAAAATTTGAACAAATTTTGACAACTTGCTATTTTTAGCAGTTCCGACTTCAAGAGCCATTTTTAGGGTCCACACATATGCTTTTCAAATGTTGTTGGAGAATGTATCTGGGTTTTTCAAGACCTTCGCAACGATGTGACATGCAAGTCGAGATGATGACTTTCAGCAGTCCAGCCTTCAAAGGCTATTTTTAGGGTTTGCATGCAAAGTTTTCCAACGCATGTTGGGATATTCCTAATGGGTTTTGTGAGAGCTTCGCAGTGATATGACATGCAAGTGGAGGAGATCATTTTCCAAGGACTTACTATTTTTAGCCAGTGCTCGCATGTGGACCAGTTTTCTGGGTTTTTCTGGGTTTTTTTACATCCCACAAGCAATTTAACATGTAAACTCATCCGACATCAGATTAGTCACTTTTTGAGCACTTACTATAAATAGCAGGTTCACTCCAGCAGCTCCTCAACACTTCAGTCCAACAAGCAGAACGACATACAGCAGAAATTAAGTCAAACGGAAATCGTTCAGGGCACATGCAAGTCAAATTAGGGTTTCCATTGTTATGCCTAAAATAGGGGGTGAAACACGGAAGTTGTCAAAACGAAGTACACCATCATAATCAGCATCTTTTAGGCAACCTACTGGCAAAATTTGAACGAAATCAAAATACTTACTTTTTTTAGTAAGTCACTTCATGGCTATAAATAGCACGTTTCTGCCAAAGACGAACGTGAACAGGACACTTAGGTCATCAAGATCATGTGGATCAAATTTCGGGTCAAACAAAGCTGCAGAGGTCGGTCAATTTTAGGGTTTGCTAAAAATAGCAGGATGGCTAAAAATAGCAAACAAGCTTCAACGACAGGTATAAACAAGGTAGCAAGGCCACAAGGAGTGTATCACACCAGTTCCAGATTCGAAATAGAGGAAAAGCCTTGGAGATCCACACTTCTCTAGATTTACTAAAAATAGAAGGGCAAGGCATGGCTAAGGCGTTGGAAATTTATAGATGAAAACCGGTATGAGGATATGAGAAATACGCCCTTATGCAGAAAGCTTGATGAGAAAGTTTCTAAGGCGTGGGAATTCCTTCCCATCCCCCTAAATGCGCCCACCTCAAGATAAAAGATATGAAGAAGTCGGCAAAATATTCTAAGTGGTGGAAATTCCTTCACCACCCCTCAAATGCGCCCAAGATATGAGAAGGTGTTAGTAAAAAATTCCAAGTGTAAAAAATTGAAGTAGTAAAGGCTAAATGCGCCCAAGGCTTGAGGAAATTCCTTCTCCCTATGCTATTTGCGCCCACAAGAAGAGAAGGCATGATAAAAAAATATGCTAAGGCAAACAAATTCCTTCACACTAGGTGAAATGCGCCCTCAAGGTGAAAAGTTTCCTCACCACATGTGAAATGCGCCCAAAAGTTTCTTCACTATATGCTAAATGCACCCACAAAGATTGAGGAGGAGATTAAAATTTCTAAGGCGTGGGAATTCCTTCCCACCCCCCTAAATGCGCCCTCATATGGAAGTGGCAAGGATGAAATGCGCTCAAAAGTTCTCCCTCCACATGCTATATGCGCCTAAGAAGACAAGACAAGGAGGGCGTGATTTTGAAAAATATTCTAAGTATAATGAAAGTCCTTCCCACTAGGTGAAATGCGCCTAAGGTTGAACAAGTTCCTTCTCACCATGACACATGAAACGCGCCCAAGCAAGGTGTTAGAATATTTCTAAGTGTTGGCGGATTTCCTTCACACATGCTCATATGCACCCTTGGGTGGAAGCTCCCTATAGCAAATGCGCCCTTGTCTTTGTGGAGAGTTTGATCAAAGAAGTCTAGGCATGGAAATGCCTAGGGGATTAAAGTGGAAGTTGACACATGAAAATGCACCCCTCATAGGTAAGTTGACACAAAAGGATTAAAATTAAATTTTTCTAAGGCATTTTCAAAGGTGAGAGATACGCCCAGGAACATAAGGGAAATTCTTTAGGGAGTCAAGGAAAAATGCACCCCTCATAGGTAAGTTGACACAAGAGGATTAAAATTAAATTTTTCTAAGGCATTTTCAAAGGTGAGAGATACGCCCAGGAACAGAAGGGAAATTCTTTAGGGAGTCAAGGAAAAATGCCAAGACAGGAAAGTGAAGACTGCAGGTATGGAATGCGTCCAGATTGAAAATGAATAAACCTTAGCAAATTTTATTATTTTTTTTCAAAAATAATAAAATTAAACTTACCCCTTCGTCCAGATACACATGAAAACGATGAGTTTTGAAGGGAAATTTCTTCTGGGTATTAGACATTTCCCACTGGGAGATGATTTAAACTTGTTCCACACCTTGCTCATGTCGTTTTGATAGAGATTTTTTGCCCGGTGCCTATTTTAATGAATTTCCTAAGGCGAAATTAAAATTTCTCTAAGGCAAATGAGATGAAAATTTTAGCTTGAGAATTGAACTGGATGACTGGAATAATTTTGTTGAAGCAAGCATGAAATCAAATTCCCTAGCCAGATGAAATGAAATTATTTATTAAGAAGTGATTGATTTAATATTTTAAAATGCAAACGTGATGAAGTAGGCCTGTGCAGGAGTGATGAATTTTCAAAAATTCTAGAAGTCAAATATTCTGATGCTCCGAGTGACAAGTGTTGCGATTGGCAGAGAAGGGAAAATGGAAATTCAAAAGTTTCCTAAGTTTAGCATCTTCCAGAATTCAACCTGGCTATAAGATATCAAGTTCTTTTCATATTTTTCACCAGTTGCTGAATGCAAAATATCCTCAAAGGCTGAAAGTACGAGTTTGAGAAAGGAATACTTGAGTTGCTGAGGTGCAAATTTGAGAAGGGAGGTTTTGAAATTGCTGAAGTACAAGTTTGTGAGGAGAGACTTCTCAAGTTGTTGAGAAGTACGAATTTGAGAATAGAGTGAGGTTGCTGAAAGTTCTAACTTGTGAAGAAAGTGAGTTGTTGAAAGTGCAAATTTAAAGAGTGAAGTGCGAATTTAAGAGAAGTTTCAAGTTGCTGAAGGTGAATTGCTGCGGACAAATATTTCCGAGTGTTGGACATTGTGTTGCTGCAAGTAGGAAACTTCGGAGTGTTGAAGTGAGCAAGGGCATTGAGGTTTGCAGCTGGAAATGTCAAAGTGTTGCAGCCTTTTTATTTTCGACAATCTACTAGCACCTCAAAATGTTGATGTTTTCTAAAATTTATTTTCTAATGACTCTCTTGTATTTTTGCAGAATGGCTGAAACAAGCAGAAGAGCTGCAGGAAGAGGAAATCATGCTGAGTCCATAAGAGCAAGCACATCAAAGCAGGCAGTGATAAAGAAGTTGAGCAAATCCTTCCTGTCGAAGTCAAAATTTTCTTCGAAATTGGGCAAGTTAAGTGACACAAACCTTGGCTCATTCAACTTGGAGACTTTCAAAAGGTGAATAATGGGAGCTGGAGGTCATCATCCATCAGTCACTTCACATAACATTGTCAGAAGTGGACTTTATGCAGTTGTTGGTTTTCCACCAACAATCCGATGCCCAGAGCTGATTATGGAATGTGCCAATTGTTACAACACGAAGCGGAGGACGATCATTTCACCGGATGACAAGTTGTTGGCCAACCTTTCGCCAGAGGCAATTGGGGAGGCATTTGGAATCCCAACTCATGAAAAGATGATTTACAAAAAAAGGGAGAAGGCTGAAAAAATGTACTCATCCACATTTGACCAATGTGCTGATTTGATTTGAACATGCCCAAGCCAACTCAAACAAAGCTGCTGAAGCAGATAATTTCAAAGGACTTGAGGCAAGAATTTTGCGACTTAATAATGATGTTGAGCAGAGTTGAAGGGTGCCCCCAAGCGTTTATCTTTGAACCCTAGATGTTCTATTACATCACCCTGGTGCTGGAGGGCAAGGAATACGTAGACTGGGCATTGATGATCAGTGATAATTTACATAAGCAACTCTGGAGTCTAAGGAGGACAAAAACATTCTACATGAGCTCTTACATCGTCTACATGCTGGCCCGAATGACAAAGTATAGGGGGATTTTGTAAATTTTAGAATCAGAGATGAAAGTAATCAAAAATTGCAACACATAAGACAATACACACAGCAAGATACCCTGGGAAATCCCTCGTCCTGAGGGAGAAAAAACCCAACAAATATTTCTCTTATATATTGTAGGAACAAGAGCAGAAATCTGCTTACAACTCAGGCTCACCACAATGGTGAATTTGATACAATGAATATTAGCACCTCTCCTAGATGCAAAGACCAGTGAATATGTTTCTCCTTGATATCGGCCTGTTACTACAAGATGATGCTTTGTTGCTTAAGTGCGAACTTTTGTAGAAATGCGAATTATGCAGAATGAAATTGTTATTGACTTGATATCTTTTGTCTAACCCGCCTTGCCTATATATAGGTGATTTCCAGAATAGACATGCCTCTTCACCAAGAGAGGTCGGCTCACAACAAAACACGACTTTTGGAGAGCGGCGCGAATTTCTAGAAAGGTCAGCCCCAGAAATTAAATGACATTTATTTATTTATTAATATTTTATCATTAATTTAAGGAGTCGGCTTTATGAAGTAAATTCGAATAAACAAGTATAAATTTAAATAGCATGAAGTGCTACATTTAAATTTATTTCTTCATGTTTGTAGTATTCATCACTAATCTGTATAATATCATTAACACTCCTTCTCAAATAGGGAGGAATACTTTTGGCTGCATAAGACATATCACCTCAACATGATGCCAAATATCACCTCAACATGATATCAACCATAATGGCTACAACCATATATGGTATGTACAAGTGTTCATCACTTGTGTGATGTTGTCACCTCAACATGACTTTCACCATGGCTCTCCTAGAGGGTGAAACACAAGTACAAGAAATCATCACGAATTCTCTCACGTGATGTTGTCATGGAGTCACACACATGACATCCACCATGACTCTCTCAAAGGGTGGAAACAAGGGCTTTCACCTCAGATCTCAAAGAGAAATGCATTAACAAGGGATTTCACCTCGAACTTCTCTCATAGAGAAGAACTCATTAAACAGGCTCACTGATACTGAGACTCTTTCTCATTTAAGGCTGGATTCTCCACCATACCAAGCTTATCTCAAAAGTACACAAACTTGATTCTGGAGAGAGGCTTGGTGAGAATATATGTCATCTGCTCATCAGTGCTGATATACCTTAGTTGTATAGCCTTTCGCAGTACCATATCTCTAATATAGTGATACTTGATCTCAACATGCTTGGTTCTGTCATGAAACACAAGATTGACAGAAAGCTTCACGCAACACTGGTTATCACAATGAATGATAGTAGGCTCCATTGATTGTCCAAACAATCTTGCAAGGAGCTTACGAAGCCATACTGCTTCCTGAGCTGCCATACAAGCTGCAATGTACTCTGCCTCTGTTGTACTCAAAGCTACACATGACTACTTCCTACTGCACCAGGATATCATAGCAGAACCCAAACTGAAGCAACAACCAAAGGTACTCTTCCGATTTGTGACACACCAAGCCCAATCGGAATCGGTGAAGCCATGTAGCTCCAAATCCACATCTAAAGAATATTTTAGTCCATATCCAACTGTGCCACGCAAGTATCTAAGGATATGTTTAGCTGCAACAAGATGTATCTGTTTTGGGTCACACATAAACTGACTCAGTGCACTCACAGCATAACAAATATCTGGTCTAGTGTTTACAAGATACATCAAGGACCCAATCAGCTGTCTGTACAAAGTATGATCCACCAAGTCTGAACTGGCTGCAGGTTCTTTCAACTTGTGCAAATTTGTCTCCATGGGTGTAGACATAGGTTTGCAATCAATCATCCCAAACCTCTTCAAAATATCAATAGTATACTTGCCTTGACTTAGAATCATTTCATTTGGTTTTTGCCAAACTTCTAAGCCAAGAAAGTAATGCATCAAACCAAGATTCTTCATCTCAAATTCAGAAGCTAACTCCTTACATTTTAGAATCAGGAGTTCTTCTCCAGTGATAATCAAATCATCAACATACATAACTAAAATCAAGGCCTCACCATTTATTACCTTAAAGTACAAGTTAGAGTCAGCATCGTTCTTCAAGAATCCTAAACTCAACAAGTAACGATCAATCCGTTTGTACCATGCACGAGGAGCATGTTTAAGACCATACAGGGCCTTCTTCAACTTGCACACATGAGACTCCTTCCCATGAACCTCAAATCCATCAGGTTGCTCGATATATACTTCTTCCTCAATCACACCATTTAGAAATGTTGTTTTCACATCCATCTGGTGAATCTTCCATCCTCTAGATGCAGCCATAGCAATGATGGTTCTAACAGAAGTATAGCGAGCAACAAGAGCAAAATTTTCTTCATAATCAACTCCCTCTTTTTGTGAAAAACCACGGGCCACAAATCTTGCCTTGTACTTCTCAATGCTCCCATCTGCAGCATGCTTAATTTTGAAGAGCCATTTCGAAGATACCACAGATTTACCCTTGGGTCTAGGAACAATGTCCCAAACATCACTTTTTAGAATTGAATAGTACTCCTCGAACATAGCATCTCTCCAAACCTGATGACTGGAAACTTCCTTCACATTAGAAGGTTTAGACTAAATAATCTGACTCATTAAGGCAACATAACTGGAGAACTTGTGTGGCCTTTTACTTTCTCTGAATGTGCCTCTAGGAGCTGCAAAATTTTCAGCCTCTTGCATAGTACGCCTAGCCCATAGAGGCCTTTTTCTTCCAATTACAATGTCAATGGGCCCATCAGTAGGTTCTAAGGGTTCAACAGGATCATCATCTTCTTTTGCTTCAGAAATCTCCCTCTGAATCTCAGGAGTATGATCAATTTCCATATCCTGAGGAGACTCTTCATTATCGATCTCCATAGGAGTGCCCCTAGATCTCCTGAATGCTACATCTTCGTCGAATGTGACATCCCTACTGATCTCGATCAACTTTTGTCCTGGGATGTATATCCTATAGGCTTTTGATGTCTCGTTGTAGCCCACAAAAATTCCCTTCTTACTAGAAGGCTCCAACTTAGTTCTCTTTTCCTTTGGAACATGGATATAAACAGGAGACCCAAAGATCCTTAAGTGACTAACTTCAAGTTTCTTTCCTGTGAAGGCTTCTTATGGAGTCATTTTCTCCAAGATCTTGTGAGGGCTTCTATTTTGCACATATACTGCAGTCCTAGAAGCTTCAGCCCATAAGAAGGTTTGTAGATCTTGGTCATGAATCATGGCTTTTGCAGCTTCCACAATCGTTATTTTCTTTCTTTCGGCAACACCATTCTGTTGGGGATTATAGGGGACACAAAACTCCCTCTTAATCCCTGCATCAACACAAAAATTCTGAAAAATTGCCAGAGGTGTATTCTCCACCATTATCAAATCTGAGGACTTTGATTCTTTTACCAGAAAGATTTTCTACTAGGGCTTTGAACTCCTTAAACCTTCCTAACACTTCCTCAGACTCTTTAGTTTTCAAAAATAAATCCAAGTCTTCCTAGAGTGGTCATCAATAAACTAAACATAATACAAGAATCCACTCAAAGATGGAACAGACATAGGTCCACATAAATCTGAATAAGGTCTAAAATACATTTAGATCTATTTTCTCTACTATGAAAGGGGGCTCTTGTATTCTTACCCAATGCACAACCTTTGCAAGTACCTTCATGCTCCCGGTTGAACTTCGAAAGACCCGTGACCATCTTCTTAATGATAGGTAAGGCTCGGAAGTGTAGGTGAGCCAATCTTCGATGCCACAGATCACATAAGCTTGAAGAATCATGAACCAAGGCCTGCAATGGACACGTACAAAGCTTGTAAAGATTTTCATGCCTAACCCCAATTATTTGAGCATCCTTGAAGCTAGAATTCTCCATCCACACAAGTACTTTGCCTTTGGAGAAGGCAACTTGATATCCTTTATCTTCTAGAGCTGAAATTGAAATGAGATTGCACTTGATTCCAGGAACATAGTCATTACTCAACTGAAGTGTGAAGCCGGAATTCAAAGGAATAGAAGAGGTCTCGATCCCTTTCACGAAGTAGCTTGCATCATCTCCGATAATGACTTGGTCAAGAAGATTCTTTCTCCACCAAGCTTGATAAGTGCTCCTTAAAACCTGTGATGTGTTGAGAAGCACCACTATCAATTAGCCAAGTGTTGGTGTTTGTAGGCACATTGCTTGACAATGTCGAGTAGAACAAGTATTCACATGTATCCTTATGTGGAGAAGCATCATCAACATTTGCAATGGTGGCTTGTTGCTTAGGTCTAGTAGGACAATGCTTAGCAAAGTGACCAAACTTATCACACCTAAAGCATTGAATCTTGGACATGTCTCTTTGCTTCTTAAAGGCGGGTGTGTCATCATTTCCCTTATCTCGATTTCTCTTGAAGAACCTTTTCTTCCCATCTTTTCCTTTCTTCTTCGAAGCATGGGAGGCGAGAACATGAATATCTTCATTCTTCGAACTTTGACCAACGCCTCTAGTCACCAACCTTGATTCTTCTTGAATACAATCGGCCCTTAAGCGATCAAACTTTGGAAGTTTGGACCTTGCACTGATTCCTTGAATGTAGGACTCCCATGATAATGGAAGACCATTGAGAGCAAGCATCGTCAAATCCTTATCATCAATCACATGACCAATAGTCGAGAGCTAATCTCTCAATTCTGAAATCCTCATGAAATAAGCAATCACTGTTTCTCCTTTCGCCATCTTCACATGGTGTAGTTGTTGCTTCAGTGCAAGTGCCCGACTCGTGTTGTTAATTTCGTACATCTGCTCCAATGTTTTAAACATATCCCTTGCCGTCTCCAACTTGGAGACAATCCGAACAATATGATCTTTGACGGAATCAACAAGCAACTTCTTTGCTTTAATATCTTTCTTCCTCCATAGCAACTTTTCTCCATCATCTTCTGGTTCGGGAACTTTGGTCTCCACAAACTCAGCCAAATCATTTTCTTCCAATGTGAGCATGATTCTAAACCTCCTTGAGGTATAGTTGGATGCTCCCTCCAGTCTATCCTCAATCTTCAAGCCGTTCACCATCTTGACTAGGGTAGAGATAGACAAACAAATCTTAATAAGAGACTAAAGTACTGCTGTAAGTGAAATCTGATCACAATCTCTCCTCAAACCCGCTCTAATACCATGTAAATTTTAAAATCAGAGATGAAAGTAATCAGAAAATGCAACACATAAGACAATACACACAGCAAGATACCCTGGGAAAACCCTCCTCCTGAGGGAGAAAAAACCCAGCAAATATTTCTCTTATATATTGTAGGAACAAGAGCAGAAATCTGCTTACAACTCAGGCTCACCACAATGGCGAATTTGATACAATGAATATCAGCACCTCTCCTAGATGCAAAGACCAGTGAATATGTTTCTCCTTGATATCGACCTGTTACTACAAGATGATGCTCTGCTGCTTAAGTGCAAACTTTTGTAGAAATGCGAATTATGCAGAATGAACTTGTTATTGACTTGATATCTTTTGTCTAACCCGCCTTGCCTATATATAGGCGATTTCCAGAATAGACATGCCTCTTCACCAAGAGAGGTCGGCTCACAGCAAAACACGACTTTTGGAGAGGGGCACGAATTTCTAGAAAGGTCGGCCCCAGGAATTAAATGACATTTATTTATTTATTAATATTTTATCATTAATTTAAGGAGTCGGCTTTATGAAGTAAATTCGAATAAACAAGTATAAATTTAAAGAGCATGAAATGCTACATTTAAATTTATTTCTTCATGTCTGTAGTATTCATCACTAATCTATATAATATCATTAACAGATTGCGTATAAGGAACCAATTATGTGTGGCTCTCAGCAGTTTAAAATACATGAGGCTTATCCGCAGTTGCATTTGACAAGTACCTCCAATTACAAAAGGGTCAATGACGCCTTCACGATGCACATAACGAGGACCTTGCAGCAAAGGACTCATCATAGAATATCCAGAGAGGCACAAGAGCTGATTGAAAAGTTCGGATGTTGGTTTATCCAGTTTCTGAAATTTACATATATTAGGCCGCAAGGATTCTCCTCTTACCCATACAGATTGCCTTGGTATCCCACAAACAGGATTGTGATGCTGGAAATATCTAAGCAACTCATTGCCTATGATAAGATTCAAAAGAAGAAGAAGAAGGGTGGACTTGGATTCCCTATCACCATGGGCAATTCGAATGAAATTTATCCATCACTACAGGCAGCAAGGGAAGTGTTGTGACCTATTTCACACATCGCCCCATTGCAAATGGGGACCCCCCTTGTTTTGCTTTTTTGGGTTTTTGCCTTGGCAGCACAACTCCTTATCACCATTTTATTTACAATGAGGAGTTAGAGTTTTGTAGAATTCATCTAAGCCAACTAGAGAATTCAAGCCCGTATCAGTGCCTAGATGTCATGGAAGTGCTTAGAAGGACCGGTAGACGAGGAACGCCATTGCTTTGAGTCAATTTTGACACTTCCTATTTTTTAGGGATTTTGTTTTTTGCTTTTTTGATTTTTGGCATTTTTAGGCCATTCTATAGTTTCTATTTTGGGAAAAGTTTCTATTTTAAGGTCTCACTGAGCATGAAGACAGGCACTGGCAAGCCAGGCATGAAATCCGCCATGGCACAAGGAGCCTCTAAGTCCGCCCATGGCTTGATGAGGTGCCAAGTCCGCCATGTCTTGAGAGGGGTTGAAGTCCGCCCTTGGACAAGTAAGTTTGAAGTCCGCCCTTGGAAGAGGTAAATGGAATAGTAACCTCCAAGTCCGCCCTTGGACAAGTGAGATGCAAAGTCCGCCCTTGGAATGGCAAGACAAGGCCAAAGTCCGCCCTTGGAAGAGAGATCA
The DNA here is from genome assembly GCA_007115665.2 of Sequoiadendron giganteum. Lineage (NCBI taxonomy): Eukaryota > Viridiplantae > Streptophyta > Pinopsida > Cupressales > Cupressaceae > Sequoiadendron > Sequoiadendron giganteum. Next base: position 478,544,595 of record CM021104.1, read on the forward strand.
CCAAGTTCGCCATAGAAGAGGAGTGGATGGAAGGAAGAACCTCAAGTCTGCCCTGTCAAGTGGAAGTCCAAGTCCGCCCTTGGAAAAGTCAAATCAAAGTGCGCCCATATCAAAGGCAAGCCTCCAAGATCGCCATGGCTTGATGAAGTGCAAAGTCCGCCCTGTCTTGGCAAGCTCCAAGTCCGCCCTTGGCATAGAAGACAAAAAGTCCACCCATGAGAGAAGTGGATGGAAAGACAAGCCTCCAAGTCCACCCATGTCAGAGAGATCTCCAAGTCCGCCCTTGGACAAGGCAAGGCTAAAGTGTGCCAATGTCAATGTGAGGCTGAAGTCCGCCCAACTTTGGAAGAGGAAATTTTTCTAAGGCACAGATAAAAAACAAAATATGCCTAGAGAGAGAGGGGATCAAGCTAGCATGAAATTCACTCCTCGACATGACGGAATGAAATCCTAAGGCACGGAAGGAAGGATGAATGGCAAGGCAAACATGAAGTCTGCCCAACTCAACATGAAATAAATTTCTAAGGCATGGACATAAATGCAAAATGGTAGAGAAACCTCCGAGTCCGCCCAACCCAGAAGGACAGAGAAAATTTGAAAATTTAGTCAGATGTCTGGCTAAGTATAAAGTACGCCACATGAAGAGAGATTTGTCTAAGGCATTGGCTAAAAATACGCCAAGTATGGAGGATGGAAAAGCATCATGGCAAGTCCGCCCTTGCCTATGGTAGGCCAACCCCAAAGTCCACCCTTGCTCTGGAAAGACAACTTGCAAAGTCCGCCCTTGCCTTGGAAAGAAATGGCAAAGCATCTTGAAAGTCCGCCATCAGCCTTGGCAAGCCAGCCTTCAAGTCCGCCACCCTCTGGAAAAGCCATCATGAAGTCCACCATAAGGAAGTAAACAATGGAAAGACATTGAGGAAGTTCGTCCATGGCATGGATCAGTCGAAGTCCACCCTTGGCAAGAGGAAAATTGGCAAATCTATTGAGAAGTTCGCCCAACTTTGGAGGCAAGGAAAGTTTCTAAGGCATTGGCAAAGTGCGCCAAGCATGAGAATGTCTAAGCACTCACCAAGTTCGCCTAGTATGAAGATGGCAGGCCAACGACAAAGTCCGCCCAAAAGGAAGTGCACATGGTCTAGCCAAAGATGAAGTCCGCCAAAGCATGTCTAGCCAACCTTGAAGTCTGCCATGCACTTATCCAAGCCAGCTTCGAAGTCCGCTTTGTCCAGGACACAGCCAAGTCCGCCAGGGAGAAAGAAAAAGAATTGGCTTGCCAATGAGGGAGTCTACTCAAGCATAATAAAAAATGGCATGTCAAGTCCAAAGTCAGCCAAGGTCAGAAACATGCATGGTAAAATTTGCCAAGAGGAAGCAAAAAATGCTTAAGTGTGGAATTTTCCTACAATTAAAGGATCAAATTTTGACTAAGTGTTGGAAAGAAAACGGGAAAAATGAAGAGGAATAAGGAGGAAATGAATAAAATTCTTTCCCAAGGATGGAGTTTGCCCTACTTAGCGCAAGCCAAACTCTGAATTGAAGACAAATCCACAGGCAAAGTTTATTCAAGCATAAAGATGGCCAAAATCTTGGCTAAGTGTTGAATGGTCAACATGAAGGCATTACATAATGAAATTGAATAGCCAAAATTTGGCTTAGTATGGGAAATACTTCACAAAGAAAGTTCCAATTTCCTCCATTGTGGTGAAAACACGGGAGAGTTCTTCTCCAAATTCAGGGCACTTGAAGGAATTTCAAAGCAATCAAGAAGGAAAAGTTCAATAATTGCTCCAAGAGGAGACTTCCAGACTTCAAATGCAAGTGAGAAGAAGAAACCAAAATCCCAAAGGAAATCCAAGATCAAAGCTAGGAAGGAACAAACACAAAGGACAGAGTCGTTGGCAAAGAAAGATATTCTAAGGCAAGTGCATGGAAAAAGAACAAGGAGACCAAGAAGGACATCCAACACGTTGAGGTGACGCCTCGTCATCTTCCAACCAATCAAATTGTTCCAAGTCAACATGTCTAGGTTCAATGAACCTGACTTATCCATGGAGTTGGTTTATATTTAGCAAGAGGGACAAGTGTCCCAAAATGTAATTTTCTTATTGGTCGAGAGGTAGTTAATTGTGAAAAGCCCTAATTGGGGTTTTATTTTGTAATCTCGGTCGTTGATTCAAAATCAATCTTGGCCATTGAATGGTAATCGGGGAGCCTATAAATTGAGCTCACCCCTCATTTGTAAAGTGTGAAGTGAGTAATATGAAATTGTTGTGTTAGACCATTTCCGTTAATAAAAGCTCTTATGCATGATTTGCTTTGAATCACTTTTATTTTCAAGTGGTGTGCAAGGTTACATATCTCCTTCAACACTTAGACTAGAATTAGAGTAGAATTTTATTTGAGTGTTTGTTAAATGAATGATAGATTTGATAGTGGTGATTGGTGAAATCTAGCTCATACTTTCTTTGGATAGATGATTTGTATCCAATGCGTAAAGTTAGCCTGAGCTCTTAAATTGTGGATGCTTAACTTTAGTCTTATTCTGGACATGAAAATCATAATCACACCCCTAGAAGATTGCACCCACTTTGCGTAGTTGTCCCAAGGAGGCGAAACAAAGTGTGGTTCCTTGTTTCATCCAATCATTGTCGTCTCTTGAGTTCTTAGGCGTAATTTAGAACTTCTAAACCCTTTTCTTTTTTTTCTCTTTTTTTTTTGAAAATCCTAAAATTGAGAAAACCCAAAAAGAAAGAGCCTTCAATGTCAAAACCATCTAAGTCCTTAGCTTGCAAATAAATTCTAATGTAAGTCCCCTTGTGATTACCAGCAAATCACAACGCCCAAAACTTGGAATCACCATATGATCTTCTTGCAATCTTAGCATACACGCTGATTTTTCAAGAGAGGATAGAGTGTCTTTAGGCATTTTATTGTGTGTTCGGTGGGTATTAAAACGCACACCAACAAGAAGCAAAAAATGAACTCCAGTTCTTCCACCCTTCCTACCATACCAGCAGACAGCACTATGATCCCCACAGGAACATCAGATGGATATTGTCCGAGGAGTTCAGGCATAAGGCACAAATTGAGGACTTTTTGACAAGTGCAATGGATGAGGTTGAGGTTAGGAGGAGGATGTTTTCACGGATACCATTGGGGATGATTAGGGAATGCGAGATTGTCCCAGTGCCAGACTAGGTTGAGGAGGATATAAACGTAGTACAAGCTGATTATGAAACAGTGAGAGATATGCCACTCCCACTCCCGGATTGGTCTGAGCCAGAGATTACAGACTTGGATACACTTTGCATCCCAGTCTTGATGTTCACACGGAGTTGGGTGGAGAGGCATGTGAGCCGACTTAAGGGCAGATCAATTCCCCTTACTTGCAATTTAATGGGAGATCACAGATCACCGGCTACTAGGCGGGGAAGGCAGGTTGCTCAAGCTCCAGAGCCATGAGGAAAAGAACCAGTCCGGCCTGAACCTCAAAGAATTGAAGAATCCACGCATATGCCATCACAGGCACATTCTCCGAGTATGCAGGAAGTGTCACTGTTTGCTGATCAAAGGGAAATATTGAATGCAGAACAAGTAGTGCGAGAGGCAAGTCAGCCACCTTGCAAAGAATCGGTGGGCCAAAGCATCAATATGCCTAGAGAGGAAAATCAGCAAGAGACAGAGGAAGGAATGGCCACTGATACTCAATTTCAGCATGAGATTGAGGCAGCTCTTGAGGATGATGCTACTTCGGATCAGGATGCCTAGAGCTAAGGAGATACTGAGCCTATAGAGGATGATGAGCCTCGTCGGCATGAGGGCGTAAAAGAAATTCATGAGGTGGAAGCCGAAGTTGAGCAGCCTTTCGTTATTTCAGACTTACGACAGGAGGTGCCAAAATGGCTAAGGGACAGGATGAGACATGATCCTGATGATGAGACTGATCTAGCAGCTAAGATGGAAGAATTGTTGAGTAGGATCAATGCACCTCCAACGAAGAAGAAGGCCAGAAAGTTCTATAAAATTTCAACAGATGAGGATGGCTCTCAGACCTTGCATGTGGCAGTGCCCAGGATAGAATGTGACCGAGATGAGGTTGTTCCGGAGAATTATGTGATCACAACTATGGAACTTGGCCGCCCTACTAGAGCACAGGTGGTTGAGGAGTGCAACAATTCATATCAGGCACTCAAGGACAGATTGTTCCATATCGAGGGAAAATACAAAAGATTGAAGGTAGAGCACAAAACATTGATTAGCTATGTACAACACTTGTCCTGTCCTTGTGGACAAGAAAATCCGACAATTGAGCTCCCAACCGAATTTCCCAAAGAGTCAATTAGTGGCTTAGAAGATTTGAAAAGAATGGCACAGGAAGCAGATAAGTGGGTTTCCAATGTTCATGTTGAGACAGAAAAGTTTATGGAGGATCTTGCACATGCCTATCGGAAAGCCTCCAACATTATGGCGAGAATGGAGGCAGTTAACCATGCTTGGGGTGAGGCTCATATCTATCAAACAAGAGTTGTTCTTCACCTAGGAGCTTTGATGCACACAACTCTACAGGCTTTGGTTGAGGGAGGCGTGGTTCAGGAGGGTGATAGGTATGACTTCACCGGCTGGTTCTCTTCAGTGATCACGGGCCGAGGGTTCTATGATGCATCACAGGCAGATTCAGTCAAGGTCAGAAAGGCCATGACAAATATTTTTGGTGGAGTCCTCAATACACTGGAGGCTATCTTTGCCAAGAGGCTGACTTCTGAGAAGGTAACTACAGATGGTTTGAAGAATAAATTGGCACCATTCTTTTCTGAGGTGAAGACCTTTGTCCAAGATGATTTCGAGATCACATCCACCTTCTCCAGCATTATTCAGAATACCCAGGATGCCCTAGTTGCCTAAAAGAAATCTTGTGCCCGACATGGGCAAAGAGTTACAGTGTTGGAGTTTCAGTTGGATCATATCCCTCCCATTTCAAATCAGGAAGTTGAGGTTGTGTTGACCAAGTTCATCGAGTTTGCAGCCAGGAAAAGTAGAAAGGAAACGCCCTTCTAGATGACGATCTTCTGGAAGGGGGTGATGTGCATTGATTGCAAATAGTGGTTCCTGTAGAAGAGTGGAGAATCTCCAGTGCATTCATTGCCCCACTCCTCTCAGTGGCGGTTTTTAGGGCTAAAACCCTAATCAAGGCATATGTTGCTCAATCTAAGCCTTCCATTGTATTTGAATCTAAGTCGTCCACTGGACTGGGCTTGATATAAAAGGGGCATCCCCCCTCATTTGTATAACAATTAGATTAAGAGTTAAGTCAGAGGATTGAACCAGAGAATAGAGAGTATATAGCATATAGTTAGAAGTTAGCTTAGTTTGAAAAGGAAAGAAAAGTTTTCCCTTTAAAAGTTTTTGTAAAAGGTTGTTGTGGAGAACTCTCATAATATAAAGAATTTCATTGATTGGTGATTCTCTCTTTCGTTGTGAGTAGCTGACAAGGCTTTTTCGGCTTTCCAATTCAAGTAGATAGAGTAAAGTAGATTTTATTCCATGCAAGTAGTTGTTAGTTGTGGAATGTGGCATTCGATTTGAGCAAGTCTTCTTTCATCCATACCACTAGCGGAATTGTTGACGGTGAGTTCGCCTTGCGTGGTCGACTAGAGTATTGGCACTTAACTTCAATTGTGATTCATATGTCCATATGCATCGTTGTGATGGTATGCGCATGTTGTGTCATAATTTAACATCTTTCTCATCCTTTGAAGATTGCACCGATTTTGTAGTTGACCGAAGGGAGGCGAAGCAAAATCTGGTTTGAAGATTGTTGAAATTGACCCCCACATTCCATCTTTAGAAGTAGACTATAGAGTCCCTACCCTCATTCCTTTTAAATTCAGCATTTTCCCGATTAATCTAGGAATCAGAGCATCATCATCAAATCATTCGTGTCTTAATTGCTTCACAAGTTTAACAAATTGTGTAAGTCCCCTTGGAATACCCAACATATTCACATCAAACCAACTGAGGCTATCCCCTTGCATAAGGAACCTTGGAGTTGAACGTATGATCTTTCACGCAATCTTAGCATACAGAATACTTTGATCAAGAGAGGATAGAGTTACCGTTGGAAACTTCATTCTGTGTTGGTGCGGTCATAAAACACCCGTCAACAGGTCTATTCTTCTTTGTCAGAAGCTAAAACAGGAGCTCCAAGGTCATCAATGGTGAATGGTAAACCGCTAGGTCTCAAACACTGCACAGATGGAGAAAGCGCAAAAGATGTTTGTGAAACGGAGAACGAAAGAGGGTAAGTTGGAAGATCACGAAAATGGTGAAAATTTGTCTAACACTGGAGATGCTATGTGCCCCTGCCTAGTCAAGGTGCCTAGCTGTCAATGCCTTAGCCATTTTTCAATCTTTGACGTATGGTGAAATCAATCATCAGTTGCTGGCAATTTTGAATCGAATGAAGAACTAATCATGAGGAACAAAAAAGATCAAATTTGAAGGATAAAATTCATAGTAAAATGACTAACTTTGGAGGAGTTGGGCGCCCTAGCTAGCTAGGGGTGCCCAAGATTTTGAAGGCTTGGAGTGTGTTTTTAGAAGTTGTAACCCCCAAAAGATTTATTTCAAATTTAGTCTAGCTTTGCAACGAATGCAACAACTACCTCAAAGGACCTATCAAACGCCAATGTTGCAAATCGAACGGACAGAGAAAATGAAGAAAAGAAACAAAAATCATGAAAATGGTTAAATCTAGCAAGGTTGGGAGCCCCAGGTAGCCAAGGGCACCTAGGAATTCAAGCCATCAGATGTAGTTTTTGGGGCTAGTAACCTCCAAGAAGATCATCTCAAGTTTCATCAAGCTATCCAACGAATCCAACATCCAGTTCATCGAACCTCCTGAACACCCAGAATTGTGAATTCAACAAACAATTCACCTAAAGATCATAAAACATTAAAAAATTGAAGAACATTAAAATGGTTAACTCTGGGATTCATGGGCGCCCCTGCTCAGCTTTTGAGCCCCAAAAATCACTTTTCAAGAATCACAACCTCGAGGAGATCTTTCTTAGAATTCTTCAGGCTATCTAGTGAATCTATCAACCAATTCAACAAATTCGTAAAACATCCAAAAACAAAGATCAAACTAAGGTCAGAAAAACAAGCAAAGTTGAAAATCTTGAAAAATATTCTAACTCTGAAGAGGAAAGGCACCCAAGGTTCAATGCCTTAGACAATTTTTCGAGTTTTATCCTTCATCATTCAAAAGGTGTCCAGATTCGACATACCTGCTTCCGATTTGACTTCAAATTTTTAAAGCTTGGAAAATAAAGCACTTTTTCATTTTCAACATCTATTTAAGAAGGCTTTTGCATCCATTATTCACATATTTTGCAAGTTGGCATCTAGAGGAGGAAACATACAATTTTCTGCTTTTCAAGATTTAGAGGCTCAAAAGGGGTGCATTTTTTCAATTTTCTTCATAGAATCGAGATTGGGATGCACACAGACACGCTTTTTCATGATCCAATCTTCTAGGGCATCACATTTCAGAAATAGGTGGTCAACGTTTTCAATTTTCATTGATCTAGGTCCATCTGCTTTTTGTTCCTCTTGAAGATTGCAAAATTTTATATTTCCAAAAATTTGCTTTTTGGTGCTTTTTCGGAAAGTTCTCAGTTTTTTTAGAATCTAACAAAATGGGTCTCTTCAAAATGTGATTGTCTACAAAACCCAGACCTCAACTTTTTCCCAAAAACTACTTTTTAGCGAAAAATCAGCACCTCTTTGGGGCAGTGAAGATTTCCAAGAATAGAACTAAAAAACAGCAGTTAACTCGATGCATTTTCTGAGTTTCCTTACTATTCTTGTCTCACGCTTATCTATTCTTTGAGAAATAGGAAAAACCAAATTGTGATAGTTAGAACTTTCCCTACTTTTTGTTTTAGCAAATTGTTAGTTAATTGTCATGTTTTAGTTTTAGAAATAAAGCTTGCATGTTGGCAAGTCTTGTTGTAAAAGCAAAGAGATTTTAGGGTTCCCTACTCCTCGCTTGTGTATAAATAAGGGCAGCCTTGCCCATTTTTCTTTAACCATTTTGTGATAACAAATTGTTGAGCCTACTTTTTCCTACAAGTTGTTATTCAATGTTTGTTCACTTAGTGTAAGAGCAAGCTTGCACGCTTGCCTTTGCTGCAAGTTATTGTTCAGTTTATGTGTAATCTGTGTTAAGTGTATTCTAGTTTGATTGCTAAACTATAAGCTTGTTATTGCTACAAACCTGCTGTCCCAGAAGTATAATCGTTGTTTGAAATTTGAGAAAGGAAACCTTATGCCTACTTTGCTACTCTAAAATACTGTCTTAAATTTTGTTTTATGTGTCTACTTATATAATCTTTATTTCAGCTTGCATCTAAAAGTACAATGAGTCTTCAGGTGTGCATTGGAAGTGAGTTTGTTTAAGCAATATGTGCTAAAATCATTCCTTGTTTACTTCTAACTCTCAAGCTCTGAGTTTACTTGAGTAGCTAGAAGCATCATTAGAGTAGACCTAGTTGTAGTTAAAGTCTTGGAAAAGAGAAAACCTCAGCTACAACACATAGAGTTTTACAACCTTGTGCTCTTAGTTGAGAACAAAAAGATTGGCAAATAAATTAGTTTACTTTCTTTAAGCATCATCAGCGAAGAGGGAGCTTCCTCTCCTAATTTGAAGAGCAATTTATTTGTGCATAGTTGTTCGTTTCTAATCCACATTCCAGAGGTGTGAATTGAAACACCAACAAATACCAAATAAATTGATTTGGTTCCAAGTATTATGATGCCATAGCCACCTTTTGTTGACTAGGAACATGATGAAAATCAAAGAACTATTCCATTTGGCAAAGCCAATTGGTTGGATCCTTGCCATCAAACTTTCTCATATCTAACTTGGGTATGAATTGTCGAGGCATAGGATTATTAAATGGATGGACTTTCTTGAGATCTAAGTCAAGCCCAAAAAATTATGTCCAACAAAAGCATTATCTTCCACCTTATTAGGTGAATCTTCTCCCTTATACTTCATACCACGAATAACTGATTTTAATTCACTCATATCTTGTAATGTCCCCAATTTAATTAAGCCAGCACTGTAATTAAATAATTAATTTAAGTTGTTGAAAAAAGTCAAATTTAAAAGACGTTAATTATTTAATAATGTAAAGTGACTCAAGACGAGAAAGTTAGAACATTTAATAAAGTCACTTTAAAAGGAGAAATAAGGAGTTAAAATAAAAAAGTTAAATATGGTTTTCAAGAAATCTTGGAGCAGTTACGGAAGACTGAATAAAAGATCTGGAGAAGTTCATTTTAGGAGGCATGGTTGATTTTGGTTTGGAGAGCTTGGCTCTTTTTTCGTAACTTGAGGACGAAAACCCTCATGTTTCAGAATTGAATGAAAACCCAATTCTTTATGGGGCAGAATCAGTTCAGATTTCGCAATTGGGCATATTGTTATCATATTTTGAAAGAACTATGAGGTCTCTTGTAGAGACAATTTTCAGAGCGAAAGAATTCTCAATTTGAAAGTTGTTTTCTTTCTACCAGTCATACTGTTCATGATTCTAAAGAATTGAATTTCTAAGAGTTAAGGGAGTTGAATTATACATTATTTGGAGACGGGAACAAATAAGAAGTCATAGAAAATTGAAGCCATTCTTGACCACCGTTAAATGTAGAATGGGGGACGTTAAATGTAAAAGGAGTATCGTATTTTGGAGATTGTGGTAACATTATGTAAAAAGAAGTTGTCGCCTTTGAACATGGTATCGATTAAATGTACAAAGAAAATTCAAGAAGCCGTTACTTAAAGTGAACTGGTGTTTCTCCTGAGTCATGGTGTTATTCTAGTGGGAGTTTGAGTTTTTAATCAAGAGCAGCTATTCAAGGGGCCAATACTCAAGCCAGCGATACCAGAATGATGAGGCGCATATCGATATCAAGGGATTGGTGAATATTTTAAATAAGTCGATGAGAAAAGACCACCTCCTGTAGCGAAGTGGTGTGCCAAATTAAAATATATGAATCACCAAGTTCTTAGTAGCAAAGTGGAGGAAGAACAAAAAACATCAGGCTCTGAGGAAGCGTTTCGGAAAGAATAGTCGGGTTGGAGAATCAAAAACAGTGCATAATTGTTTCAATGGCACAAATGTATTTATCGATGGGGACATTAATCACAATGGACACTTAATATTACACGGTAATCTCGAACTACAAACAAAAAGGAGGCATTCAATACCAACAAAGGATTGTGAATTTATTGATGCGGCTATGCCGATGGATGGAAGAGATATGCTAATGCGATATGAAAGGTCTTCAGATAAGTCGTGTCATATCAAATTTCCAGAAAGGAGTCGTGCCAGTTTATAAGGAGGCGTCATCAATTTAGTATTGGGTATATTTCTTAAGAGTCGTGTTTAATGAAGAAGAGGTGTATTGTCTTAAGGTCGTCTCTAAGCTAGCTAGCAATCAGCTTACAAAGCAGTCAACAGAAGTCCAAGGTGGGACGAGCTTATTAAAATGTCAATTATTTAAAGAGATCATATTTACGGTGTCAATTGGTGCTTCTGTGTCAAGTTTTGATGAATCGTACTTTCAATCAAAGCAATCACAAATTTTAAATTATGAAGTCGTCTTTAAAATCCACTGCTAAAGTTATTAGGTGGTTTTGAATATTCAACGCAGCACAAGGTAGCACACATACAGCTGAGTCACCGATGCTAAGGAAAAGGAGCATCGTATATTTAATTGAAGGATTGAGGATATGAAAGATGAATAAATGCTTCAAAGAAAATTGGGAGCTGCTTAACTTATAAGACATGATATTAGAAGTCTGAGTATTCCGTTTGAAGAATCTTCAGGTTCTTGGGATGAGGATATCAGATGTTGCTACAAGCAGCATAAGCCACTAAAGAAATTGAAGGCCCTCTGGGATGTATTGCAGCTCTGTTGGTATGTCTCTTATTTGGACACCACTTCAATATTGGATGGGTTGAGCAGTTTGATGTAAAAATTGAGTCTCCAAAGGAATTCTCAATATAAAAAACAGGTCAGGAAGCATTATCAAACCATTGCATTTCCAATGAGATAAATATTGTATATCTCTGTTGTTTATGAAAGCTTCTTTAGCCATCTACCGTTGACAATATTTGCTAAGTTCATAGTTTTATATCTGCTGGGTTGAATACATATGTTATACTGTTTGAATTTTATGTGCTATGTATTGAACTTGTTAAACAAATGTGTTATGAAATCATTGATAAAAAAACAAACCTCAAATGGGTGAAGCAAGCTAGATTTAATGTTCAGAACAGTGATGTGGTAAACATTTGATGAAATGTCAATCTTCATACAAAGGTGAAATCGAAAAAAAATGTCTTTTGGGATTGCTGCTTACATATCCTTTTGCATATCCCTTGATATTTACGATTTCTTCAATCATCTCTTTCTTCAATGACGAAATTTCACCCTTGACCTTGTTGATTTCATTATTAGGGTTAATATTGTCAATTTCTACATCATCCTTATCTAAAGATTTCCCAAGTGTGATAGCATTATTTTTGCCTCTTGTTGCAAGCCCCGTCAAGATGGCAGAAAATAATTTTGCAATAAATCACACAAATAAATTCAAAATAATCTAAAAAAATTATTCACTTATTAGGGCCTAGGTTGCACTTTCCCAAAAAAATCTCCCAAAAATTAAATGTTTTGCACCCTTGAGACTGAATTTTTTGGGAACCCTAATTTTGCAATAAATCACTTAATTTTGCTCCAATTCCTCTAAAATTTGAACTATAGGCTCCACTCCTACTCCTTAAAAACTCACTAAATATCAGGAACAAATTCAACAGGATTTGGAAGACATGAACTTTCCAAATAAATTAGACAGAAACCTTAATTCTGCAATAAATTCCTCAATTTTGCTCCAATTCCTCTAAAATATGGACTGTAGTTGTTTGAATATGCTCTTCAAAAACCCTTCAAAAATCAAACAAAAAAAAAAATACTTGCACAATACAAGATATAATATGTTCTAATACCACTTGTTATGAAATAACTTGCACAATACAAGATATAATATGCTCTAATACCACTTGTTATGAAATAACTTGCAAAATACAAGATATAATATGAAATATGTTGCAAATACTTGATAACTGAGAATAACAAACCACTTCGAGGGGGCAAACCTCCAGACCTATCTTTTCTATCTCGGAGTTAGGAGCACTAGATTGAAAGTTATTATCTCACCACGAGGTTTTCTAGTATGCAACTGAATAAAAATAGGAAATGGAAATAAAACAATATTCAATGATTAAAGCAGAAACCAATGAATTAGTATTTAAAAATAGGATTAGTTTGACATAATAAAAATTCCACAAGAATTGATGTTATAGCAGCTTAGGGCTGCACTTCCATTGCACGCATTTCGAGAAAGAAGCATAAATTAAATGGTAGCCTTTCGGCTATTTAATTTATGACAATAACATTTAAACATAAAGGGCTGACCCTAATGGTTCGCATGTATTGCTTGTTGCTTGGGCCGACCTTACTTGTATTTATCATTTATTATGTTTCTTTATAGAGGGCCAACCTAAGTTGAAGAGGCACCTAAATTGTATATATACAAGGTCTTGTATTGTCATTATCATCATTCAAGTTCTTCAAGTAAATTCGTAATTAAGAGCAGAAGTTCGCACCTTCATAGCAGCAATTCGAATTCAAGGAAGATTTGATTCATTTGTATATCTTGCATCTAGGAGAGGTGCAATTCCATTGTATCAATAATTGGCCATTGTTGGGCCTAAGTTGTAAGCAGATTTCTGCTCTTGTTCTACTTTATATAAGAGAATCATTTGCTAGGTTTTTCTCCCTCAAGAGGAGGGTTTTCCCAGGGTATCTTGCTGTGTTTATTGTCTTATGTGTTGCAATATTTTAAGTGCTTTCAATTGCTTAATCTGATCTAAGAAACACTAACATAGTATCAGAGCGGGTTTGAAAAAGATCGTGATCAGATTTAGTTGCAGCACTCACTCTAATCTTTTTCAGTCTATCTCCTAAATTTTTCAAAATGGTGAACGGTCTAAAAATCGATGATAGACTCGAAGGGATTTCGAACTACACATCATGGAGGTTCAGGATCATGCTCACATTGGAAGAGAATGATTTGGTTGAGTTTGTGAAAACAAAAATTCCCGAACCTGAGGAGGAAGAAGAGAAGTTGCAATGGAAGAAGAAAGATACTAAGGCAAAGAAAGTGTTGGTTGATTCCGTCAAGGATCATGTTGTACCAATTGTCTTCAAGTTGGATACAACAAGAGAGATGTTTACAACTTTGGAAGAGATGTATGAAATCAACAACACTAGTCGAGCACTTGCACTGAAGCAACAACTCCATGTGAAAATGGCGTAAGGAGAATCTGTAATTACTTACTTCATGAGGATTTCAGAGATAAGAGATCAGCTCTCCACAATTGGTCACATGATTGATGACAAAGACCTAACTATGTTTGCTCTCAATGGTCTTCTGCTTTCATGGAAGGAATCAGTGCAAGATCTAAACTTCCCAAGTTTGATCGATTGAGAATTGACTACATTCAAGAGGAGTCGAGACTAACGGCTAGGGGCATTGGTCAAAGTTCAAAGAATGAAGAAATACAAGTTCTTGCCTCTCATTCGTCGAAGAAAGGAAAAGGCTTTAAGAAAGGGTTCTTCAAGAGGAATCGAGAAAATGGAAATGATGGTGCTCCTGCCTTCAAAAGGAAACGAGACATGTCCAAGATTCAATGTTTTCGTTGTGATAAGTATGGTCACTTTGTGAAGGATTGTCCTCTTAGACCTAAGCAGCAGGTTGCCACTACAAATGTTGAAGAAGTTGCTCTGCAGAAGGACTCCAGTGATTACCTGTTCTATTCAGCTTTGTCAAGCAATCTATCTACCAATGCCAACACTTGGCTAATTGATAGTGGTGCCTCTAGGCACATCACCGGTTTCAGGGGTCACCTTTCAAACTTAGTGGAGAGCAACTCTAGTGATCAAGTCGTTATTGGAGACGATGCTAGATATTTTGTGAAAGGAATTGGAAACTCCTCTCTTCACTTGGATTCTGGGATTTCATTGGAGTTGAATGATGTATTGTTCGTTCCAGGGATAAAGAGGAATCTTGTCTCAATTTCAGCATTAGAAGACAAGGGTTATCAAGTTGCCTTTTCTAAAGGCAAAGTTCTTATATGGGCAAAGAACTCCAACTTCAAAAATGCTCGAGTAATTGGAGTTAGACATGAATGTCTTTACAGGCTATGCACTCATCCTCTTCAAGCGCTTGTGCATAACTCTTCCAACATGTGTGATCTTTGGCATCAAAGATTGGCTCACATTCACTTTTGAGCACTACCTATCATGGAGAATATGGTCACCAACCTTCCGAAATTCAATCAAGAACATGAAGGTACATGCAAAGGATGCGCCCTAGGCAAGAACACAAAAGGTACGTTTCATTCTAGTGAAAGTAGATCTAAATGTATTCTTGATCTCATTCATTCTGATTTATGTGGTCCAATGTCTATTGCATCTTCTAGTGGTTTCTTGTATTACATTATTTTTATTGATGATTACTCTAGAAAGACTTGGATTTATTTCTTGAGATCTAAAGAATCTAAAGAAGTATTAGAAAGATTCAGAGAATTCAAGGCTCAGGTTGGAAACCTGTCTGGTAAAAGGCTCAAGGTTTTGAGATCTGATAATGGTGGAGAATACACCTCTGGCACCTTTCGAGATTTTTGTATTGAAGCAGGGATTAAGAGGGAGTTCAGTGTTCCCTATAATCCACAACAAAATGGTATTGCTGAAAGGAAGAATAGGTCTATTGTGGAAGCAGTAAAAGCTATGATCCATGATCAAGATCTGCAAATCTCTCTTTGGGTTGAGGCATCGAGGACAGCCGTCTATGTTCAAAACAGGAGTCCCCACAGGATCTTGGAGAATAAAACTCCTGAAGAAGCATTCTCAGGGGTGAAACCAGAAGTCAGTCATTTGAGGATCTTTGGTTGTCCAGTATATGTTCATATTCCAAAGGAAACGAGAACAAAGCTAGAACCTTCTAGGAAGAAGGGAATTCTTTTAGGTTACAATGAGACATCAAAAGCCTACAGGATATACATACCAGGACAGAAGTCTATTGAGATTAGTAGAGATGTCACATTTGAGGAAGATGTTGCCTTCAGAAGGTCCAAGGGCACTCCTATGGAGATCGATGAAGAATAACCTCCTCAAGATATGGAAGTTGACCATATTCCAGAGAACCTGAAGGAGGTTCCAGAACCTAAAGGAGATGTTGATCCAGTTGAACCCTTGGATCCTATTGATGGGCCTTTAGATATTGTGATTGGAAAGAAAAGGCCTCTTTGGGCTCGTAGGACAATGCAGGAGGATAAAATTTTTGCATCCCCAAGAGGAGCTTTCAGAGAAAGCAAGAGACCTCACAAGTTCTCTAGTTATGTCGCCTCAATGAGTCAAATTATTGAGTCAGAGCCTTCAAGTGTCGAAGAAGCTTCTAGTCAACAAGTACGGAAAGATGCCATGACTGAGGAATATCAGTCCATACTTAAGAACGATGTTTGGGATATTGTTCCTAGACCCAAAGGCAAATTTGTGGTGTCTTCTAAATGGCTCTTTAAAATCAAGCATGCAGCTAATGGGAGCATTGAGAAGCACAAGGCAAGATTCGTGGCTAAAGGGTTCTCACAAAAAGAGGGAGTTGACTATGAAGAAACTTTTGCTCATGTGGCTCGATATACGTCTGTCACAACCATCATTGCTATTGCTACATCTAGAGGATGGAAGATTCACCAAATGGATGTAAAGACAGCCTTTCTAAATAGTATAATAGAAGAGGAGGTTTACATTGAGCAACCCGAAGGATTTGAGGTGCATGGGAAGGAGTCTCATGTTTGCAAGCTGAAGAAAGCCTTGTATGGTCTTAAGCAAGCTCCTCGTGCTTGGTACGAAAGGATTGATCAGTATCTCTTGAGTCTGGGTTGCTCAAAGAATGATGCAGATTCTAGCCTCTACTTCAAGGTGGTAAATGGTGAAGCTTTGATTCTGGTTCTATATGTTGATGATTTGATTATCACTGGTGAGGAGCACCTAATTCTAAAATGCAAGAAGGAGTTAGCTTCAGAGTTTGAGATGAAGAATCTAGGTCTCATGCATTACTTCCTTGGCTTAGAAGTTTGGCAAAAGCCAAATGAGATGATTCTAAGTCAAGGCAAGTATACTATTGACATTCTCAAAAGGTTTGGTATAATCGATTGCAAACCTATGTCTACACCCATGGAGACTAATCTAGATAAGTTGAAGGAGGCTGCAGGTAGTTCAGAACCTGTGGATTCCACGATGTATAGACAGTTGATTGGTTCATTGATGTATCTAGTTAACACTAGACCTGACATCTGCTATGCATTGAGTGCGCTTAGCCAGTTTATGTGTGAACCAAGGCAAATACATCTTGTTGCAACTAAACATATCCTGAGATATTTATGTGGCACAATTGAATATGGGTTGAGATATTCTTCAGGTATGGATTTAGAGTTGCATGGTTTTATTGATTCTGATTGGCCAGGATGTGTCTCAGATCGGAAGAGTACCTCTGGTTGTTGCTTTAGTTTGGGTACTGCTATGATTTCTTGGTGTAGCAGGAAACAGTCTTCAGTTGCTTTGAGTACAACCGAGGCAGAGTACATAGCAGCTTGTGTGGCAACTCATGAGGCAATGTGGCTTTGTAAGCTCCTTGCAGGATTGTTTGGACAATCAATGGAGCCTACCATTATACACTGTGATAACCAGAGCTGTGTAAAGCTTTCTGTCAATCCCGTGTTTCATGACAGAACAAAGCAAGTTGAGATCAAATACCACTATATTACAGATATGGTACTAAGGAAAGCTATACAGTTGAAGTCTATCAGCATTGATGAGCAAACGGCAGACATTCTCACCATGCCTCTCTCCAGGATCATGTTTGTGTACTTTCGAGAAAAGCTTGGTATGGTGGAGAATGCAGCCTTGATTGAGAAAGAGTCTCAGTATCAGTGATCCTTTAAATTGGTAATGCATTTCTCTATTGAGAGAGATTTGAGGTGCAAGCCCTTGGTAATGTATTTCTCTATTAAGAGAGATTTGAGGTGCAAACCCTTGGTAATACATTTCTCTATTGAGAGAGATTTGAAGTGCAAGTCCTTGGTAGTGCATTTCTCTTCGAGATTTGAGGTGAAAGCCCTTGTTTCCACCCTCTGGGAGAGCCATGGTGGATGTCATGTGTGTGACTCCATGACAGCATCACGTGAGGGAATCCGTGATGACTTACTTGTACTTGTGTGTCACCCTCTGGAGGAGCCATGGTGAAAGTCACATTGAGGTTACAACATCACATTAAGTGATGAGCACTTGTACATACCATCTATGGAGGTAGCCATGATGGTTGATATCACGATGAGGTGATATTCTATTTTGTTTTCATATTGATATGATGTGTCTTGTGCAGGTGGAAGTATCATCCCTAGCTGACAGGGAGTGTTGATGTTATAGCAGCTTAGGGCTACACTTCCATTGCACGCATTTCGAGAAAGAAGCATAGATTAAATGTCTTGTGCAGGTGGAAGTATCATCCCTAGCTGACAAGGAGTGTTGATGTTATAGCAGCTTAGGGCTACACTTCCATTGCACGCATTTCGAGAAAGAAGCATAGATTAAATGGTAGCCTTTCGGCTATTTAATTTATGACAATAACATTTAAACATAAAGGGTCGACCCTAATGGTTCGCATGTATTGCTTGTTGCTTGGGCCGACCTTACTTGTATTTATCATTTATTATGTTTCTTTATAGAGGGCCGACCTAAGTTGAAGAGGCACCTAAATTGTATATATACAAGGTCTTGTATTGTCATTATCATCATTCAAGTTCTTCAAGTAAATTCGCAATTAAGAGCAGAAGTTCGCACCTTCATAGCAGCAGTTCGAATTCAAGGAAGATCTCATTCATTTGTATATCTTGCATCTAGGAGAGGTGTGATTCCATTGTATCAATAATTGGCCATTGTTGGGCCTAAGTTGAGAGCAGATTTCTGCTCTTGTTCTACTTTATATAAGAGAATCATTTGTTGGGTTTTTCTCCCTCAAGAGGAGGGTTTTCCCAGGGTATCTTGCTGTGTTTATTGTCTTATGTGTTGCAATATTTAAGTGCTTTCAATTGCTTAATTTGATCTAAGAAACACTAACACAAACATTTGCACCTGTTGCCCGTTACACATCAGTGAGAGCAGTATTAGCCATTGCAGCAGCTAAAGGTTGGAAGATCCATCAAATGGATGTGAAAACTGCCTTCCTGAATGGAACCATTGAAGAGGAAGTCTATCTGGAACAGCCTAAAGGTTTTGTGATACATAAATCTAACTCACATGTGTGCAGGCTGAAGAAAGCTCTCTATGGACTTAAACAGGCTCCCAGGGTCTGGTATGAAAGAATTGATAGCTATCTCTTGGGATTAGGATTTTCCAAGAATGATGTTGACTCCAATCTCTACTTCAAGGTAATCAAAGGTGATATGCGAATAATTATTTTATATGTTGATGACCTACTAATAACAGGAGATCACCTCATTGCTCAAGGGAAGCAGGATCTAATTTCTGAATTTGACATGAAAGACTTGGGCATTCTACACTACTTCCTAGGTTTAGAAGTATGGCAGAAATCAAAGGGCATTATACTGAACCAAGGAAAATACAATATTGATATTCTAAAGAGATTTGGAATGTTGGACTATAGACCAATGTCTACACCTATGGAAACAAACCTTCACAAATTGAAAGAAGCAGAAACAAAATCCAAGTGTGCAGATCCAACCCTTTACAGACAGATGATTGGATCCTTGATGTATCTGGTTAACACCAGACCTAATATTTGCTATGCAGTAAATGTTCTCAGCCAATTCATGTGTGAACCTAAGGAAATTCACTTAATGGCTGTGAAACATATTTTGAGATATCTTCAAGGCACTATTGGATATGGTCTTCTTTACAAGAATGATCAACTAGATCTACATGGGTACTCTGATTCAAATTGGGCTGGAAGTGTAACCGATCGGAAAAGCACATCAGGATGTTGCTTCAGTTTAGGATCGGCTATGATCTCCTAGATTTGCAGAAAACAATCTTCAGTTGCACAAAGCTCAACAGAAGCTGAATACATTGCAACCTCAATGGGAGCAAGAGAAGCAGTTTGGCTTCGTAAACTGCTTGTGGGACTCTTTGGTGAGCCCTTGAATCCTACAATTATTCACTGTGATAAACAGAGTTGCATCAAACTCTCTGTGAATCCTGTCTTTTATGATAGATCTAAGCACATTGAGATCCCCTATCATTATGTAAGAGATATGGTGGAAAGAAAAGTGATCCAGTTGGAGTATATCAGTACAAATGATCAAACTGCAAACATTCTCACCAAACCTCTCTCTCAAATCAAGGTAGAGCACTTCAGGAAGAAACTTGGTATGGTTGAAATGTAATTTGTTATTTATGTTTGAAATACAAATTGTTTATAAATTGTACTAATATATAAAGATGTTTAATGTGTAAACTCTTTTGTCATGTGTGTGACTCCATGACCTTATGGGCCTACTCCCCCTGTGTACATTATTGAAAGGTGACGATCTTTCTAATAATGAACACTTGTATTTGACATTGTAAAGTGACGACTCTACAATGATAAACTATCATGATAGATATCATGTGACTTGATATCTGTGGACATGTCATGATAGTATCTCTTGGACACTTTGATGGATATCATGGGACTTGATATCATCTGAAGATCATTGTGATCCTTAAGAGATAATCATGGTGGATATTTATATCCGTGGATATGCCATGAATTATGGTAGACATCATGTGACTTGATGTCAGTGCACATACCATAATGAAGATGTGTTATGAAGAATGTCATGTGACTTGACAACATTAAGAAAACATATCATATCTTCAATATCACGTGTGAAGGTGATATCTCCACTTATTTGATTTGAAATATCTTCCCTAGCTAAGAGGGAGTGTTAATGGATGATAGCTTCAGTCAGATATAAGTAACGAATGTTGAAAGCATCTTCGTTATTTATATGTCATCAAAGATTATCCTCAATACACATATTAATGGAAATCGAATTTATGAGCATATATATATAAATTCGTATTAATAAAAGATATTGTTATTTGCATTTAATATAATCGAAATTCTCCTATCCTCCATAAACATTTCCTTTCCATCAGATAACAAAAAAATCAAGAAAATCAACCAAACCCAAATACGGTTCCTTTCCAATCAGATAACAAAAAGTGATATATTATCCATTAGAATGAGCAGAACAATGAGTTTCAGACCTTTATCCTTTCCATCAAAGCTCTTGTGTCTGCCTCACCAACCAAGTCAGTCTGCAATACACAAGAAAAGATCATATACATGATCCACAAGGCCAGTCTAAAATAAGAACTCAATTCTGCATTTTAAGTGCAACTGAAAGATGAGGACATCAAACATACATTTCTAGATATTTCAATGAAGGTAATAAAAAGCCATGAGTATCAGACCTTGTTAAGTATAATGCGGTCAGCATATGCAATTTGCTCCACAGCCTCATTCACTACTCCTTTTGGCTTAACCTGCTCCAAATGCCTTGTTGCATTTTTTGCATCAACCAAAGTAACCACCCCATCAAGTTTCACAGTTTCCGATATCTTATCTTCAGCATAGAATGTTTCAATTATAGGTGCAGGATTCGCAAGACCTGTGAATTGAAATAAATGAGTGGAATAATTAATCCCTTAAAAATTCAAGACAAATCAGCATCTCTATTGGAACAATTAGTTTTGACAGTTCAATTTACCTCTTTCTGAAACAAAACCATTGATAGTTTGCTTTATCAAAAAAATAAAAAAATCCACTCCTGATGTCAATCAGAAACTTTCTACACTGTTCTTGTCTCTATTATCTAAATAATATTTATAATTATGTATTATGTATATAAAATGTATCCATTTATGAGTGTAGATTTGTATTTTTTTTTTAATTACAAGAGAGTGATTATTCTATAAAGAAATCAAGCTCCAGACGTTGTACAACCGAAGGATTTCCAGAGGCCATGATATTCCCAAGTCCAACATCCATTTAATCCAAAAAACTATATGTTACAACCAGATACATAACAGGATGCCTTTAAATCTTGTAAAATAAAATTGTGTAAAAGGCCAACAAAATCATCATCTTTCAGAAAAAATGATTTCCCAGTATCCTGGGGAGACCCGAGCTTTCATAAATCATATACCACCCTATTCACTTCACTTCAAGAATGCCCAAACTGAACTTGGAAAACAGTGGTAATATATGTCAACCTTAAATCATTTTATTTTATTTTATTTTATTTGGTTATAAGGTAACTACAAACATCATTGGACATGGACTGGTTGCAAGAGCAATAGACCCCAATCCTGAACGTATCACTACATACATGCATGTGCTCCAAATCATATGCTGCCTGGTTACAGTGTGGTGATTTGAAATTTGGTTCACTCTCTAAACAAATGCACCTTTTCACCATTACACTGCATTCCTTTGGACAAAATATTTTATATTTTTTGCGAAAATAAAAATAGTGCATTATAAAGATAAATTATGTAAGATATGAAATGGTAGACAACTCTAAACTCTTCGAGAAGCTATAATTAAAGGTCTACTCTAATCGTTAGATATCCTATGAACACACAATATCTCAAAAAATAAGACAGCTATCCATGACAGATTAAATGACTAAGCCCTAATATTAAACAATGCTTTACATAAACAACTGAGTTTTTTGAAGCTAAACTTCTCAAAACATGAACTCAATGATGACACCTCTTAACATTACAAGAGACTTCGCTAAAAATTTCAAAGTGCAAGTTGGCATTAGACTGCAACTATTCAAAAAGACTTACTCCAGTGTTCATTCAAGGGGGAATGTGAGTCTAATAGTATATTTCCATCTCATGTTTAAATATCTTGAATGCTTCTCACTGCTTCTGACTATAACTCTAGTTTCTTGCCTTGTGAGGCTCACTATGAAGATGACTGCTTTCCCATGAGAAGGCTCTCAGACTAATATGAGGGTTGGACCTCTTGCTTGTATTTTGCTTCATTTGCAATAGGCTAAGAAAGGTTAGGTCAAGTTTGTGCATCTCTTTGCCTTTTGAAAATATTCTCCTAACTGTACTTGAGCAATTTCATATCTTCATTTCAAAATTTTAAGTCGTCTCACAGACACTAAAGCTCTTGAGTGTACTTTAGAGCCTCTTCCTAATGTTGTAGTTAGGAATCGCAAAGCTGCCTTTCAATAAACTCTCCGTGTTCTACTAGAAATGACATAATGACAAGACATTCATTTTGAGGATTGAAAGACATCTTCATTGCAACTATGACACATGGGACTCAAGTGAAGGGTAATTTAACGAGCATGGCCAAAGTTACACCACATATGACAGTCCTAGGTACATGAGCTTTTAAACAAATTTTCTAATGCTAACACTTGAGTCCAACGTCTGCTGTAGCGTGTCATGTCCCCTTTTTGAGTACTCAAAAAAATTTAATAAGTTAATATTTAGTTGCTTGAAATAAATTCATTTTATAAATAAAGTGCAACTAATATTTTATTATTAAATTAAAATGCTTCCCAAGGTAATATTTAATATTAAGTTAAAATAAAGAAAATTGGAAATTGTTTTAGTTGCCCTAAAGTGTCTTTAAAAGGAGTTTTGGGCAGGGAAGGAAATTCTGGACATTTTACTTTTTGAAAACCCCAATTGTGGAGATTGAGCAGTTTGTTCAACTTTAAGCCGAAGGATGAAACCCCTTCTGGCAATCAGTTTTATGGACGAAAGCCCACCTAACTGATCGAGTGATTTCACCTAGACATCACCATTGAGCTAAACATTTTGTGCTTGAAGTTGTTTGTGAGAAGTTTCAGTTTCCAAGCATTTGATTTTCAAGTATGGTTTCAATATTTTTGGATTTACAGAATTTGTGTTGAGAATATGCATTAAAATTTATTGTTTGAAGAATATACTATCCGTCGTATCCTTTTGCAAATTTTAGGAGGTTATTATTACAAGTTGATAATTGTATGTAAGGAGGCCATGGAGATGATTTCCAGCTGTTAATTCCATTTTATATTACTAGGCATGTACATTTTGGCCACCACCTATCATGGAGTTCATATGCACAACAAGGCTGGTAGCTATAGGGTATGAGGATGCTATGCTATTGCAAGAGTTATGTTGAAACTTGAAAGTATTATAAGTTGAAAGTTGTTCCCCCTGTTCCTTATTTATGGACGACATAAAGAAAATATTTGGATGCCTCCTAAGACAATATTGGAGTGGTCAACTTGCCCAAAAAGGGATTGCAGGAGTGTTAGAGTGACATGGGAATTCTCATGATCTACAACTAGTAAAATTAGTCAGTTTTTGGAGGATGTCGCCCATTATTACTTGTGTGTATTCTAGAGGGACGTGGGAGGTTTATTGAAGGATATTTGTTGAAATAATGTTTATTAGTAAAAATATTACTTGCAACCCTAAGCTAGGCAAAATGGAGAAATCATGTGCAAGGATACATTGAAAAAAAATATTGTGGTTGTCACTTGTTATGCCAGGCGATTCAGGAAAATGCAAGTTTATACAGGAATATTGAAGTATCACAACATATTTTGAAGACCAAAACATTCACCGTCACCATCTATTGGGAATAACTGAAGTTACCTGTCGACTGCAGCCAATTTAGTGCCTTGTGAATTCCTGGGCATGTTAGCATATCATGTATAATATTGTGAAGGTCGCGGGATGTCATTTCTAATTGCCAACCTCTTTAAAGGCTCCTCTGCCAACTAGGAATTTGTTGTGGTGTCGTGAATACCGAAAATTTTATATAGAAGCACCCAGTTGAAGCAGAATCCATCCCCAGTTCTACACAAAGGGTCTATATCATTTGGAATCCGTTACAGTTTGAGCAACAATTAATACACATGCAATCAAGGTCTCCATTCATAGTAACAAATTAAAGGTCAAACATTAATTTATATATTATGTCATTCTCATTATGAATGAAAATATATTGAGCAGTGAGAATATCTAAGTAATGTGAATTGTTAAGCACATTCTATGTTTCCATGTACTTGACATTTTATTAAATGGGTGTTCAAACTACACACCCACGAAAAGAAGAACATTGTTTACAATTGAATATCATGGAAAAAGATTTAGTTAAACAACTGTGTAAACAAAAAAAATTAGCTCAGACCACTACAGTGGTATCAAAGCCAAATTTCCTAACAGCCTGCTGGGTAGTCAATATTGTTTGCATGTCAACATTCAACAATTATATATTGGTGTTCAGTTGGTTACATGACAGTTTTAGCAATTGTGAGTAAGTGATCAATCGTTTGCATGATAGTGTCAGTGGCTACATGTGCTAAAGGTCAATTTCCGCAGTTGTATGTTGATTTCAGCAGATTGTAGGTCAGTGTTCAATGGCTAAAGAAAGATGAAGACATTTCCAAGATCCATGAGTGTGTTAGTTTTTCATAGATCAGATAAACAACTGAAAGCACTTATAAAATTGCAACACATAAGACAATAAACACAGCAAGATACCCTGGGAAAACCCTCCTCCTGAGGGAGAAAAACCCAGCAAATATTTCTCTTATATAATGTAGAAATAAGAGCAGAAATCTGCTTACAACACAACAGGCCCAGCAATGGCCGAAATTAATACAATGAACAATCGCACCTCTCCTAGATGCAAAGATACAAATGAATATGTTTCTCCTTCAATTCAGCCTGCTGCTACAAGATAATGATCTGCTGCTACACAATGAAGATTCGCTGCTACTGCTGAAGATGATTTGCTGCTCAAGTATGAACTTCTTCTAAGAATGCGAATTATAATGATTGAACTTGATGATTGTCAAATGAGCAAAGCGACCTTGTATTTATACAAAGTGAGGTGACTCTTCAAATAGGTCGGCTCTCATTAAGAATAAATATTTTACAATAATTGCCAAGGAGGTCGGCCCAATTACAAGATACTTTATAATCAACAAGGAAGGTCGGCCCAAACTGAATTTATATTTAACCTTTTGTGAAGTGCCCCTTCACATATATAAATAAATATTAATGATCTCAATATTGTTGATGTTATTGAGCAGCTTCAGTCTGCACTTCCCAAGAAGAAAAGAATAAATTAAATGTATAGCCTCTAGGCTATTTAATTTATATCATACAATATACTTGCTAAGGGCCGACCCTTATAGCTCGCCTATCCTTGTCTCAACTTGAGCCGACTTCAAGTTATATTATTTGTTTATCATTTATTATGTTTTTCCAAGTAAGGCCGACCTAAATGAAGAGGCGCCTATGTTGTATAAATGAAAGGTCATTATCATTGTAAAGTCAATTCAATTCAAGCAAGTTCGCATATGTTTGTCAAGAGCAGAATTCGCACTTCAAGAGCAGCAGTCCGATTTCAAGAAGAAGACAGTCATTTGTATCTTGCATACTTAGAAGGAGGGCGAATATATTATCAAGCATTGGCCATTGTTGGGCCTGAGTTGTAAGCAGATTTCTGCTATTGTGTTATCATATATATAAGAGAATCATTTGCTGGGTTTTTTCTCCCTCAAGAGGAGGGTTTTCCCAGGGTATCTTGTTGTGTTCAATGTCTTATGTGTTGCAATTCTATTGAGTACTTTATTGTCTAATCTGATATAAGAAACACTAACAAATATCAAATTAAATAGCCGATAGGCTATTATTTAATTTGGTTTAATCTCAAATTGTGTAGGCTAGAAGAAGCAGCCCGAAGCTGCTAATAACATCAACAAAGTGAACTATTGCAAGTATTTGGAAAAAATCAAGACGTAAAACATTGATAACAGAGAAAGACAAATGGGATTATGATCATGAGGCCACCAAAATTCTTAATCAGTATCAAGAATTACCTTATGAGTTCAAATACCAAATTTCCTTTGATGATTACTTAAAGTTACTTGAAGTGAAGCATCCAAGGAAAAGCGGCTTGTATGAATACAAAAGAAGACCAAGAATGAATGATGGTGTTGATCTTACAAATATGCTATGTTACACCGCCGTTGACGGACGGGGGGACAAGTTTCCGTGACGAGGGGACAAAGGGGCCTCAATTGGGGACGGTGGGGGGATGGCGGGGGGGCGGCGGCGAGGGGGTGGGTGGGGGTTGTATATACTATATACTATACATATGGTACTTAAAATGCTAGTTATGAAAAGATGTATAAGGCAGTAGACTATTAAGAAGTAAAATAGCAAAATTCCAAATGCCAAATTAAAATACTAAATAGTAAATAAAAAATACTTGAACATTGAAGTTTTCAATATCAAACTACTAATTAGAAATTAGAATACTCAATACTACAATTGTCGAATCAGCAAATGGAAGATTTCTATTATATGATATCAAAAATATCTTATCATAAAGATGATTACAGTGAGTAGCATGATATCAAAACAAGTACAAAATCAAAATCAAAAAACTATGTTAAATATTTTTTAAAACCATGTCTTTTAAGTGGCCACCACGGGGGATGCCGGGACATTTCCAAGTCTCCGGCGGCAAGGGAAAAAAATGGTGGCGTCACCGGAAACTTGGGAACACTACCCCAAGTCTCCGGGACGTCCTCGTTCCGAGAACGCTAGGGCTTATGGGGGGGATGCGTCCCCGAGGTTCACTTCAAAGATGACAACAAAAGAAGATAAGCACTCAAGTAATTTGAGATGGGGATATGAAAAACATGCCTCAATGCAAAGTACATACGAAGTGGAATTTCATAATGCACAACAAGAGAATGTCTTGGCTAAAAATGATGATGAAGTTGAATTTTCAAGAGCATTTGCAAAAGAAGAGTACACGAGTTGTAGTGGGAGTGATGAGACAGAAAACAAATGGGTGCACAAACTTCTTTGACGATAGGTAAGTTGACCTTGTACAAAATTCAGTATAAGGGTATGCTGATTTGGAGCCTTCTGAAATTATCAAATCACCAATTGTTGTTGATTCATTGCTAGAGCATAGTGTTATCATGTCATCTATTCAAGGAGTTTGCAAGGCAAAAATCAGAGAGGTAGTTGATCTCGAAAGTCATGCTGCTCCTATAAACAAAGACAATTTGGAAAACTTCTTGTGTGGAGGGAAAATTCATTTTGTTGTCCTATATGGTTCTTCTATCAATCTTCCTTCTTGATTTGAAATCCATCTGCATGAAACAAGAGAGTATGACCTTGATCATATACCTGACTTACACTTGAAGATTGTGCTTTAGTCCTTTAACATGCAAAACATTTTTTATCTTTGTTCTTCCATTGTCTAGACTAATAGTTCCCGTTCCAACAATATTGGCTGTAGCATTATCTCCAAAACTCACTGTTCCTCCATCTATGTTCTCCAATGTGAGAAATTTACTTTTGTCACCAATCATGTGAAATGAGCAGCCACTATCTACATACCATTGTTCTCCATTATCTTGAGCATGAAATAACATGGATCTCTCTTTTCTATCTTCTTTCTTCTTTTTCCATACTTTTGAATTCTTCTCCTTTTGTTCCACAAGGATGTCTTTCTTTTTGTCTTGCTTTGGGGGATCTACAAAAATAGTTCTACAAAATTGTGTTGTGTGTCCACAGTTATTACATTTAAAGCTAGGTTACCGAATCATTCCTCTGCAAGCAACGTTTCCAAAAACGAATCGTTTCAGAAACGGATTCGGATACGAATCGTTTAGGAATCGATATTCCACCTGTGGGTTCAATTCAGACTTGACGTAAGTGATTCTGGACATTTTTCCCCATGATGTGGCTGTTCAATGACGTTTTTTGACCGTTTTTCCATCCGTGTTTGACTTTTTCATTTGTTTCGTGATTTATTTCACTTTAGCCTTCACTACCCATGATTGCAAAAACAGTAAACTCAAGCCCGCGACTGGAGGAGCTCACATGACACACAAACGCGAGGACACGGAGAAACCATGACCTCACACAGGTGACGTAGAAATGCAAGGGAGACAAAATGGCGCGCAAGAAGGCCTAGCGGAGCTAAGATCCGTCTTTCCAATCCGTCGGAAGTTCGCCAGGGAGGAATGAAGCGGGAAACAAAAGAAAATATTTCCACAACTTTGACAATATTTTATCTTTTTTAATTCATAAGAAGTTTATTAAATTTAATATGATTTTAAGTTTTATTAATATTGTTTATTCAACTTAAGTTATTGGTATATTAAATATATATTATTGTTTATATTAAATTATATTAATTATTATATATATTCTTCTAGATTGTATAATAAATTAATAATAATATATATTATAAACTATTATTAATATTATTAATAGACTAATAGTATATAGAGTATAATTTGTATAAATAATGATATTATAGATTCTAATAATAATAGATATTATTTATTGTTATATTATAGATTTATCATAATAATAATATTATTATTATTTTATTTTAGATTGTATAATAAATTAATAATAATATATATTATTAATATTATAGATTAATATATATATATATATACATTTTTCGTACGGGCGTACCCGACCCAACCCGCCCCCAAAAAAATTGGTGTACCCACATACCGTATCCACGTACTTGTACCCGTGCCTGTACCCGATTCGGCAACTTAGATTTAAAGCATTCGATATTGTAAAGTAGAGGTGCAAAAGAATTGCAATTCCTTTTATCAACCCTAGGTACTCTTATCCTTGTTCCAACTAGAATTTCTTGTATGGTTCCTACAGTTTATTGCCTTATGACCAAAATGATTGCATGTGAAACAATAGCCAATCAAAGAATGATGATACTTAGTCATATGTGCTTGCCTTTGTGGAAAGGATTTTCTGAAAGTGTTCTTATTCTTTTGATATGTGCTTGGTTTTGATGCAATACGACTTTCTTTTGCTTTGCTACATTCTCCTTTGATGGAGTTTTTAAGTGCATTAATATAAACTTTTGGCTTTTCTTTGTTTGAATCTATTTGTGCCTTTTCTTTGTTTTCTTCATAACCAATGCCAGTTTTTATAGATGGTGATCTTTGTTCACTTATGATATTATCTAGGATTTTGGTTCTCTTTTCAAACTTGAAGCTTGTGTTTAACTTGGAGATCATCTCCTCTAATTCCTTCCTTAGAGAAACAATCTCAGATTCTAGTCTTCCACATGTTTCTTCCTTTATCTTTAATTGAGATATGATAGACTTCAATTTTCTTGGCTTCCTCAATTTGATATTTCAAATCGATGATTACTTTTTCTAATTTTTCAAATGTTTTGGTCTTTTTACATTCTTCTTGAAATAGATGCTTGTACTTTAAACTCTTCTTCCTAAGTCTCTCAATTTCGTTTGTGGTCTCTCAATTTCGTCTATGGCACGATAGAGTTCTTCCTCAAAGCTTTCTTAATCATCATCTTCACAATCAAATTTGATCTTCTCGTCCTCATGTGCATCCTTGTTTTCTTTATCATCATTTTCAATGATATTGCCTTTTGTTTCAAATGCCATAAAAAGCATTTCTTCTCTATAGCTATCCCAATCACTTTCATCGGATGAACTATCATCTCTATAAGCATAGAGACTCTTCTTGTAATCAAAGGATTTCTTCTTCTTATTGTTTTTATCATACTTGTGATTATATTTGTTTCCTTTCTTTGTATAAGGCTCTTCTTCATCACTATCACTTTCTTTCAAATATGGGCATTTCTTAATAAAGTGTCCTTGTCCACAGTTAAAACATTTAAATGGTAGTTTTCCCTTGTTCTACCTTCTAGTTTGTTAGACTAATTTGAAGGAGCCGGCTCCGATACCAATTGATGAGCACACGGTTATACTAAGAGGGGGGGGAGATGAATTAGTATAACAATATTCTTCTTCTTTTAAAAAAAAATTTAATCACTTTAAGATTGAATCAAAATTAGCACATATGTAAAATCAAACAATGAGCAACACAATTTAAGTGGAAACCCTTGCGGGAGAAAACCACGGCAAAAATATTACTTTTATTAATCCTTTTTTTTTACAAACTTTGTAGGCACCAACCTACTAGAAGCAACAACCCCTCATTCAGTTTGTGAGCACCAACCCCTCATTTAATTTTTCTTCTAAATTTTGCTATAATTTTGGTTACCAATCTGCTATAATTCTCTTCTTCAATCTACTATAAGCTGATCATAAATCTGCTACAAGACTGATAGCAATCTTCATAAAACTTCATATAAATCTGCCATACAACTTTTCAAAATCTCCTCCTA
The DNA here is from genome assembly GCA_007115665.2 of Sequoiadendron giganteum. NCBI lineage: Eukaryota > Viridiplantae > Streptophyta > Pinopsida > Cupressales > Cupressaceae > Sequoiadendron > Sequoiadendron giganteum. Next base: position 478,575,043 of record CM021104.1, read on the forward strand.
TAATGCGCAAATAATCTACTTAAATTTTGCTCTTCATGTGCTGATGTATCTGATGTATTTATTTGTCTTTTACTCCACAACACACACTCTTGTTCTACCTTCTAATTTGTTAGACTAATTTGAAGGAGCCGGCTCCGATACCAATTGATGAGCACATGGTTATACTAAGAGGGGGGGGAGATGAATCAGTATAACAATATTCTTCTTCTTTTAAAAAATTATTTAATCACTTTAAGATTTAATCAAAATTAGCACATGTGTAAAATCAAACAATGAGCAACACAATTTAAGTGGAAACCCTTGCGGGAGAAAACCACGGCAAAAATATTACTTTTATTAATCTTTTTTTTTAACAAACTTTGTAGGCACCAACCTACTAGAAGCAACAACCCTTCATTCAGTTTGTGAGCACCAACCCCTCATTTAATTTTTCTTCTAAATTTTGCTATAATTTTGGTTACCAATCTGCTATAATTCTCTTCTTCAATCTACTATAAGCTGATCATAAATCTGCTACAAGACTGATAGCATTCTTCATAAAACTTCATATAAATCTGCCATACAACTTTTCAAAATCTCCTCCTATAATGCGCAAATAATCTACTTAAATTTTGCTCTTCATGTGCTGATGTATCTGATGTATTTATTTGTCTTTAACTCCACAACACACACTATTATTTTACATTCCTCATATCACTTTATATCTCCATATTTTTATGAAGAGATACAACACTTCATAATAGATACATCTTTTCAAAAGGAGGTGGCATTTCTTAATAACATACCCTTGCTGCCTTTATTCTAATTTATTTATTCACATCTTTATAAAGGATAAAACAGATTGCTGCATTTATAAGTTAATTACTACATATAATGAATTGCACCGTTTCATATATTCATTGCTGCCCTTTGTTATCATAACGAATCGCACCATATTAAGATGATTTGTCTTATATACAAGCGCTCCTTTTCATTATTTCATTGCTGTCTTTAATAACATGTTAATCTGCGACATATCATAATGATAAATTCCATTTTAGTAAGTAATCGCTGCCTATTTTTTTGTCTTTATTCATTTTTGTTTTTATTCACTTTGTCTTATCCCTATTTTTTCTTTATATGCTCGTCTCTTATGCTTCTTCTTTCCATCTTTATTTTCTTTATAAGTTTCATTTCATATCCCAAAAGGGGATTGGCCCATAATGATGACTATTGATTTACCAAAAAAATATTAATGTAATTTTAAATATTTGTGGCCAATATATTTTAAAGACAATATTTTAATTTGAATCTCCTTCCAATACAGTGCCAAGATAATGAAGGTCGGCCTATAATAAACGTTATCTGTACTTGCAAAAGAGTCTGTCCTTTGACATCAATGGCAATTGTCTAACACTTCTTACGTAGCCGTTTTGTTATAAAGACCACATCATAATTTCACATGTGCAGAATTTTAATGCATAGGATTGACTATTACAGCTGACAAGATTCTTTGCCTGCTCTAATGTCCTCACCATTTACATTGTGCATACCTCAACCAAATGTTGAATTTTGTGTGCATCTGCTACTATGTATTTATATATTTTTACTCTTAAAAATTTAAAACAATGAACTGTTTAAGGTCATCTTGTGTTAAGAAGTTTCCCTTCAATAATCCACTTGCTATTCTTGCAGGGTACTGAAATTCATGACAGCATCTTGTCTTAAGCAATCAAAATGTTACAGAAAAAGACAGAAAGTTGCATCAAGAAACTCAATTTCCATAAGAGACATATAAATTCAACAAGCAAGTTTTCAAATACCTGTTGTCTCTATGACTATGTGATCAAATTTCCCCTTCTGTTTTGTCACTAATTCTGACATCATTCGCACTAAATCACCTCTTACTGTACAGCATAAGCAACCATTGTTCAGCATAACAATGTCCTCACTTCCTGACAATTGTGAGGCGACTAATGATCCATCAATATCAACTTCACCATACTGCAAGAACATTAGAAAAATTCAGTTCTCCAGGTATCTGAATTTATATATCAATCTGAATAAAAAACCCATCATAGAAAATGATCTGCTTAGGTGACTATTTGAAAAAGCATTATTTTGTATTTCAAGTGTAGAAAAAACCAACCCACACGCCAGAGTTCCTTTATAATTTAATAGGAATAAATCTAAATACATTAGATTAATAGGATTTAGACTTTGATTTTACACCAACATTTCAGCAAAAGGGAAAGCAAAAATGAGGATGGCTGGCAGGAAGGTCCCTCAGGGAGAAGGTGCAAGGAAGTTTCTTTGCACAGGATAGCAAGGGAGAGCACAGGAGCAAGAAGGGACTAACCCTCTGGCAACTGGACTAACAAGGTACTATTGGGAAATAAATGAGGGCCTTCATACAAATATTTTGCTGCAACAATCAAAAAACACACTCATTCAACACCATCTCTGTGGCAGACGACAACCTGATTGCAAGGATTGAAAGCAAAATTTGAAAAAACAGATAATGTATTTGCAGAAACTCCCCCGATCAGAAAACTAGACAAGCTTTGGCCATCCACAGAAAACCTAGAAATGTGGATCTGCAGGAATGATAGCGGTAGGAGCATAACAAAATTCAGCATCTGCCAAAGGAGTATTTTGTAGCTAAGTTTCAGTAAACAGAAGAGAGGAATTGGAACTTGGACAAGGGTCCCTGGAAAATTCAAAACTCTACTCTCACCATCAGACCCTACAGGCACCAATTTAGATGCCCCAAGCAAGAAAGCAACCCTATGGCAGTTTGGATGATATAGCTTCCATTAGAATACTGGAAACAGATACCATGTCAACCATTGGAAGATGTATGGGAGAATCAATGGAAGTAGACAGCAACCTGGAGTAACAGATGGACAGCCTGCACCAGGATCAAAGTTATATAAATCTGTCAAAACTGATCTGTATTTCATCATCTTTTGGCTCTTTTTCACAAGACCTTCACTGAAGGAATACGTTCACATGTTGTGCATGCCATAAGATTCAACATTTGGCTAAAACCTGTCTGGAGAAGAATATACACAAACCTCTATTCAAAACCAAGAGGATCAAACAAGGTGGCTTGGGAATGGAGAAAAGAAACGTTCCAAAGAAAGAAATCAACTATGGTTCTTTTCATTAAAAAATACCTCATGAAATGGAAAAAGTGGAGAAAATTTCAGGAACATAAAGTATTGATATCCACCACAGAGGAAGGAATCCCTAAACCTACACCCATCCCTCGGGTAATAACATATAGTTTGGATGCAGAGTCTCTTACTTGGAGAGGTGGGACCAGAAGTTGATATCTCAAGTGAAAGCTCCACAGAATTAGTGACAGGAAAGGGAGCAGGAGAACACACAGAGGATGCAAAAAGCAAAAACTAGGAAGAAACCAAAAATTAAGTCTGATCAGGCTCAATTATTATTGGAAGACATTGAAACAGAAGCAGAAAGAGGAACCCAACATCATATATGACAATCAGGCATCTCACATTTTTCATTAAGTTTGTAAACAAAAAGTGAAGAGGAAGAATGAGAGAGATCAAAAACTGCAAGAAGAAGCACAAAAAGCTACTGGTGGAGGTATACAAAGAACAGAAGAAAACATGTTCTCAAGGTGGAGGGGTAAGTCCCTCTACAAACACAAAGAGAGTCCTTGGAATGTTAAGGGCCTGACTGCCCCTAACCACAAGTACCTGGTAAGGTGCTACCTTCAGTTATATGAACTGACGTCACACTAACAACCAATTACTAGAGACAGAAGTTGCAGATCTAGTTTCTCATCTCTGGAAAGCTTTGGCTGATTCGGCTATAGACATACTGGGTATTTCAAGGAGGCTAGGTATTCTCTAGTATCCTTATACAATCAAATGCATCCTGGCTATGTAATATCCCAAGCCAAAACAATAATGCAAATCCGATTCTTAACCTTCCAAAAACACTTATTATTTGGATAACAACACTATCAGGTCCTAGTAGTCAATAAAATTACTGTTTATGCATCAACAATATCATTGCATTTTGAATAGAAAATGAGAAACGTACCTCCCGACCCTATTATAATGAACAGCAAACAACAGGTGTAAATCCTAATCTCTTTCTTATTACAATAATGATTGTATCATATTCAAATGGTTCTGCAATACCAATAACTACAACAGCAATTCATACCAACAGCAATGGCAAATTGGATCAATACAATGAGGCTCAAGTCTGCGTCCAATGAAGCTCAAATACGAACTCTGTATGAGACTGCCCTCTAAAAGCACTAGGGTTTTCATCCTAGGATTCCCATGCTTGAACTCAAGTGCTCAAAACATATTCAGAAACAAATTTAATTAAATGTAGATCATGATCCCAAATGAAAACATTCACTCTTTTATAACCTCCACGAACAAAACAAGTTGGCCACAAGCACACTCGCAACTTCAAATTTGAACAGAGATCACGAGTGAGAAAGATTCCACTTTGAAAGTTATGACACCAAAATCAAACTACTAGAAACAATACCACATGCTAGGAAGTTAAGAGGCGAACAGAAACATAGGCAAAAATATCAGGATCAGAACTTGGCCATACCACAAAGACGTACTATAGGTCAAGACCTAAGTTGCCGAATCGGGTATAGGTACAAGTAAGTGGGTACCGTATGCCAGTACGGCAAATTTTTTGGGAGGGTTGGATACGTTTAGGTACGTCCATACAAAAAACATATAAAAATCATACATATCATGCATATGCTAAACAAAACTTATAAGTACCATAGATATTACAAATTTCAAATACAATTATACTAATTTAATTTGATATACCATTTTTTTGATTAAAAATTAAAAATTAACATTTATTATATTAATATATTATTTATTATTAAATTTATTGTGAAAATTTGAAAATTAAATAGGTATATTAATAAACAATATAATAATATATTTTATTATGTCATAAATTATAATTTATAAACAATTTTATTTAAATTTAAAAGTTAAAACTTAAATGAAAATTATTAAAAGATTTAAAGATTTATATTATAAATTATAATTTATAAACTGTAAATAAAGTAATAATATTATTTAAGTTTAAAACTTAAAACTTCAAATAATAAAACTAAAAGTTTAAAACTATTAAATTTTTTAAGTAAATATTATTAGTTTTACAATTTACACTATAAACAAAACATTGTAAATTATGAACATAGAAAAAATTAAAAATAAACAAATACACTTTTACTTGACTTTAATTGTTTTATATTTATAAATATAAATAAAATTAAATAAATAAACTCAAAACTATGGATTAAATTTTTAAACCGAAACCTTTTTTTAAATGTTGAAAATTTAAACTTACCTGAATGCACGGACTTCAAAGGACACTGCAATAAAATCTTCCTTCACTTGCTCAGCTGTGATAAACTCTTCCCTCACTCACTTAGAAATGGTCACAGCACACTCAACAATGACGTCGTAGCAAACATTGGCTCAAAAATCACTGAAATGAGGTCGCATGGGAAAACCAAGGCGTCGCATTTTGTGAAGTCGCACAAAGAAAATTAAAAAAAAAAGCAACGAATAGGTTTGACAGGTTAGGGTTTAATGAAAAATAAAAAATAAAAATTTCAGAACTATGTTAGCCGCTCGAATCGCCTCGGATTTGTCATGAAAGCACCATGTCAACAATTGAAATGGCGGGATTCGTCAAAAAACTAGCAGAAACGTTTCAATGACCAAATTCACGTACCATATGCGATTCCACAACAATTTTGCAAAATACCCGATTCTAGGCCGTCTCGTACCCAGAATTGGGGGGTAAACTCCACGATGCGGTAACTTAAGTCAAGACATTTGGGGTTGAGTAACAGGATGTTGATAAGGGCAATTCCAAAAGTCGAACAAACACAACAACGGGGTGGGGGACAAATGGAAGGGATGATAGGATGGAGAATTCCAAAACTCTAACAATAAGAAGGGAAGAGCGGAGTTAGAAGAAAAAGCATACTCAAGAAGGAAAAACACACGACAAATGGAAATAGGAAAGACACAAATATAGACCTAATATGTACAAACTTAGATTAACTAGAAATGGAACATGGCAAGTCCACGCCCCTCAAAATTGCTTGTCCTTGAGCAATTGCAGGTTTAGATGTTCCAATATTTGTGGGCCTTCCCACATTGCATCCAACATTGAAAGATCTTTCCACTAAATTAAGTACTCCTTGGTGGTTTTGTTTCTCAACTTCCTCTCCATTACATGCATGATTGCTTCAGGAACCAAAATCAATTTGTTATCCTCATCATTCGAAGGCAACTCATTCAAGGTTTCCATATGTTTCCTAGCACCCTTTTGAGGCAAGACACATGAAAAACATCGTGTATCTTGCTTCCCTCCGACAACTCCAACTCATAGGCCACTTCGCCAATCCTTCTCAAAATTTTGTAAGGGTTGTAGAGATGCAGTTTGAGCTTTTCCAACCCACTTTCCTTCAAGGAAGATTTGCTTGTATGGCTGCAATCTCACAAAACCAATGGTACACAGAGATACATCCCCTGGACTTTTACCCCCCGTACCCATACCCAAAACGTTTTGGGGATAGGGGACGTTTCCCGAGCGTCCCCAAAACGTTTTGGGGATAGGGGACGTTTCCCGAGCGTCCCCAAAATGTGTTTTTTTCGGGGACGATTCCAAATGTAGGGGACGTCTCGGGGACAGCAAGGGAACAGTCAGTCGTCCCCTTTTTTCCAGCAACTTTTAACATTAAAAAAACAATCCAAAAATTAAAAAAGGTTTTTGCATTGTATTTTTAGGTGGACCCCGCACCCTCCCAACCCTAAAATGCTAACTTAAAACTTGATTTCAAAGGCAATTGACTTCATTTTAACATGCCAAAAAAAATATTGCAGCTAAGAGCGAAGTGAGAAGAGAAAGAGGAGGGTTTGAAGGAGCTGTTGGAGAAGAAAAACCAGCATCCAATAGGCAAAAAGGAGAGCATTAAGGCAGCAACCAGCAAGAGAAGTGAAAGAGGTAAGTTATTCTTCCATTTCTTTTCTTTTTTTCCAATTTTTTCTAAGTTTAAATGATGAAATGTATGATCTTTTGTGTTTTTTTCATTTTCAATTTGCAAAAACCAAAACAAAACAAAATGAGCAGTAATAGTGAAGGTAGTGAGCATATTGAGAGGAAAGAAGAAACCCAATCGATTGAAAGGGGACAGCTTCAAACAAATCCATTTGAAATCCCTTTTGAAGATTTTAAAAAATGTGCAAAAGGCCCTTTTAATCCTAAAAAACCTCTTCTTCAATTAGCAACACATTTAGAGAAAGACAAAGGGAAAAACACGGGGGGTAGTAGATTGTGGCAATGTCACATTTGTAAAGATAAATTTTATGGGAGCTACACAAAAGTCTATTCTCATCTATTGGGTTATACAGGCCATGGGGTCAAGGTTTGTCCAAACATAAAAGATTTTGAGAGGGTAGAGTGTTATAGATTGCACATGGAGGCCAAAGGACAGCCTATGGGGTAGCCAATGCAAAGTCAATCTGCACATTCAGCTTCATCTATGCCCTCTATGTTTGGTAGTCCTAGTGTTCGTAGTGGGCAGCCAATGCAAAGTCAATCTGCACATTCAGTTTCACCTATGCCCTCTATGTTTGGTAGTCCTAGTGTTGGTAGTGGTAGTAGTGGTGTCAGTGGTGTTCATGTTTCCGCAAAAGGGAAGAGGAAGGCTAGTACTTCTAGTAAGCAGCAAAATACAGTTGCAAGTATGTTCAATGTGCATGCGCAAGATGTGGCAAAGTCCTCCATTGCCAAAATTTTCTATGCCCATACCATCCCATTCCATGTAGCACGTTCTCCCTACTTCAAACAAATGTTTAAAGATGTGGCAGTTGTTGGTACCTCATTCACCCCCCTAGAGAAAATAAACTACGCACTACACTCTATTGTGACCTTTTCACATATCACCCCATTCACAATGGAGACCCCTAATTTTTGCTCCGTTCTGGTCTTTTGGCTTTGGTTTTTGGGTTGTTTTGTCTCTCTCTCTCTGTTCTTTTTGTCCTTCTGAGGATGTCCCTATCTTTTGACCTAATTGAAAATTTGGCTAAGTCTGAAATGCAGTCCATGAAATTAGGGTTTTCATTCTTCAGGCTTGTTTAGGGTCAAATTGAGTTGGCAAATTGAAATCTGAACTTGGCACTACAATCAGGAGACTCCAAGCAAGATCCTATTAAATTTTCAAAGAGTTCTAACTACTTACTATTTTTTGAAAGTACTTAATTTGAGGTCTTTCCCTCAGGATTCTAGAATTCCGACTGCTCCACCACATTTAGGACACTTCAAAGTACTTACACGCAAAATTTGAGCAGATTCGAACAACTTTCTATTTTTAGCAGTTCTAGCTTCGAAGGCAATTTTTAGGGTTTGCATGTGTGATTTTTTGATGCATGTCAAGATTTTTTTTCTAGATTTTTCAAGAGCTTCGTGATGGTATAACATGCAAGTCAAAATGATGACTCGCTATTTTTAGCAAGTGCCCGCATGCAGACTAGTTTTTTGGGTTTTTCTGGGGTTTTTTAGATCTCTTGGGCAATATGACATGCAAATACATCTGGCAAACAAATGATCACTTTTTAGGCACTTACTATTTTTAGCAGGTTCACTTTAGCAGCTCCCCAGCATCTCAATTTCACGAACAAAGCAACATGCAACAAAAATGGGGTCAAATGGAGGTCATTTGAGGCACATGCAAGTCAAATTAAGGTTTCCAACTTTAGTGCCTAAAAAGAGGAGTTAAACTCGAAAAAAATGAAAAACTGATGTATCCCATCACGATCAGCGTCCTTCATCCTTCAAGCACTCTACTGGCAAAATTTGAGCAATCCGAGCACTTACTATTTATAGTAAGTCACCTCCAGAACAGGGCTAAAAATAGCAAGTCAACACGAGGGGCAAGTGTGAACAGGTCAAACAAGTCATGAGGATCACATGGAACAAATTTCAAGTGAAGAGGAGTTGCAGAGGTTCGAAAATCAAAAGGTTACTAAAAATAGAAAGCGAGGGCAGGACAATCAAAATTGGCTAAGTATCCGAGAGTCACCTTCAGAAGTTTACTCAGCACTCCAGATGAAGAAAACGCCTAAGGCATACAAAGAAATGGCAGCTCACCCTCTAGAATGCGCCCTCAAGAAGGTAGAGGAGTTGAGAAAAAATTTCCAAGCCAAGTTGAAAATGGAAGCTTGAACCCCCAGAATGCGCCCAAGGCAAGTAAGATGAGTTGGAAGAATTTTCTAAGTATGAAATGGAAGCTTGACCATCCAAATGCGCCCTTGACTTAAGGTGAAGGAGTTTGATAGTTGCTAAGTCAAGAATGGAAGTCCACCCCTCCATATGCACCCTCAAGAGAGAAGGAAATGTTGAAAAAATTTCTAAGTGTCAAAATGGCAGTTCTCCCCTCAAAATGCGCCCAAGGTTCAAAGGACAAGACTTAGAAATTTTCTAAGTCATGTGAAGTGGAGGCACCACTAAAGAAATGCGCCCAAGTGGAGAAGTGATGTGAAATTATTCTAAGGCATTGAGAATATAAAGGCTTGACCCCCTAAATGCGCCCAAGTTGAGAAGAGGTGCAAGGAAATTTTCTACGTAAGAAAATGTAATGTCCCTTCCTTAGGCAGCTCAGACTATAGCGGAGGTTGGCCTACTATTAGGGTTCCCGTGGGTCAACAAAATGGTTAGGGGACCCAACCAAGGGTTGTGGAGCTTAACTGGGGGCTTTATGAGCCTTTCACTTTGGAGTTTAGTTGTTGAATTCAAGAATAAATTGGAAAAATTAAAGTTGCTTTAATGGAATAGTAAAAAGTGAATAGTAACTGAAAATCATAAGATGAATAGTGAAAAGTGCCCCCATCCTAGCAACTCAAGTTGTTTTTAAAAGTGGCCATTTTCTTTGGATGAAGAAAGACCCTCAAGATATTATTTTATTGCTTTTTATTAAAAAAAAGCTCATGGAGGTTATAAAGCGAAGTGTTGGGCTCTTTTTTGGGCATTCTACTCTCATTTTTACAAAACACTTTGCAGGTTTGAGCTCTGGAGAAGAGTTTCAGCATTGTTTCAGCCTTCTGGGAATGAAAACTCTCAAAGGCTATCGTGAATTGGACGAGAACCCAGTTCACCTTTGAGGAAGGCCTACTTTGGGTCTTCGTTTAGGCTTCATTGGAAGAGTTTTAGGTGGTTATTTTTCATATTTGAGTTTGCAGCAGTGTTATATCATCATACTTCTTCAGATCAGAGGCCGCCATTGGTAGATCGAACCTCTCCCAGGCCAATACTATCACATATTTGCATTCTACTTGCTACCAACAGGCAGCTAGGGTTTTGGAGGTCAGATTTGTCAATTTGGAGAGCAGATTTATGGATTTTGGTGATTGATTTTGCTAGCCGTTCCATCCTCAAGGGCAGCCGTACCATCTATGTTGCTGCTAGGGTTTGGACAGAATATTGGAGGAGCAGATCTGATTTGTAATCTTGTATTTCACTGGAATTTCATCAATAAAATTCAATTGCAAGTTAGCATGGGACTCCGGGTATGACTAGTTGATGGATGGTGTTCCTAAGTTTTTAATTTTACAATTTTATGCATGGCTGTTTGAAATCAGAAAAATTAGAAGTTTAATTCAGTTTAATTCCTTTGTATCTCGAGAGAAAATTGCATTCATATTTGGTAAAACTCAAAAGTCACAAAAAAATCATAAAAAACGCAAAGACAAAACAAAAACAAAAACCTACCTATTCGCTGGTCAAAAACTTTGAAAAGACAAAACTCAGAAACTCAAATCAGATTTGGGTTGGGGATCTTTCAATGGTATCAGAGCCATATTCCTGCCAACCTGTTGGGTAATGATTGCATTCAATTGGTGTGAAATCAGTTGTGCACCAGTCAGTTTGGATTTGGTTTTCAGTTGGGACAGCGAAAAAGGTCATCATGGCAAAGTTGTTTGGCAATAAACAGGCATGGAAGGAAATTGAGCAAACACAATACAAGACCATACGAAAATTGCAGCATTTAAATGATTCACTTTCAAGGTTGGGACTCTTTAAAAGATCATCCTTATTTTCTACTAGCAAAAACCCAACACCACAAGACAAAGAAGCGGTGGTGATTAGCATATTTGAGGAGTATAGCATTCTTCCTCAACGTGTTAAGGAGAATTTTCCTTTCAAGGAGTACATGGACATGCACCCGAATCTTTGCCACAAGACTAAGCATGCAAGGAAGGAATATCGCACTATAGCTTCTGAATTGTTTAGAGAATCTTCACATTTGGTTGATACAACTCTCCATGAGAATGATTGGGTGTCTTCAAGTTCCAATGAGGTATGCAAAAATTTATATTATGAATTTGATAGACATGCTGATTTGAATCAAGAAGGCATTAGGACAGCCTTGGATAATGATTTGTCTACATCATCCTTGCAAGAGGTTTCACAAGGGGCTCCTACATTAGAGGCTAGCATAGTTCATGTCAGTGCTTTGGATAGCAATGGTATGGGCTCTTTGGGTGATCATAAAACATCTTTTAGTGTGATAGTTGATTCCAACAATGTCACATCACCTACACATGAAGAAAAATCAAATGATAGCAAAGAAAGCATGGGGAAAGGTGAAGAGTTAAATGTGCAAGAACAAGAAGATGTGTTACCATTTGATTTGCATCCTAAGGAGAACAAAGATGTGTTTCAAACTACCTGTGAGGATAAGAAGAGCAAAATTCAGTCATCATGTGAAGACCATAGACTGAAGGAAGAAGAATCACATGGTTTTCATGTTGAGCACGAAAATCAGCCGCTTGAGAAGGAGTCTCTATGTACCTTGACATCACATCCATTGGTTGATGATGATGGAACAACTTGTGGATCCCTGACCATCAAGAAACATGAAGGAGAGATCATAATTCCTAGCGTTGTACATGGTATGGCAGCCTATAATAACCTTGGCTCCCCTAATTTTACACACATGTTTACAATCGAAGAGCATTTGATGAGGATGTTTGAAATTCATTGCATTGAAGAGCTGTTCATAGAGAGTAGGAGGTTGCCAAATGGGAAAATACTCCACTTTGACAATGTGTGGTTCGTCATAAACCTCACACCATGGAGTTGGTGGGAATATAAAAACAGAGCCGCCATAAAGATGGAAGCATCTAGCAGGTTTAGGACACCTAAACCAGCTAAGGAGACATATTATGTTCAGCTCACTACTCCTCCTAGACCAGCACTTCTTGAAGAGTCACCCACTATGAAGAGAGAAGCGGGAGAAGACAACCAAGGCACCTTGGAAAGGTATGATCAACATTCAGATTTTCTGAGTTTGAACAGCAGTATAGCGTTCTCATGTGAGTTTGAATCCAATGAAGGTTGTGGAGATAATGATCCTAGTCATGCTAAGTGGGAAGATAAGTATGTGATGGGAAATTAATTTTGCCAACATCCTATATCAGCAGATGTAGAGGGGCATGAGTCTATTGATATGATGCCAATTCACTCTTATCATGATAATCCCTTGTTTGAATATGTTGATGCACATGATGCTACAACTGAGATCTTGTGTGAGGAAGGCAAGCCCTATCATTCACGTCCCTTGATGAATCAGCTAAAGGTGAAGGAGGATATGATCATGGCAGCCTTATCCCATTTTAATCACATTTATGAGATGGTGGCAGATTTGTGGGGGGGGAATAGGCCCCAAGATCGTGAAGTGTTGCAAGAAGCTTTGATCGAGATGAAAAACAACTATGTGCACCTTCTTGCAGATAGAGATCATCTCCTCGCACTTGCATCGAGGACCACGAAAGAGAAGTTAACTTGCAGCCATGATGCCCATACTCTTCGGTTGGGAACACATTTAGTTAATGATCCTCCACCCACAAGGGAAGAGAGGATAAAGATCTATGAGGACTTCACACGCAAGCATGTTGCTTCTTGTCCTTCACACATTGATGATCACGAGACAGTTGAGACACTACACTCAGTGCTCCCATGTGAGGATCCAATCATTTTGGTTAGTGAGGAGATTGAGCATATGGAGGACAGAGATCACAATGTGATTGGAGCTACACATAACTACATTGACGATGGTTTGGTAAAGAAAAGAGGCTTGCATTGTGAAGATTTTGAGGGCTTTGATGTGACTATAGCAAGTGGACTTACTATTCTTTGCAAGAAGAAAGTAAGTAAGCTTAGCATTATCTTTGATGAGTATACCCTTTGTGATGACTTTTATGTACTTGATTTGAAGAGCAATGAAATTGTACTTGGTATGCAACAGCTACATTCTTTACAAAGGGTCATCCAAGATTTACAAGAAATGGAGTTGAGTTTCATATATGATGGGAAACAAGTGATTACGAAAGCCCTCAAGTGTACCTTGCTTCATCAAACAACAACCAAATCAATGATATCTTTGGGTCATGATGTGCTTCATGAAGACCTACCATTTGCATATGAGGAGGCTTGTATTGAACCAGCATTTGATGGTAAGCATTTGAATGTTGAAATTGATGACAAATTTATGGATTGGCATGACATTATACCTGATTTGTTTGAGGACAACAGTCCTATGGTTTTGCATTCTCATGAAATAGACATGCTAACACCTTTGGATGATAGTTACTTGTGGTCTACTGATGATGGCATACAAAATTGGAGTGTTGGTTATGGTAATTATGTTAAAAAACAGGGCACTACACAATCTGATTTTGTATATCAGACCTTTGAGAATGTGGAAAAGACACAAGAGAAGTGTAACATTTGACTAGCGAGAGCAAGGAAAGCTAAGCTAATTGTTGGTCAAGCAAAGCAACATCTAGAGATGGTAAAAGGAATGAGGCAATCAATTTTGTTTGATCATCATGGGCCAGCCATTGATGACATGCATGTGTGTGGCAATGTAGATGGAGGTAATTCAGATCTGCAAGGTACATTGGTTCCTTTTGATAGGCTGGGTCAAACCATTGAGTTGACACCATTTTATATTGATGAGAATTCCATAAAGGGGTGTGTAGATTGCTTGATAGACTATTCTTTATGGTTTGTTCATACCTCTTCATGGTTGGATATTGAAATGTGTGACTTCAATCTTGGTACAACAATGATGAGAACAATTTATGATGATGGAAATCCTTATGTAGCGGCTGAAAGCGGAACTAGTGATAGTATCCTACCTTCGTACACTTGGACTGGCACAAATCATAAATACAAATTGCATACTATTATTCTGTTCCATGACAACGAGATGGATGGAAACTACAAAAGAGATATCATTTGGATAAGCCGAAGTGAAGAAAGACAAAAAGGAATAAAGTATGGTGTTTCTTATCCCCATGTGCACCCCTTCAAAGAGGTTTTAGAGCTGATAAGAAAAGACCACTTACAGATGGGTAGAGTTAGAGGCACGGCTATCCAATTGGTGAGGAAACAAGGAAGGAAGATTGCGGATCCTTGTCTACTTTCGAGTAGGCACAATCACTCTTTGCATAATTCAGAAAATCATTCTTGTATAGCAGCTACTCCGTGGGTACAAGATGACAAGGTAAATGGTGTAGGAGTTGAAAGGGTTGAGGAAAGGATTGAAGGATCATGCCATGAGGAACCTTGCAGCCTTGTGACACTTAGTGTTGAAGACTTCTTCGAGCCATTTACAACCCTAATCATTTGCGAAGCTGATGAGACATGTCATTTTGATGATATAATGGAGATTTCAAAATTTTCAGTTGATGGTCTTGCTGATAATACTCATAGTGGACCAGCCACGCGAAGGTTGCCTTGGGTGGGTGTTGAAGGCATCCATAACTCCTCTTTGGTTATGTCACCGATTTATCATCAAATGGCAGCATTCTATTTGCTGATTGGTGACTTCATCCCCATTAACTTATTATGGGATAGTAGTTGTCCTACTTGGGAGCATATCCATGAGGTCAACAGGGAGTATGACATGGGTTACTTGGACATATATGTTGACACCTATGATTTCGTTCTAACTTCAGACTTGGGTTATGGTAGCACTTGGGGGACTGATGAGTTGTTCCATGTGCATGTGGGAGTTGATTTTCACGTCTTTTTGATGGTCTACTCATACAGATGGATGGTATGTGATGCTTGTATTATGATGGATATCTATAGCTAGATGGGTTGGACGATTTGGGATCTAGCTATTGACATGGGTGGTGCATTGGTATTCAATGATCATGGTGAGTTGCTTCAAGAGTTATGGTTATATGGCATGTATATCAGAGTGGAGCAGCGGTTTGGCATACAATTGCTTGAGGGCAAGCAATCCCGGGAAGGGAGGACTGTAATGTCCCTTCCTTAGGCAACTCAGACTATAACGGAGGTTGGCCTACTATTAGGGTTCCCGTGGGTCAACAGAATGGTTAGGGGACCCAACCAAGGGTTGTGGAGCTTAAGTGGGGGCTTTATGAGCCTTTCACTTTGGAGTTTAGTTGTTGAATTCAGGAATAAATTGGAAAAATTAAAGTTGCTTTAATGGAATAGTAAAAAGTGAATAGTAACTGAAAATCATAAGATGAATAGTGAAAAGTGCCCCCATCCTAGCAACTCAAGTTGTTTTTAAAAAGTGGCCATTTTCTTTGGATGAAGAAAGACCCTCAAGATATTATTTTATTGCTTTTTATTAAAAAAAAGCTCATGGAGGTTATAAAGCGAAGTGTTGGCCTCTTTTTTGGGCATTCTACTCTCATTTTTACAAAACACTTTGCAGGTTTGAACTCTGGAGAAGGGTTTCAGCATTGCTTCAGCCTTCTGGGAACGAAAACTCTCAAAGGCTATCGTGAATTGGACGAGAACCCAGTTCACCTTTGAGGAAGGCCTACTTGCAGTCTTCGTTTGGGCTTCATTGGAGGAGTTTTAGGTGGTTATTTTTCATATTTGAGTTTGCAGCAGTGTTATATCATCATACTTCTTCAGATCAGAGGCCGCCATTGGTAGATCGAACCTCTCCCAGGCCAATACTATCACATATTTGCATTCTACTTGCTAGCAACAGGCAGCTAGGGTTTTGGAGGTCAGATTTGTCAATTTGGAGAGCAGATTTATGGATTTTGGTGACTGATTTTGCTAGCCGTTCCATCCTCAAGGGCAGCCGTACCATCTATGTTGCTGCTAGGGTTTGGACAGAATATTGGAGGAGCAGATCTGATTTGTAATCTTGTATTTCACTGGAATTTCATCAATAAAATTCAATTGCAAGTTAGCATGGGACTCCAGGTATGACTAGTTGATGGATGGTGTTCCTAAGTTTTTAATTTTACAATTTTATGCATGGCTGTTTGAAATCAGAAAAATTAGAAGTTTATTTTAGATTAATTCCTTTGTATCTCAAGAGAAAATTGCATTCATATTTGGTAAAACTCAAAAGTCACAAAAAAATCATAAAAAACGCAAAGACAAAACAAAAACAAAAACCTACCTATTCGCTAGTCAAAAACTTTGAAAAGACAAAACTCAGAAACTCAGATCAGATTTGGGTTGGGGATCTTTCAGAAAACATGAAGTCCACCCCCCCAAATGCGCTCTTGGCATGAAGTAAAAGTGTTGAAAAAGATTCTAAGTATGAAATGGAAGCTCACCCTCTAGAATGCGCCCTCAAGAAGATAGAGACTTGAGAAAATTACTAAGTTAGAAAATGGAAGTAGAAGACCTCAAATGCACCCAAGGAAGAAGGTGGTTGAAGAATATTTTCTAAGGCTGGAAATCTGAAGAACATGGGTCTAAATGCGCCCAAGAAAGAGAATGTGTGGGATAGAAAGGTTTCTAAGGCAAAAGTAAAACTACACCTCCCTAAATGCGCCCACAAGGTAGCTTGGTGATTGAAAATGTTCTAAGGCAATGAGAATAAAACTACAACTCCTCTAATACACCCATGAAGAGGGAATGAAGGATCCTCAAGTGGAGATTATCTAAGTGGTGAAACAAAAGCACTAGGGGCAAAATGCGCCCTCAAGGTGGAGTCTTGATGCAAGAAAATTTCTAAAGTATAAAAAAATGAAAGTAGACCCTCTCAAATGCGCCAAGATAAGAGGAGGCGCTGAAAATTGGCTAAGGTAGGAAATCTAAAGCCAAGGGACCAAATGCGCCCAAGGTGATATGAGGTTGAAGAATATTTTCTAAGGGTTGGAAACTTGAAGTGAGCCCTCCCAAATGCGCCCAAGGCAAGTAAGAAGGGGAAAGATAGTGAAAATTCTCTAAGGTATTAAAAACATGATGCTAGAAGGGTTAAATGCGCCCTAGGACAAGAGGTGAAATACGTTCGCAAGGAAGAGATGAAATTTCCTAAGGCATTGGGAATCAGACATCAAGAGGTCATATGCACCCAAGCTATGAGTAAGGTTGGATAAAGGTTTTTAAGGCATTAAAATGGAAGCATCACCTTCCAAAGGCGCCCAAGGTTGGAGAGGATAAAATAAACATTGGTGGAGAATATTTTCAAGGGTGAGAAAAAATTAAATGTACCCCTTCGTGTACCCCCATGAATAACAAAGTTAAAAGAAAAACATTTTCTCCAAGGGGGAAATGTTTTTTTAAAAAGTCAAGGGGGTTTTGAATATTTTCTAAGGAGGAAATAAGTTTTGGCTAGTGATTTTAAATGAACGCCTAGCTTGTGAAAACTTTCTAAGGGGGGATAAAAATTTCTAAGGCATAGAAAAGGAAAGTAGAAGGGGTCAAATGCGCCCAAGCTCAAGATGGGTGGAATTTTGTCTAAGTCATCAAGCTCCTAAGGGAAGATGGACAAGATAGGTGAATGAAATTGCTAAGGTAAGAAGATAAAAAAAATCAAAATGGTATGCGCCCTAGCACACAGATGTTGAAAAGTTATGAAGAAAGCAAGATTTGCTAGAGAAAAAATGATGAATTTTATTAGATCTAGAGATCAGGCAGGCCTTGGAAATCAAAACATGGAAATTAGGTAAGTGAAGTGGATTTATTTTATAAAGTGTTTTGATGCTCTTCTTTTTGTTTGTTTTGCGGGATGAGCACCGGAACCAAGGTGTGATGACTTGGGGTGATGGAGCAGGTACTCCAGGACCACAGTACAACAGTTAACCTTGGAAGGGGAAAAAGTTACATGTTTGAAACTCCTCCATGATGTCTCATTTGTGCCCAAACCATGAAGGGAGATGTTGGAAGAACGGCTAAGTGTTGGAATTTCTCCAAAGACCTAATATGCACCCAACTCAGGCAAGCAGGTGACATGGAAGGGATGGTCGAGTCCAGGACAAGAAAATCCCTCAAGTTCAAGATGGAGGAAATGATGAAGGCCCAGGCATTAAAGATCATCCCCGAGTATTAAAATGTCTTCAAGGCCAAGGAGGAGGAATGAGCAAAAAATTCAATGTTATGGAGTGACAGCAATATGGATTAAAGAACAAAGTAGAGGAATTCTTCTTAAGTGTGAAGTCCCTCTCCGGCAATATTAGAAGTTGTGATGATCAGATTGATGAGTTTGTAGTCAAAGAAAAGAACAGTGGGAACGCGTTTCTGGACGAAAATCTTCTAGAGGATGATGGACATTAATTGCTCATAGTGATTCATGCAGAGGAGTGGAGAATCTCTTGTACATTTATTACCCCACTCCTCTCTGTGGCAGTTTTTAGGGCGGAGCCTTGACTAGGGCTTAAGTGGCTCAATCTGAGCCCTTCATTGTAATTGAATCTGAGTCGTCCATTGGACTGGGGCCAACTATAAAAGGGGCATCCCCCCTCATTTGTAATAGATTAGACATTAGAGATTAGAATAGAGAAGAGAATAGCATAAGGAGTAGAGCATAGAAGTTAGCATAGATTGTTAGCATAGATTGAGGAGGAAGGAAAGTTTTCCATTTGAATATTTTGTAATAAGTTGTTGTGAACACTATCATAATATAAAGAGTTATCATTGCTTGATGGTTGCATCTTTTGTTATGGGTAGCTAGCAAGGCTTCTTCGTCTTTCCAATTCACTTAGAATCTTAAAGTAGCTTAAAGTAAAGTAGATTTCATTTCATGCAAGTAGTTGGTAGTTGTGGAATGTGGTGTTTGATTTAAGCAAGCTTCGTTTATCCATACCACTAGTGGGCTCACTGATGGTGGGTTCGCCTTGCATGGTCAACTAGAACATTGTGAACTTAACTTCAATTACGGTTCATATGTTGGTATGTGTCGTTGTGATGGTATCTGCATATTGAGTCGTGGTTTGAATATCTCTCATTATTCCTTTGAAGATTGCACCAGCTTTGTGGAAGTTGTCCCAAGCGAGGCGAAGCCAAACTTGGTTTAAGCTTGCAAGAATTGGTCTCCGCATCTCGCATTTAGAGTAGACAGTAGAATCTCTAATCCCTATCCTTTTAATTTCAGCAGTTTCCTGGTTAGTTTAGGAAACCCGAGCATCATTGGTAAATCCTTTGAGTCCTGCAAGTTCTTCTCTTTGATCGAGCAATTGTGCAAGTCCCCTTGGAATAACCAGCAAATCACGTCAAGCCAACTGAGACCATCCACTGCATGAAGGAACCTTGGAGTTGAATGCATGATCTTTCTAGCAATCTTAGCATGCAGAATACTTTGTTCAAGAGAAGATAGAGTAACCGTTGGGAAACTTTATTTTGTGTTGGTGTGGTCATAAAAAACCCGTCAACACACTCCTTGACAAAGAATATTCTAAGGTGGGTGTGGTGATGGAGGACATGAGACAGTGTTGGATTAGCACGAGCTGCTCTATTATCATGGATGAGTGGACCGATATTAGACATCAGCCACTTATCATCATCATAGTCACATGTACGGCTGGTTCATATTTCCTTAGAGCCATTGATTGTTCTGGGAAGCGCAAGGATGCAGAATTCTAATTTCACATTTTGAGAGATGCTATAGAGGAGGTTGGGGCAGCCAATGTTATGCAAGTGGTCACTGATTCAGCATGTGTGTGCAAATTAGCAGGTTTGATGGTTGAGAGTGCTTACAAGAACATCTTTTGGGCCCCTTGTTTTGTCCATGCGTTGAACAACGCATTGAATGACATAGGGAAGATAGATTGGGTGCACTAGGTGGTTGTAGAGGCTAGAGACATTCAAATGTTTATTTGCAACCATCACACCTCACTTGCTCTCTTTAGGACATTTTCAAAGAAGGAATTTCTCAAGCCTATAGAGACAAGGTATGTCAACTACTTTATTTTGTTAGAGAGGATGCTTGAGGTGCAGAAGGCTCTACAGTTGATGATGGTTAATTCAGAGTGGAATAAATAGTCTATGGCAAGCACTGCAGAAGGGAGAAGCATCAAACAAAAAAAAATAGATGATACTTGGTGGTCCAATGTGAGGTAAAAAAAATGTTATTGATTGTTGATTTTATAAAAAAAAATCAAAATATGATTTATTATTAATATTTTTTTATTTTCCAAGTGTGGGAGTAAATGGTGACTCCCCAACACCCCCACGAATAGTTGCTAGACCAAAACCACTTCCACAAGAGAGAGAATGGCAAGAAAGCTTGCTTCACAATGCAAGATTGAATTGATTGAATTGATACAAATGTACATGAGATGCCTTGCTTATAAAGGCAAGGTTGAGATGTAGGATTAGACAAGATCATGACAAGTGTCTTAATCCTATGACATGTGACAACATGAGAACCCTAACTAACTATCTAAGGGATAATGAAGTGATAGAGATAAGTTCTAGAAAAGACAACTCATCTTCTAGAAGGAATCTTATATCCTACAAACATGGAAAGGGGGATGGTAATTAAATAATTAATTACACCAACACTAAGTTCTAACTTGTCTTTTTTCAAATTTTTGTTTGCAAATATATTTGCTCCGTCATTTCACCAATTGTGGATGTCATTAGATATGCTAGACTCTCCAAGCCTTGGAGAGATTTATGAAACATTTGACTCCATGCTTGGAAGAATGAAGAAAGCAATTTCTGATAGGGATCCTAATTCAAGATTATATGAGCAAGAAATTAAGCCCATTGTGATGCGACGGTGGAACACAATGAACACCTAGCTTCATATGGCAGCCTTTGCTCTTAATCCCAAATGGTATATACCAAGGGCTAGTAGGGTGCCTCCTTGTGATGACAATGAGGTGAAAGATGGGTTTATGAAGGCCCTTGCAAAAATGTATTCAGTTGAGGAGGCAAGTCTACTTCATACACAATGGACTGACTTTCATAATCTTCGCAGTCCAACATTCGACAAACCAAAGGCCAAGGTAGATAGAACTACACTAGCTCAAAGCGATCCTATTGAATGGTGGTCATGGCATTGAAGAGCACAAAAGATTTACTGAGAGGGGGGGGTGAATCAGTAAATCAATTACAAACTTTTATTTCTTAATCTTTTCAACTTTATTACAATCAATTTTTGATATGAACCAATCTCCACAAGTTGACACAACTATTTTGAAGTAATTTCTTTTTCAAGTAGGCACCAACCTACAAATTTACAATAAGATGATTTAGTAGAATGAATTCCACAAGGGACACCTAGACCTCTCCAAAATTTAGTAGACACCTGCCTACAAGGAGCACCAACCCCTAATGCAAGGCACCAAACCTTGACTTAATGGAAGTGAGACTGCCTTCAATCTGATCTGCACAAGCCCAACTCTCCAATCTGCTCTATGTGATCCAAGATATCACCTTCAGCCCACACAAGGAGGTAGGAATCTGACTAAACTGCAAGTCTTCAATTACACAACCACACCTTCATGACCAAAACAAATGACAAATATATACTTTGTTGTAAGATTGCAACTCTTGATAGAAATCACATCTCTTGACAAGTCTCACCCCTTTATTTGTGTGTATTAGTCTTAATGTTCTTTTAATACTTCTTATCCAACCATCTTGCAGCTGCCTGTAGGTTATTAAGAAATTCTAAAGCTTACGTCTCTTCAAGAAAAGGTTATAAAATACGTCCTTTCATATTTCAAAAGGCACGTCTCTTCAAACTGACTTTGTTTGTTATGGATCGAACCTCCTTATTTTCATTTTTAAGACTTCATTCAATTGTTAAGTTTGTTGCTGGAGATTAATTGCTTTAGAAGAGACACGTCTCTATGTGAAAATATTTTATGAACTATCGCTTCTCTTTGTTTCATAGATCTACGTCCGTACAATGATCACATTCGATTATGAACTGGATCATCGCTTTTGAAGAAGCACGTCTTTTCAGATAGTCGCGTTCCTTCTTGTGTGTTTAACGTGATGATGACCATGAACACGTCTCTCTTTTTTTTTTTATTTATTTTTAATTCTTGACAACTTTGAATAAATCGCTAATCGAATTCGTTAGAATTCAAAAAAATCTTCTAAGAGTTTTATTCTGAAGTTGTTATTTACATATTCATGCGATCTGAAATTCTTAAGTATTTCGATGTGAAGATACTTTTCATTCGACCTTGGATCAAGTTTATTCGATCTGGAGTGTTGCTTAGATTATTTTTATTTGAGTGTTGCTTCTATATTTCGATCAAATCTCTTGAAACTGCATTGCTCTTGTTTGTAGCAATTTTCCCATATATAGATCAGATCTTGCTCCACAATACTAACACATGATGACATCAGTAAACTGATTTATTCATCTTTAACCATTTGATTGAGCCAAAATGAATAAAGATATATTCTTTGTCTTGACATCAATGACAACTCTTCTAACAGGCATGGGAAGGATGCACCACAATTGAGGACGCTTGCTATTCATCTCCTTTCACAAGTAATACATTAACATAATTTATTAATTTGATTAGTGTTGAACATTTATATAATCATAACTGAATGTCCTAATTAGTAAATAACTAATTTAGTTTTCATCTCCTTTCGCAGGTTGCTAGTTCCTCTGCTGCAAAGAGGAATTCGTCAACATACAGCTTTATTCACTCTATCAAGAGGAATAGGCTGACTCTAGACGAGCAGAGAAATTAGTGGCTGTGCATAGTGCTTTGTGACTCCAAGATCGTCAGACTCCTGAGTATCGACAAACTCCAGTGTTACAGTGGGATGTTGATCCAGAGGACACTACCCATATTGATGAGGAGGAGACACAGGAGGGATTGGTTGGAGTTCCATTAGATGAGCCAGCCTCTCATACTCATAGTGGCAGTGACTCAAACTCTGGCTCTGATTTTGATGCAATGTTGGCAGATGTCGAGTAGAGGCAGCCATCATACTTTTTATTACTATGTTTTGGACATTTGTGACTCTGTCATTTTGACATTTGTAGTGCAAACTTGTAGCCTTTGGGCATTTTGTTTCTAAAATTTTATATCATATGCGCATTGACTGTTTGACATGAATTATGGAAGCAATTAAGTAGTTGTAGTATTAATTTGTTCAACTCTATAATGTATATGTCAATATGATTAGGGTTTTGAAACTTGAAGAGTTGTTCAATTGTTTTCGCTTCAAATCCAGTTTAGAAACTTGCCTCGAAGTTTGTGAGGCCTATTTAAACTTGTACAACTTCAAAAACAACGGTTCATAACCACCATTGAACTGAATGATTGTTCAACTTCCCAAAAATGACAAAATTGCAAAGTTGCACAAGCAACTTTTGCAACATTTTTACAGAATTGACAAAACTTAACAAAATGACCCTATATGACTTGAAAACACCAAAATTGGTCACAATGGACCTTACTACATCAAAATGTGACTTGACACACCAAACTCAACATTAGACTCCTATTTACATCAATTTGACAAAATTGACTAGGTGCTACTGCACCAACCGCCTTTCTACCTCTATGAGATTTTTACTCTCAAATGCAATCAAGTGCTTGTTTAACATGAGCACAACTCCAATTCCTTCTCCCAATGCTAAAGGAAGCGTGAAATCTAGAATTGTTAACAAAAGACACAAGCTCATTACCTCTTTTAGTCTGTCAAACATGTGTTGTGCACCCTCAATCCATGTGAAAGCTTCCTTCTTTGTTAGGTCAATTAAGGTGCAACTAGTTAAGGGAAACCCTTAACAAAATGTCTATAATAGCTGCAAAGGCAAAAGAATCCTCACAATTGTGTCAAGGTCCTTAAGGAAGACCAGTCCCGAATTGCTTTGATCTTCTCCATGCCCACCTATACTCCCTTTGCACTAATGATGTGACCAAGATACAAGATCTCTATCATAGCAAACTCACACTTTGACTCCTTGGCAAACAAAATTTGCACTTCCAAAATCCCAACACTTCATCAATGTTTTGTATGTGCTCCTCTCATGTCTTGTTGTAGATCAAAATGTCATTAAAGAAGACAAGGACACAATTTCTCAGTTGCTTGCAGAAAATTTGAGTCATGCATGACTAGAAGGTTGCTAAAACATTTGTCAAACCAAACAACATGACCAAAAACTCATAGTGCCTATAATGACACTAAAAATCCCTCTTGTGAATATCCTGTTCTTGGACTTCGATCTAATGGTAGCCCAATCTGAAATCTAATTTTGAGAAATAGACTACTCCGAAGCTCATCGATCCTGGGAATGAGGTATTGGTTCTTGATAGTTGTCTTGTTCAATGCCCTATAGTCAATGCACATCCACATTCTGCCATCTTTCTTCTTCACTAAAACTACAAAGGAAGCAAAAGGGGTTTGAACTAGGTCTAATGTGCCCCATTTCCAACAATTCCTTGATTACCTTTTCAATTTCCCCCTTATGTCTCCTAGGGTGGCAGTAGGGAGTGGTGATGATGGGCTTAACACCCTCCTCTAGCTCAATGATGTGCTAAAGCCTTTGTCCAACAATCTCCTTGGAGGAATGATGTTTGTTCAAGATACTCTACACATCCACATGATATGCCTTCGTTCAATTGGCAGGTTTGTGACAATCACCAAACACTAAGCTACCCATGCTACTTTCTTGTGGAGGAAAATCCTCTCCATTCTCTTGGTTGATACAATCCTTGGAGCTTTATTTGTCATTCCCTATAATATCACTTCTTGTCCCTCTCACTTAAACGTCAATTTCATGGTTTGGAAGTTTTGTGTGATCTCTACTAATGAGTGCAGCCACTAGATACCTAGGACCATATATGTGTCTCCTACACTGGCAACATAGAAGTCGTCCTTCAAATCATATCCTCTTAAATTAAGATTCAATTGAGAGATCTTTTTATTGCATTAGATAGTGAAATTGTTGGCCGCAATAACATTAAACCCTTCAAAGTCCTCTGTCTTGAGGCCTCACTTGGCCACCAATCCCTCGTTAATGAAGTTATGAGTAGCACCAATGTCAATGGCTACAATCACCCTTTGAACTTGGAGACCTTGGAGAACCCTATGTGGATGCAAAAGGGGTTGTACCTTGGAGTACCAAAGAGTGTGGCATGTCCTCCCACCATGGCTCCTTCCTCTTTTGTTTGGTCTTCTTCTCCAATCTCCTGTTCAAGTTCTTCTCCACTCTGTGTTTCAAGTTCCTTGGATCCTAATTCATTGTCAAACCTTACTTCAATGTAATGCACTTGTCCTTTCCCAAGACATCTATATCCAGGTGACCATGGCTCCTTGTTGTTGAAGCATAGCTTCTTCCTCCTCAATTCATTCTTGGCCTCAATGTCTAGTTTTAATAGGAAACTCTTGGTTTGTTATACATTTTTGTGAAAAGGCTTCTTTGGAATGAATATTTTGGTCTAGAACTTACTCTTCAACATGGAAGTCTCCAATGCCAAATCCCACTTAATTGCCTCATGTAGGGTAGGAGGTTTAAAAGCTTTGACCAACCCCTTGAGAGATTTAGTTAGCCCTTCGATGAAGAGCATAATCATTCTTCTCTTTGTGATGTTTGGTACCATTATTGACAACTTCTAAAACTTTGTTGCATAGTTCTCCACTGAACCACACTATTTGAGTTGAGCCAAATCTTTGAAATAAACTTCAAAAACCTTCTAATCAAACCTCTCAATCAAAATTGAGCAGAATTCATCATATTAGGTGATGGATTTGTGACCTTGAATGATCAAACCATGGTATCACCACTCATATGCAATACCCTCCAAATGCAAGGTGGCAAACTTGATTGTTTCATCTTCGGTCATCAATTTAAGGGACGGGTATGTGTCTAGCTTTTGTGCCCATGCATGAGCTAAGCATCTATTAGATCCATCATAGGGAAAGAGTGCCAACTTCCCCAAGGATTGTTGCACATCTCTCAAAAAGGCTTGTGGCCTAGGTTCAAGTCTATAACCATTCCAAGACTTCTTCAAGTTCATATAGTTGGTGACATTTCACCTCAAATCTCCTCAAGAAGAGCTTTGTATTCTAGATGACAAGTCCTAATATCATCAAACAAAGAGTTATGGGTTTCAAGCTCTAAAGTCTCCACCTCCTTATTTAGAAAGGTAGGTCAAGTCAATCTTGCAACTAGAACAAGAACTATCCTTTGTGTGTGGATCTGAATGGCATCTAAATTATTACCCTTAGAAGTGATTGCTTCAACCATCAATTGCCTAGGCATAGTCATATTATCACTCATCTTGCAAAGCAATTGTGCCATCATATCAATCAACAAATCAAACTTCCTTTCGGCTCAACCCTGAAGGTTGTCATCTACATTCATTCTCCTCTCTCTTTCTACCACACTATATGCTCTGCAATGGATTCTATAGGAGACGATTCAGTCTCTAAACTCTCCACAAATCAACTTTGTTTCTTGATCTCCCTTAAGTGATATTCGGTTGCTCTGTCACTATATTGCATAAAACTAAAACATATAAAGTTGAACTTTGAACATAGAGGTTGGCAAGATCACCAACTCCAATACCACAATAATGTCTGAAGCCAAAACAATAATGCAAATCCAATTGTTAACCTTCCACAAACACTTATTATTTGGCTAACAACACTATCAAGTCCCAATTTTCAATCAATTATTGGACAACTTAGATTAAAATTATTGTTAATGCATCAACAATATCATTACATTTCAAATAGCTAATTGTAAATGTAATCAAATATTTTATAAATGAGATCCTAAGAAACACTAAGTTTCAACTAAGGTTTGAAACTATGTATAAGAAAATTTCTAAGTGAGAAAATATTTAAACTTCAATGTTCAGATTTTTGATTTCCAGATCTTCGATTTTCAGATTTGAACTTGTTATTAAATGTGTTGATTGCAGAACATTATCCGATTTCTATGTTTGCATATCGAATGAGGAAGCACCATAAATAAGGGAGGAGCCCACCCCTAAGAGGCACGCCTCATGAGAGGACGTGTCTCCACAAGTGGAGACACGTCCACTCATGGGACGCGTCCTTTAGGGTGCGGCCTGTAACAGATTTTTTTATCATTTGTTATGTATACATTAACACGTATACACCCTTCTATAAGATGGCGGATGTTTTAAGAGAATTCCGTTTTTAATAAATGTAGAATATATTATCATGTGTAATATCGAATTTTATATATATGCTCAAAGATTCGATTTAAATGTTCCTTAGATTTTATTTGATTTATAAGTGATGATCTTTGATCATTTATGAATGACGATGATGCTTACAGCAATCGTCATTCATATCTGACCGAAGCTATCATTATTAACACTCCCTCTTAGCTAGGGAAGATATTTCAAATCAAATAAGTTGAGATATCACCTTCACACGTGATATTGGAAATATGATATGCTCTCTCAATGTTGTCAAGTCACATGACATTCTTCATAACACATCTTCATTATTTCAGCACTCCCTCTTTAACTAGGAAGGATAACTTCCAAAGTGATATCACCTATCTCGTGATATCAGAAGATATGATATGCTTTTGAAAGTGTCAAGTCACATGACATTCTCCATAACATATCTTCATTATGGTATGTGCACTGACATCAAGTCACATGATGTTTACCATAATTCATGGCATATCCACGGATATAAATATCCACCATGATTATCTCTTAAGGATCACAATGACCTTTAGATATCAAGTCTCATGATATCTATCAAGGTGTCCAAGAGATACTATCATGACATGTCCACAGGTATCAAGTCACATGATATCTATCATGATAGTTCATCATTGTAGAGTCGTCACTTTACAATGTCAAATACAAGTGTTAATTATTGAAAGATTGTCACCTTTCGATAATGTACACAAGGGGAGTAGGCCCATAAAGTCATGGAGTCACACACATGACAAAAGAGTTTACACATTAAACATCTTTATATATTAGTACAATCTATAAACAATTTGTATTTCAAACATAAATAACAAATTACATTTCAACCATACCAAGTTTCTTCCTAAAGTGCTCTACCTTGATCCGAGAGAGAGGCTTGGTGAGAATGTTTGCAGTTTGATCATTTGTACTAATATACTCCAACTAAATCACTTTCCTCTCCACCATATCTCTTACATAATGATAGGGGATCTCAATGTGCTTAGATCTGTCATGAAAGACAGGATTCACAGAGAGTTTTATACAACTCTGATTATCACAATGAATAATCGTAGGATTCAAGGGCTCACCAAAGAGTCCCACAAGTAATTTACGAAGCCACACTACTTCTCTTGCTCCCATTGAGGCTGCAATATATTCAGCTTCCTTTGGGCTCTGTGCAATTGAAGATTGTTTTCTGCAAATCCAAGAGATCATAGCCGATCCCAAACTGAAGCAGCATCCTGATGTGCTTTTCCGATCAGTTACACTTCCAGCCCAATCTGAATCAGAGTACCCATGTAGATCTAGTGGATCATTCTTGTAAAGAAGACCATATCCAATAGTGCCTTGAAGATATCTAAAAATATGTTTTACAGCCATCAAGTGAATTTCCTTGGGTTCACACATGAACTGGCTGAGAACATTTACAGCATAGCAAATATCAGGTCTGGTGTTAACCAGATACATCAAGGATCCAATCATCTGTCTATAAAGGGTTGGATCTGCACATTTGGATTCTGTTGCTGCTTCTTTCAATTTGTGAAGGTTGGTTTCCATAGGTGTAGAAATCGGTCTACAATCCAACATTCCAAATCTTTTCAGAATCTCAATAGGATACTTTCCTTGATTTAGTATAATACCTTTTGATTTCTGCCATACTTCCAAACCGAGGAAGTAGTCTAGAATACCCAAGTCTTTCATGTCAAATTCAGAGACTAGATCTTGTTTCCCTTGAGCTCTGAGGTGATCTTCTCCTGTTATCAGCAGGTCATCAACATATAAAATAATTACAAGAATTATCACCTTTGATTACCTTGAAGTAGAGATTGGAGTCAGCATCATTTTTGGAAAATCCTAATCCCAAGAGATAGCTGTCAATTCTTTCATACCAAACCCTGGGAGCCTGTTTAAGTCCATAGAGAGCTTTCTTCAGCCTGCACACATGTGAGTTAGATTTATGTATCACAAAACCTTCGGGCTGTTCCAGATAGACTTTCTCTTCAATGGTTCCATTCAAGAAGGCAGTTTTCACATCCATTTGATGGATCTTCCAACCTTTAGCTGCTGCAATGGCTAATACTGCTCTCACTGATGTATAACGGGCAACAAGTGCAAATGTTTCTTCGTAATCAATGCCTTTCTTTTGAGAAAAACCCCTAGCCACGAAACGTGCTTTATGTTTTTCTATACTGCCATCAGCAGCATGCTTGATTTTGAAGAGCCATTTAGAAACAACAATAGATTTCTCTTTTGGTCTAGGCACTATGTCCCATACATCATTCTTTAGTATGGACCGATATTCCTCTGTCATTGCATCCTTCCAAGCTTGATGTCTGAAGGCTTCTGTAACACTAGCAGGTTCAGAGTTTATGATGTTGTTCATTAAGGCAACATAGCTAGAGAACCGTTTGGATCTTTTACTCTCCCTGAACGTTCCTTTAGGTGTTGCATGATCCTCTGCTTCTTTGATCATCTTCCTTGCCCAAAGTGGTCTCTTTCTACCAATGTCATTTGTGTCCTCATTTGAAGTGGTAGGAGGTTCAAGTGGCATTTCCTGAAGATGCTCCCTCTGAATCTCAGGGGCAAGTTCCATTTCAGGTATTCTAGGGAAATAGGTTTTTGTCTCACTAGTACTTCTTGCCCTCTTGAATGCAATGTCTTCTTCAAAGATGACATCTTTGCTCAACTCAATTTGTTTCTGCCCGGGTATGAATATTTTGTAAGCTTTGAAGGTTTCACTATAACCCACAAATACTCCCTTCTTTCCAGAAGGTTCTAGTTTGGATCTCTTCTCTTTGGGTACATGAATATAGACAGGACAGCCAAAAATCCTAAGATGGCTAATGTCAAGTTTTATGCCGGTAAAGGCTTCTTCAGGAGTTTTGTTATCAAGATGAGAATGAGGACATCTATTTCGGATATAGACAGCAGTCCTAGAGGCTTCTGCCCAGAAAGATGTTTCAATGTTTTGGTCTAGCAACATTGCTTTAGCAGCTTCTACAATGGTTCTATTTTTCCTCTCAGCAACCCCATTCTATTGAGGGTTGTAGGTGACAATGAATTCCCTCTTAATTCCGACACTCATGCAGAATTCTTTAAAGATCTCAGAGGTATATTCTTTTCCATTGTTTGTCCTTAAGGTTTTTCTTTTCTTTCCAGAGAAATTTTCAGTGAGGGCTTTAAACTCTTCGAACCTTTTGAGGATTTCTATTGACTCTTTACACTTAAGGAAATAGATCCAGGTTTTCCTAGAGAAGTCATCTACAAATATGACATAGTATAGAAATCCTGCCTTAGAAGGTATAGACATGGGTCCACAAAGATCAGAGTGAACCAATTCTAATACATTAAGGGTTTTACTTAGACTATTCTGGAAGGATACTTTAGTATTCTTTCCTAGGGCACAACCTTTACAAATTCCCTCATGAGATAGTTTTAGCTTGGGTAAACCTGTAACAAGTTTTTCCATAGAAGGTAGGGCACGGAAATGGAGGTGACCTAATCTTCTATGCCAGATTTCATTTGAATCAATAGTGTCAAGGGTAAGGGCTTGTTTAACCTTAGTGCAAAGTTTGTAAAGGTACCCTTGTCTTATGCCTATGGTATGGGCTTTCTTGATAGTTGAGTTTTAGGCCACACTAGAACTTTACCATCCATAAATGTAACTTTGTAGCCATTGTCTTCAAGGGCAGAGATGGATATAAGATTTCTCTTAATTCCAGGTACAAATAAGACTCCAGTGAGTTGCAGAGAAATCCCAGATTTCAACTTGATGGAACATGTTCCAACCCCTTTTACAGGGTATGCAGAATCATCCCGATGGTTACTTCTTCATCAGACTTTTCAGTCATGGAGTCTAAGTGTTCTCTGAACCCTGTGATGTGTCTGGATGAACCACTATCAATTACCCAATTTTGAGTATTGTCAGATACTTGATTAGAAAGGGCTGTATAGAACACAAGGTTCTCAACTTTCTTAGGTTCAGCCTCTGGTTCCTTAATAGTTTCTCTCATAAGTGAGTCTAGTTTATTCTGTTTTAGGATCATCATGATTCTAAATTTCCATGATGTAAGGTTATCTGCTCTTGCAAGATGATCTTCAAATCTGATCACAATTGACATTATGAAGAATGTGATGTGAATTTGATTTTAGAAAATACGAATTTCTTGAGCAATCTGATTTTAGATTTGATTTGGATTCACACATCGTGGCTCTGATACCATGTAAATGTAATCAAATCTTTTATAAATGAGATCCTACGAAACACTAAATTTCAACTAAGGTCTGAAACTATGTATAAGAAAATTTCTAAGT
The DNA here is from genome assembly GCA_007115665.2 of Sequoiadendron giganteum. Taxonomy (NCBI): domain Eukaryota; kingdom Viridiplantae; phylum Streptophyta; class Pinopsida; order Cupressales; family Cupressaceae; genus Sequoiadendron; species Sequoiadendron giganteum. Next base: position 478,606,788 of record CM021104.1, read on the forward strand.
GAGAAAATATTTAAACTTCAATGTTCAGATTTTCGATTTCCAGATCTTCGATTTTCAGATTTGAACTTGTTATTAAATCTGCTGATTGCAGAACATTATCCGATTTCTATGTTTGCATATCGAATGAGGAACCACCATAAATAAGGGAGGAGCTCACCCCTAAGAGGCACGCCTCATGAGAGGACGTGTCTCCACAAGTGGAGACACGTCCACTCATGGGACGCGTCCTTTAGGGTGCGGCCTGTAACCGATTTGTTTATCATTTGTTATGTATACATTAACACGTATACACCCTTCTATAAGATGGCGGATGTTTTAAGAGGATTCCGATTTTAATAAATGCAAAATATATTATCATGTGTAATATCGAATTTTATATATATGATCAAAGATTCGATTTAAATGTTCCTTAGATTTTATTTGATTTATAAGTGATGATCTTTGATCATTTATGAATGACGATGATGCTTACAGCAATCGTCATTCATATCTGACCGAAGCTATCATCATTAACACTAATGACAAACATAACTCCCAAACTTATTATTATAATGAACAGCAAATAACGGGTGTAGATCCTGACCTCTTTCTTATTACAATAATCATTGTATTACATTCAAATGGTTCTGCAATAACAAAAACTACAAGAGCAATTCATACCAATAGCAATGGCAAATCAGATCAATAAAATGTGCCCAAATTTTGTGCTCAAATATGAACTTTGTATGAAATCGCCCTCCTAAATCACTAGGGGTTTTGTCCTAGGATTCCCAAGCTTGAACACAAGAACTCAAAACAGATTTTGAGAGGACTTTGATTAAGTGTAGATAATGACCCCAAATGAAAACATTCGCTCTTTTATATCCTCCACAAATAAAACAAGTCAACCACCAAGCACACTCACAACCTCAAATTTGAGCAGTGATCATGGGGGGAAAGATTCCACTTTCAATGTTATGGCACCAAAAACAAACTACTACAAACAATATGACAGATGTTGGAAGTTAGGAGGGGAACAAAAAGTTAGGCAAAATTTCTGGGGACCTAGGTTGGCCATACCACTAAACACATACTACATGTTAGGACATCAGGGTTCGAGTAATGGACATGCTAATAAGGGCAAGTCCAAAATTTTGACAAATAAAATGGTAGGGTGGGGAACAAATGGAAGGCATGACAAGATGGATAAGTCCAAAACTCTAACAAAAATAAGGGAAGAGCAGAGTTGAAAGAAAAGGCATTCTAGGAAAGGAAAACACACAACAAATGGAAACAAGGAAGACATAAGTACAAACCTAATATGTACAGACTTAAATTGACTGGAAGCGGAATATGATAGGCTAGCAATGATGAAAATTGGATCACAGTACAACAATTCCATGAGAAATACAAAGACATAAGAGGAGATTACAACATTATTAGAATAAACAAGGGAACAACAGGTTCTAATCGATGGAGACTATAACACAATTCTGATAACAACCTTTGTTTGAGCAAGACCAAAAGGTGTAGACTGAGTACTAGTTTGACTCTATGGGTCAAATGAAGGAATAACTTTACCTCCTAACAATCATTCATTTCCAGACTTGCAGTAAGGCTCTAGACAGTGTTTTATTATCATGTTGTGTTACTAAATGTTATACCAACTTAGTTTTGTTATCTTAATTTCCAGCTAATGTACTGTAAATTATCATATGTTATAAACAGTTAAACAAAACAATTGAGGCCTCGTCAACAATCAATTATGAAATTCTTTTGCAACCATTCTTGGTATGAATTGCTATACTCATCTCATACTACAAATGATTGTATTGGCAATGTAATTTCCATTGTTAGCATTTGGCACCATTAAGTTTGTGAAGTCACATCAAACTTAAATAGAGTCAAAGTCAAACAATAAGTATTGACAACACAAGATGATGGAAGAGTAGGAATAAATTAGCCAATTAGTACAAGAACCAATCAGCACACAAAAACAAAGAGAAGATTAACTTACCCAAGACCTTAGCCATTTGTGGGAACTTTTGGTTTAAAAACACATCAAAGAAGAATCAATAAGAAACCAAGCACCCACACATTAGGATGTACAAAGAATTGAAGGGAATACCATTGAAACATAGCATTCACAGAGTTCTTTTCATAATAGGAGCTTAACCAATGCAACGAATACCATACAGGATTATGCAATGAAAGTTTAGTAAAAATTTGATAAGTACTTGAAATAGGGATCATTTTTAGAGTAGAAAAAAGTAAATGAGTGTCTCCATAGTTATTTCCCCATAGAAGAAATAGGAAATAATAAGGATCTATGTGGATTTTAAAACTTTGAACACAATCATAATCACAAGTGACAAATCCATTGCCTACTCTAAGAAGCCAGCCAAGAGATTTGTTCTTTTTATGGGTAGTGGGTACAACCAGATAAACATATAGCTGAAGAAGATAAATTGAAGACCACTTTCATAGGAAAAGATGGATTCTATGTTTACAACCAATGTTGTTTGGACTTTGCAATGCGTTGGCTACCTTTCAAAGATATTTAATAAGATGTCTTTGGGTAACTTTAAATCCTTCATAGTTGACTGGTCGATCTACAATGACCAAGAATCACAATGTTCAATAGTTATAACGCCTAAAAATCAGAAAACTGTGAAATATGTATGGGAATGGAAAACCGTTCCTGATTTGTTTCTTATGTGCAACCTCATCCAACCTCCTTGTCTTTAGTCACATCATTGTTACCGTCACATTTTCAATTTCTCATTTCTAGCAACTAAGGTTCACATACAAGCCAATTATAATGCTCAAGTCTAAGCTGAAAAGAGATATAACGAAATCCACTAAAGCCAAGCAAGCCATACATGAGACTTGAGTAAAACTAAAAATATCTACAAGGAACATCAACAATTGTTTCTTCATGATGTTTGTCAGCTTCCTATTCACTACGCAGCCCAAGAAAATGTCCTTGTCTATATCTCTAGCTTTGACCCTCAACACACTAGCAATATCTAGATGTTACACCCCTTTGACAAGATAACTAGTAGAAATGTCTATCAAGAAAGACTGAATTTAGAAAGAGAACACCAGACTTTGGTATACCAAAGAATTTCCAACCCTAGACACAAGAGCTAACAAAAGAATGGACACCAATTAATAATGTAGGTTAATAGCATCCAACACAAAATAATTTGAGCTGTTGCCTTAGCCAAAAGGTATCCCTCACACGAATATTACTTCTAAATAGTGTAACATGCCCACTCATCAAGACACCTTAGAAGGATGCTATTGAAGCTTTGATGGTAGAATACTCTCAGTAAAAGTGCATAAAAGTAGTTTTCCTTGAGGACATATTTCCCTTGGTTTCACATTGTTTCCTAAAAAGGGGCCATCCTAGGGATAGGGAAAAAATGTTTGCACCCTGTGCCCCGTCCACTTCCCCCTCGCCCCCCCCAACCCCACCAAGTTTCATTTATTTTTTAATATTTGGGGATATCTCCTATTTGGGTATTCCAGGCCATTCCTAATGTCCTCATCACATCCTTTCTTTAATTCTTAAAACCTTAGATCAATTCCTAGAAACCCATCCCCTCTTCTACTATGTTGTGTTGCTGTTCATGTTTAATATCGTGTTATTCATGTTTAAAATCCATTCAATTGTTGTTTATGTTGTTCTATTGCATAAAGTCTCGTTCTACATGTGAGTTGTAAGATATCATCTGTTTTTGCATCAGGTTGTGTTCCATTTTGGGGGCATCTATGATACAAAATTTCTAAGTTAAAAGTTTCAACTTTCATATTTGTCATTTAAAATCTTTTGAAATCTTGATATTTGTATCAATACAGCAATTTGCAGTGGCTTTAGTTTATCATTTTATCATTTGTTCATATTAATATTTAAAGAACTATGCTCTCTCGAAACTAAGATAAAAGTTTTAATTTATATGGATTCAATTATATTTAATATTTATTAGTAACATTAAAATGTCAAAAAATTAAATTTAATATAGTACAATTGTCCTCCCACTATCCCCCTTGTCTTCCTAAAAAATTTGGAAAAAAATTGGTGTCCCCAAAAACCATCCCCATGTCCCCCTATCTCAAAAACATAGAGAAACACTAACAAAAGGTAAGCTACAATATCTACTTTCCTAAGTTTTAAATATGATTTTTTGGTAAATTTTAGTATATATATAACCCCCTTCATCCCCAAAAATTTGGAAGAAAAATTGTTGTCCCCAAAAACTTATCACTACATCCCCCCATACTAGAAACACTAATAAAAAGCAAGCTCTAACATTTGCTTTCCCCTATGTAGGCATCAAAGTCAAGATCATGATCATCAACCTATAAATTTAAGTAGTGTTCCACGAGGATACATCCCCCCCAAAATCCCCACGTTTTTGAGATAGGGACATCCCAAGATGTGGGGACTTGGAGGGGGTATCCCCCTAGCATCCCACCACTACCACTCAAGAATTGGGGAAATTTCCGACACGCCCCTAATATGGAGACTCCAAAATGTCCCCCAAACGTTTAGGAGACTTTGAGCACTCTCTCAACCATCCCAAGGACTTCCAAGTGTTGCAAAAATTAAGAGATAAAATTGTGAAAATGACATTCTCCACGAAGGTTTGTGAGGTTTAAAGGCCTTAATTTGTGCTTGGTCATGGGGGCTCCGCCCCTTGACCCCGCCATGTATCGTGTAATATCCCCTTCCTAAGATTGCCCTAAATCTTGCCCTAGAATCACAAGTTTAATGTAGTTAGGGTTATGACTTACCAATTAAATGCTTTAAGCAAGATGAATCTTGGTTTAGGTCCTGTAACCATGTTAGATAATATTGGAAATATAATTCATATGATCAAAACATATATAATAAATGTCTTATCTATTTAAACCATGTAAAATACATAACTATTTCAAATCTATATAAACTACACAATATCTATAGTGCATGATGGAAGATTAGCCATAATAGGACTTGGATGAGAAACATGTAGGGCACCCGAAGCTATCCTCATGCTAAGCCCAAGAGCGGATATACCATCCCTCTTGGCCCCAAGTGGCAGACACACGGGCATCCAACCTGGGGTGGTGAGCTTAATGGATAAACTTGTATTTGCCTTCCCTATCCATGTTGCTTTATCCATCCTTCTTATGATTGAGACTCCTTGAATCCATCTCAACAACCAACCCCTGTGGAGATCAAAGGGAAAGCCACAATGGGGTGCCCATAGATTCTCCTATCTAAGCCCAAAGGGTGAACATTCAGCCCCTTGGCCCACAAGTGGCAGACACGCGAGCATCCAGCATGGGGTGGCATACTTAGAAAGAAATCTACTATCTACTCCCCCCTCTTGTATTTATCCACTCCTCCACATGGTTGCTTATTTGGAATGAGCAATTTAATGATTGATAGGAATCTAGTTTGACCAACAATTAATAAACATATCCAGATTCATAAGAGATTATACATTAATAAACATATCATCATTCACAATAATCATAATAGTGCACACCACAATACTTGCTAAAATATAAGACTGCTATATTCTAAGATGCAAATATATTAGCAATTGCTAACTTTTGCCCTTGTCTACTTAGTGCAGAATATTGCTTCCTTGCTTCCTTTCCCAAAATGTCCCCCTCTTACTATATATCCTCATATCTCAATGAGGGGGTACATCTCTTAAAAAAGAGGTCCTTTTGATAACACAAACTTGCTTCCTTAACTCATAATAATCTTTGCTTCTAAAATGAATCACTGCCCTCTATAAAAAATCACTACCTTTTTATAAACTAATTGATCTTCTTCATAAACTAAATGCTCCTCATTAGTAAATGATGTAATTCCCTCTTTAAAGAAGCGTTGCCTCCTTTAATATTAATGTTAGTGTATTTATGATCAGATAATACAACTGACAGCACTTAGAAAATGCAACACATAGGACAATAAACACAGCAAGATACCCTGGGAAAACCCTCCTCTTGAGGGAGAAAAAACCCAGCAAATATGTCTCTTATATAATGAAGGAATAGGAGCAGAAATCTGCTTACAACTCAGGCCCAGCCCATGGCCGAATTCGATACAATGAATAATAGCACCTCCCCTAGATGCAAAGATACAATTGAGTATGCTTCTCCTTGAAATCGGCCTGTTGCTGCAAGATGATGCTCTGTTGGTCAAGTGCGAACTTTTGCTTGTAATGTGAATTATGCTGAATGAACTTGATGCTCAAATGAACAAACAACCCCTTGTATTTATACAAAATAAGGTGACTCTTCAAAGAGGTCGGCCACCTTTATTAAATAATGAATTACAAAATAGCAAGGAAGGTCGGCCCAAAAATTGATCATTAAATATTTACATAAAGTCGGCCTCTTCTCAAGTATATATAAAATTGAATGGCCATAAGGCTACATTCAATTTTTGTTATCTTCTTGGAATTCGTGCACCTGGAAGTAGACTCCTGCGACTGCATTATCATCAACACTCCCTCTCAGCTAGGGAGGAATACTTCCAGCTGTACAAGACATATCACCTCATCGTGATGTCGATCAACACCATTGTAATAAAGGAGCTTATCACCTCATCGTGATATCGACCATTATGGCTACTTCCATAGATGGTATGTACAAGTGCTCATCACTCAATGTGATGTTGTCACCTCACCGTGACTTTCACCATGGCTCTCCTAGAGGGTGAAACACAAGTACAAGAAAATCATCACGGACTCCCTCACGTGATGTTGTCATGGAGTCACACACATGACATCCACCATGGCTCTCCCAGAGGGTGGAAACAAGGGATTTCACCTCGAACTTCTCTTGAGAGAAGAACTCATAGCCAAGAGATTTCACCTCGAACTTCTCTCAGAGAAGAACTCATTATCAAGGGATTTCATCTCGAACTTCTCTCACAGAGAAGAACTCATTAAAGAGGATCACTGATACTGAGACTCCTTCTCAGTCAAGGCTGCATTCTCCACCATACCAAGCTTTTCTCGAAAGTACACAAACTTTATCCCTGAGAGGGGCTTGGTGAGAATGTCTGTCGTCTTCTCATCAGTGCTGGTATACCTCATCTGTATAGCTTTCCTCAATACCATATCTCTGATATAATGGTACTTGATCTCAACATGCTTTGTTCTGTCATGAAACACTGGATTGACAAAAATCTTCACACAGCTTTGGTTATCACAATGAATGATAGTGGGCTCCATTGATTGTCCAAACAATCCTGCAAGGAGTTTACGAAGCCACACTGCTTCACGAGTTGCTACACAAGTTGCAATGTACTCTAACTCTGTTGTACTCAATGCTACTGAGGACTGCTTCCTGCTGCACCAGGATATCATAGCATATCCCAAAATGAAGCAACCAGAGGTACTCTTCCGACCAGTGACACATCCTGCCCAATCAAAATCAGTAAAACCATGCAACTCCAAATCAACACCTATAGAGTATCTTAATCCATATCCTATTGTGCCACGCAAGTATCTTAGGATATGTTTAGCTGCAACAAGATGTATCTGCCTTGGTTCACACATAAACTGATTAAGTGCACTCACTGCATAACAGATATCAGGTCTAGTGTTAACTAGATACATCAATGAACCAATCAGCTGCCTATACATAGTAAAATCCACCAGTTCTGAACTAGCTATAGCCTCCTTCAACTTATGTAAGTTTGTCTCCATAGGTGTAGACATAGGTTTGCAATCAATCATACCAAACCTCTTCAAAATGTCGATAGTATACTTGCCTTGACTTAGAATCATCTAATCTGGATTTTGCCAAACTTCTAAGCCAAGAAAGTAATGCATGAGACCAAGATTCTTCATTTCAAATTCAGAAGCTAACTCCTTGCTAACTCCTTCTTGCATTTGAGAATGAGGTGTTCTTCTCCAGTGATAATCAAATCATCAACATACGAACCAAAATCAAGGCTTCACCATTTATTACCTTAAAGTAGAAATTAGAATTTGCATCATTCTTTGAGAAACCCAAACTCAATAGGTAACGATCAATCCTTTCGTACCAAGCACGAGGAGCCTTCTTAAGACCATACAAGGCCTTCTTCAACCTGCAAACATGAGACTCCTTCCCATGTACCTCAAATCCATCAAGTTGCTCAATGTAAACCTCTTCTTCTATGACACCATTCAGAAAGGTTGACTTTACATCCATTTGGTGAATCTTCCATCCTCTAGATGCAGCAATAGCAATAATGGTTTTGACATTATAACATGCCACAGGAGCAAAGGTTTCTTCATAGTCAACTCCCTCTTTTTGTGAGAACCCTCTAGCCACGAATCTTGCCTTGTACTTCTCAATGCTCCCATCAGTCGCATGCTTGATCTTGAAGAGCCATTTAGAAGACACCACAGATTTGCCTTCAGTCTAGGAACTATGTCCCAAACATCGTTCTTAAGTATGGACTGATACTCCTTAGTTATAGCATCTTTCCATACTTGTTGACTAGAAGCTTCTTCAACACTTGAAGGCTCTGATCCAATGATCTAACTCATCAGAGCTACATAACTGGAGAATTTATTAGGTCTCTTGCTTTCTCTAAAAGTTCCTCTTGGCGCTGCAAAAATTTTTGCCTCCTACATTGTCCTTCGGACCCAAAGAGGTCTTTTCCTTCCAATCACAATATTTGTAGGCCCATCAGTAGGCTCCAAGGATTCAGCTGGATCATCGTCTTCTTTAGGTTCAGGAACCTCCTCTGATTTTCAGGAACATGGTCAACTTCCATATCTTGAGGAAGCTCTTCTTCATTAATCTCCATAAGAGTGCCCTTGGATCTTTTGAATGCAACATCTTCCTCAAATGTGACATCTCGACTAATCTCAATAGACTTCTAACCTGGAATGTAGATTTTGTAGGCTTTTGATGTCTCACTATAACCCACCAAAATTCCCTTCTTCCCAGAAGGTTCTAACTTTGTTCTCTTTTCCTTTGGAATATGAACATACACTGGACACCCAAAGATCCTCAAAAGACTGACTTTAGGCTTCACCCTTGAGAATGCTTCTTCAAGAGTTATATTCTCCAAGATTTTGTGGGGACTTTTGTTTTGAACATAGATGGGTGTCCCAGATGCCTCAGCCCAAAGTGAGGTTTGCAAGTCTTGGTCATATATCATTGCTTTGACTGGTTCCGCAATAGACCTATTCTTTCTTTCAGCAACACCGCTTTGTTGTGGATTATAAGGAACACTGAACTCCCTCTTAATCACTGTTTCAATACAGAAATCAAGGAAGATACCGGAAGTGTACTCTCCTTCGTTATCGGATCTCAAAACCTTGATCTTTTTCCCGAACAAATTTTCCACTTGTGCTTTGAATTCTTTGAATCTGTCTAATACCTCCTCAAATTCTTTAGATCTCAAAAAATAAATCCAAGTCTTTCTAGAGTAGTCATCAATAAAAATAATGTAATACAAGAAACCACTAGAAGATGCAACAGACATTGGACCACATAAATCAGAATGAATGAGATCAAGAATACATTTAGATCTATTTTCTCTACTATGAAATGTACCTTTTGTATTCTTACCTAAGGCGTAGCCTTTGCATGTACCTTCATGTTCCTGGTTGAATTTCGGAAGGTCAATGACCATCTTCTCCATGATAGGTAAGGCTCAAAAGTGAAGGTAAGCCAATCTTCGATGCCAAAGATCACACACACTAGAAGAATCATGCACTAGAGCCTGAAGGGGGCGAGTGCATAGCCTGTAGAGACACTCATGTTTAACTCCAATTACCCGAGAAGTCTTGATGTTGGAGTTCTTAGTCCATATAAGAACTTTGCCTTCTAAAAAAACAACTTGATAACCCTTGTCTTCCAAGGCTGAGATGGAAACAAGGTTTCTCTTGATGCCTGGAACAAATAGCACATCATTTAACTCCAAAGAAATGTTGGAATCCAAGTGAAGAGAGGAGTTCCCAACTCCTTTTACAGAGTAACTAGCATCATCTCCAATAATGACTTGTTCACTAGAATCTGTCTTAATCGAATCGGAAAGATGCTCCCTAAATCCAGTGATGTGGCGTGAGGCACCACTATCTATCAGCCAAGTGTTGGTGTCGGTGGTTACATTGCTTGACAAGGCTGAATAGAAAAGATATTCACTTGAGTACTTTTGCGGAGAGATTTCTTCAACATTTGCAATGACAACCTGCTGCTTAGGCCTGGAAGGACATTCCTTTGCAAAGTGACCATACTTGTCACATCGGAAACATTGAACTTTGGATAAGTCTCTCTTCTTCTTGAATGCGAGAGCACCATCATTTCCATTATCTCGATTCCTCTTGAAGAATCCTTTCTTCCCATCTCTTCCTTTCTTCTTCGTTGAGTCAGAGGCGAGAACATGAATATCTTCATTAGTTGAACTTTGACCTACGCCTCTGGCCGCCAACCTTGACTCCTCTTGAATGCAATCGGCCCTCAATTGATCAAACTTGGGAAGTTTAGATCTTGCACTGATTCCTTGAATATAGGACTCCCATGATAACGGAAGACCATTGAGGGCAAGCGTGGTCAAATCTTTGTCATCAATTATGTGACCAATTGTAGAGAGTTGGTCTCTCAATTCTAAAATCCTCATGAAATAAGCAATCACTGTTTCTCCTTTTGCCATCTTCACATGGTGTAGTTGTTGCTTCAGTGCAAGTGCCCAACTGGTGTTGTTGATTTCATACATCTCTTCCAATGTTTTGAACATGTCCCTTGTCGTCTTCAGCTTGGCGACAATCGGCACAATATGATCTTTAACGGAATCAACCAACATCTTCTTTGCCTTGATGTCTTTCTTCCTCCACTGCAACTTCTCTTCTTCCTCCTTTGGTTCGGGAACTTTGGTTTCCACAAACTCAGCCAAATCATTCTCTTCCAAGGTGAGCATGATTTTGAACCTCCATGATGTGTAGTTGCAAGCTCCCTCGATTCTATCCTCAATTTTCAGACCATTTACCATCTTGACTAAATAGAGATAGACAGAAAAAGAGATTAGGGAGAATGTTGCAAAACAGATCTAATCACGATCCTCTTCAAACCCGCTCTGATACCATGTTAATGTTTTAATGATCAAATAATACAACTGACAGCACTCATAAAACATAAGACAATAAACACAGCAAGATACCCTGGGAAAACCTTCCTCTTGAAGGAGAAAAAACCCAACAAATATGTGTCTTATATAATGAAGGAATAGGAGCAGAAATCTGCTTACAACTCAGGCCCAGCTCATGGCCGAATTTGATACAATGAATAATAGCACCTCTCCTAGATGCAAAGATACAATTGAGTATGCTTCTCCTTGAAATCGGCCTGCTGCTGCAAGATGATGCTCTGCTGGTCAAGTGCAAACTTCTGCTTGTAATGCGAATTATGCTGAATGAACTTGATGCTCAAATGAACAAACATCACCTTGCATTTATACAAAATAAGGTGACTCTTCAAAGAGGTCAGCCACCTTTATTAAATAATGAATTACAAAATAGCAAGGAAGGTCGGCCCAAAAATTGATCATTAATTATTTACATAAAGTCAGCCTCTTCTCAAGTATATATAAAATTGAATAGCCATAAGGCTACATTCAGTTTTTGTTATCTTCTTGGAATTAGTGCGCCTGGAAGTAGACTCTTGCGGCCGCATTATTATCAACAATTAATATTGTCTTCATGAGGTAATTGCTGCTTTTAAATAATGATCGTTGTTGTTTCCAATAGAAGATAATCGTTGACTTCACCTCCTTTTTAATTCTTGTCTTGGGTGATTATCTTGATAAAGATGGTCTGCTAGAATAAGAGGTGTATGAAGATTAGTTAATAAACTAATTTCATGCTTGATCGTGTAATGTCCCCTTCTCAACAGTAATCATTGCAGTTGGCCGTTAGCCTATTCTAGTGACCCGTAGGCTACTTGGAAGCAGAAATTAGGGTTTCCTATCTTCTAGGAGATTGTTTCAGCTTTTTTTAAGGCTTGCTTTTGGAATCTTGGAGTTTGGTTTGCGGATTCTTTTTGGATTTTCAGATAGCTTCGCAACGGTATTTCCGACACTTCGTTCTGAGCAACTTTCTGGATTTACTATTTTTAGTAAATTCTATTTTTAGCAGTGGTCCTGTCGGCATTTGGCACAGTAAGCTTTCCTCTTCAAGCAGTTCAGTTGGTAATGTTGATTTTGGCTTTGTGGCAAAATTATTGATGGATATTGAATTATTTAAGTTGTAAAGGTTATATTTTAATATTATGATCCCTTGGCCTAATATTAAAACTTTAAGTTGTTTTTGAAAAGGGGACTTGAAGGGTGGACACCTCATCAGGAGGTTAAGTGAAATATTTCAAAAGTTAGTAAAGTATGACCTTGGGAAGTGGGATGCCAACTTTGGAGGAGAGCATTATTTTATTTAAAAGAATTATTTCATTTGGAAAAGGGATGCCACTTTAGAGGAATATGTTGAAGTCAAGTCAAAACCTAAGTCTTTGGAGGATGGGTGTACCTTCTAGAAGCTACTAGAGATTTCTTCTTGAGTCTATATAAGGAGGCTTCTATTCTTCATTTGGTATCTTATGTATACCATACCACTATGTTGCAAGAATGATTCCGGGCAATGTGCTTCGAGGGATGCATTCCTCCTAGCAAGGATCAGTATTCGTGTTTGTGAGACAACACCTATCTGATTGAAGGCTATTTCTCATCCAACGAGATAGATTGAGTTTCAATAGAGTTTGTAGTAGTTTTTATGCATTTTGAGTTTGCTGGTTTAGCATAGCTGGAAGTCGACTTTTGCTCATCAGTCTTAGAATAAATTTTGTTTTCTTCTTAGTATTGGACTAATGAATTTCTCTGCTAGGGGCAACCCTTCTTGCCACTTTGCAGATTTTATTTTGGAGTGTCTGATTTTATAATGAGAAAATCGCCCCTCTTGAGGCCATTCCATTCTGGGCTGTCTTGGGAGTTGTGCACAAAAATATATTTGCTGGTTTGAAGTTGTTTCTTGCCTAGAAGTTAGGTGCCACCATTTCTAGAAGCATTTGCATCTGTTTTCAGGTCATTCAGAGGAGTCTTGAGTGTTTTGTGAGCATTTTAGTGTTTTGCATAGTTGCTGGTCTGTCAAATCAGATTATAGAAGTTTGTCATTTTGAGTTGGTTTTGTGTGGATTGAGTCATTTGGTGATAGGAGTGATAATTCTTACTTGAAGCATTGAGACATCTTCAATACAGAGCTATTTGCAAGGAATTCTATATCATTGTAAGGCTGCACAGTAGTACTGTCAACTATCTTCTCTTCTTGCTGAGTTACATTGTAATTCCCACGATTGTGGAAGAGACTGGTCTTGTTTCAATCTTTTTTTACTGCATTTACTTTTTGTATTGCCCACTGAACAAGCAGAAGGGGTCGGCAAGCCGCCCATTTACTTTCAGCACTTGCATTGTAATCATCATACTGCTGATCAGCTTAGCCGTCATCTTGCTCCCTCTGAAATACGCAATCAAGTTGCATACATTTACTTTCCAACATTGTACTTTCTTGATTTGAAGTCTAACAATCGCCGACGCCATATGCTCACACCTTGCCCGACATTGGGATCCTGTTGTACATTCTTGGTGTAGGATTACATTCCAACAGCTGATTTGGATTTGAGCTAACCTTAACGGGTGCTTGTTGTATTGAGTTGCCACTAAAAATTGAAAAAATTGGTTACCACATTACAGATCGCTGCCTTAGACTTGGGTGTGAAGGTCGGCCTGATTTTGTATTATGTTAATTCCTTGAATATATATATATATATAGTTTTATGTTTGCACATTTGATATTAATAAATTATTTGTTTCTTGTTTAACTACTATATTTATAAATTGAATTTATTGTTAATATATTTATTTTCATATATATTTTCATGGCGAGGCATGACATATCGCAACAAGGAATGCGCCAAGGGCACTGCCCCCAATCCCTATGAGGGGCATTCCTCCTTAACCCCATTGCAATTCTTAAACTTATTCCTTACACATCTTCTAACAACTAATTTTTCACGTACCATATGTATATGTGCCACCCCGCCGCCGCCTCGCCACCTCTACATTGTCGTCCCCTTACCACCCCCAAACTTAGGCCCTTGGTCCCCTCATCTCCCCATCAAGAGACTCTAAGGAACTATGGATTTAAGTGAATGCCAAAAGTCATTTATTTTAGCATGGCTTAGACATGGAATAATGATTTGAATATCCACCAAATCCTTAAATCTTGTTCTTTTTTATAGTTTTATGCAACACATAAACTTGGAAAACTGATAACAAAATTACAATAAGTAATCGCTTGCTACAATTCTCCATATAATGTGTCACAAAAGACCTTTTTCCCCTAACCAAAAGAAATACCTTAAGTTACAGTAGGACAACCACAATATTTCCAAATTTTGTACAAAACAATAAAATGAAAACCAAAATAAAAACACTTCAGAACCACATATTACTGAGCAGTAAACCATTAATTGTTTCACAGACACTATGGACACTTCTATAATGCCAGAGCAACTCAAAAATAATAAATATATGGTAAATATAATAGCAACAAAACAAGAATATAGATTTGTGTACCTCATTTTCTATGACTGCAATCCGCTTTCCATGGTGAGAGGTTAGAATATGATTGAGAAGAGTTGTCTGCAATACATTCACAACGGACCACACAATAGTGTCAAACAAGATATTCTGGGATTAGATACCAAAAACCAAAAAAAAGCACACAAACATAAAGAAAGAAGAATATTGTTGCAATATTATAGAATTGCCATGTATCTGCCAGGAAAGCTAATAAAAAATATGCTATTGAAGAACTTAGAAATCCCCAAAGCAAGACATCTTTTGATACTTGAATAGTTTCATAACAGCTGAGGTAATTTTTGGTGGAAAGAAAATATAATGTACTTAGATCATTATCTCAACAACGTCTACATTTTTTTATTTATAATTGGATGATGTCATAATTATAAGAATTTGCTCAAATGAATGTTTAAAACGTTGAATCTACGAAGAAAGAAGATTGTATCAAAATGGGTCATATTCCAAAGCTCTTTGAGTGCAAGCCCATAATTTAAACATTATATTCTAATATTTTACAAGAAATTATTTGGGATTGGAACTCTTCTTCAAACACTTCATATCATAGGAAGATGATACACAAAACCCTGATAGACCTTGCACCTTTAGGAAGCATACCACAATTAAGAATACCATATTAATGATCCAACAAAAAAATTAAAACAACATTCAATGTTCTCCAAATAGTACCCTTCAGAATTTTACAGTCTAGTTTTGTGCAATTAGTAATCTCGTTCCATTTTGGCTATTATTATGGATCCTACTTTTTTTTTAATTTTAATGTCTCAACTAATGAGACACTATCCTGGTAATCCAACTAAAAAAATTAGAATCAATGTTTCATTTCCTTCGGATGAATCATGAAACCCTTCAATTGAAAGATATTTTAAATTGTTTCATGTCTTGTAATGATCTTAATCAATTTCCATGATATGTTGGATGCCTTCTTTTTTTTTAAAACGTCCTTTTAAAAGTTCCTTGTTTCATTAATTATATATCAACATTTACAAATCTAATTGAAGTTTTTGGTTTTTGATATTTAGACATGCTACTATAAAAGCATCTCATAACTAGTTGAAAATTCACAAACCTAAAGGTATAATTGGGTGTGTGTTTTAACTTTTGTCTACTTGTAACTATTCTACTATGAATCCTACTGCTATAGGCCCAAGAACTTGTAGCATATATTCATGTCCAGAGGATTTTTAGTGCAGAAATGAAATATAACCTTACAAAGGTCATTGCAGCAAAAACAAAATGCATTGATGTAGAATAAAATTGCAGTGTCTGATTGCACTAGCAAAACTGTAGTAAAGTTGGTAGATTCTATAGCATATGTTCATGTACAGAAAACTTTTAGTAGAGAAAACAGAATATAACCTTAGAGAGAGTTATTGCAGCCAACACAAGATCCATTCTGCAAAACAAAATTGTGGTGGCTGATTGCACTATCATAACAGCAGTAAACTCAGCAAATTCAATATTATAATAGAAATTTACCTATCAGTATCAAAAGAAAACTCATTCAATACTGATGTTCTGGAAGCATTGCATTTACTAATCTTAGAAACCTTGGGATTATATAATGCCTAAACAACAAAAGAACAAATTATCTTTCTTGAGAAGGTATGCAGTATGCACACTAATCCAAGCCAATATTCAATAGTATCATCATATTTTATTATCCCTTTTTTGAAATAATGAAAGAAGTTATATTAATGCCAATAAAAGGACAAAATGCATTGATGGGGCTCAAAAGTACATTGAATAACAACAGCAAGGAAGAGCCAAAAAGAAGTCCAATATCTACAAGAAAAAAAAATTACTAGCTAACCAACATGAAAAGACGCTTCTAGCTATATTTCAAACATTGGAAATGACCATGGGGAGATGAAAGTTAAATTGAAAGAGGACCACCCCTCCAATTAATCTTCATTGCAATTTGTTATTTCCCCCAATTTCATCATCCTTTTGGATTCACATTGATGATGATCCATATCTTGATATGTCTCTCTTACAATAACCCGTTATTCTTATTTAGCTTATGACATTTTGATAGTTGATTTTGGGTTGTTTTAATGCCCACCCAAGAGTTGCCAAACACCCATATTTCTTTCTTCAAGAGATAGACTCAATAATTTGGTTTAATAAGGGCCTTGAATTATGAAGATAACCATATCATGACTTATGTGAGACATCCTCTCCAACTAAGAAGTTGCATTGTCTTCACAGTCTTAACGGGTGACCACATTTCCAAGATTTCATCATCCACTATATTAGGGGCATAAGTGGCATAAATTATGCTTTCACCAATAGGTCTCTCATTTCCCAAATTCCAAATACATCTCCATCTTGCCAATCATATTGTTTCGGTTTCACTTTATGTATGGCCTCTTAATCCTCCCTTACCCTCTACAATCCTCCATCCATAACCACAACACAATCTACATTGATGCAAAGTATGCCATTGATTATACTATCCACCTTTTGCAACTTAAGACCAACTACTCCCTCCCACTAAAACAACCAAGTATAAGCTTTTATGATGCATCCTTTGGGGTGAATCCCTTAACTCTTCCCACATGCATTTTGTCATTCTATTCCACCTCCTATGTACTAGTAGTATGATGATTAGTGCACATCTGTGCATCAAAAGCTCCATTTGTCCAAGCTCATGATTGTCCATCCATGCCTTCCATGCATGGACATTATTAGTCTCATTTAAAGGAACAAATGTGCATTTCTTACATCTAGGCAATTTGATCTCCCTGATGTCATCCATTACTCCCCCAAAAACTCATTTTGTAATGTCAAATTTGCTTGAGGGCAAGCAATTCGGGAAAGGGATGATTGACATCTCCCTTATTCCCTACTGACTCTTAACACTATTGCTATTATTAATTAAAAGTGTTTTTTTAACAAGAAATTATTATAATAAATAAAAATTCAAATTATGGCAACCAATTTAGGACCCATAGTTCCAATGGTTAGAGATATGTTTACAAGTTCTATTGTTGAAGGGAGATTTGTTTTTTTTTCTGACACTGCATTTGAGTTCCAACTAAATTGCATCCAGGGACAGAAACCCCTTGAAGGCAGAATCTCTGAGGTTACGACAATCCCATAAACCTCAACCTGGGCAATTTTACGCAGGAATTGCGGGCGGTACTAAAGCAGAACAATGATTTTGTCGCAGGCTTCTTGAAAATTTTCAAATCTGCACTCACTCCCCGCCACATCCTAGCTTTACATTGAAGAGGTCACTAGAGAGTGTTACTGCACAAAGGATGATACTCCTACTGATAGGACACTCCAGCAAGTTCAGAAATATACTCACCATTCCCCAGTGCAGCAATCGATACACAAAAAGCCTTGAAGATCCAATCCACTGCTGTTCCGAATCAACTTCCCCATATTTGCACTGCAAATCTAATCAAGATCTAAGGAGAGGTTATGCTGCTAGGGTTACCATTGTGATTTCCAGGTCAGATCTGGGGTTCTAAATCATAGCAAAGGGCATGATATACGTAATCAATCACTGTATTGGCTGCAAGCAGACTGTACATTCAGATTGTAGCTGGTATGTTTCCTAGAGTATTCAATTATCAGCTCCAGGCCTCCAATGAAAAAGCGACAAAGGCTGAGCCATTTGTTTGTAATGTTTAAACGATTCTTGTTTCCAGAATCAGTAAATTCTTTGGCTATGGGAATATAAGTGATTGTGCATATATTGTTTATGTGCAAATAAACAGCATTTTCTGGGTGTTGAAACTCATTATTATTCAGTGAAATCTGTTTGCATTACATATAAATATAATTTCACAAGTATTGTAGTTACTCAGAATTCATTTTTTCTAGGTTGACTGATATCCAGAAGAGAGTAAATCCTGCAGGAAAATCACAGTAGAGCTCACTAAGACGACCTGTCCGGTTCTAGTGTCTCTTGATTTTGGTTTTTGGTTGCTAGTTGGTTATTCTGTGCTCGGTTTCACAGTTCGCTAAAGTTTCTTCTAGTAGGGTTTGATCTGGTCTGCTGTTGGTAGTTGCTGATTAGATGTTAGTTGGTACGTTGTAGGTGCACGGTGTAATATTTTGGTTTTCTGTTATAGTTCTTGTTATTGGGCGTGTCCCTTTAGGCAGCCAAGTGCGTGAAAGTATTATGGTTGTATGAATTTGTTGATGCACATTTTGTTAAGGCACAATAGAGATATTTTACTGCGGATTGTAAAAATCAAACTCTTGTACTTGGAATTATTATCTAATGAATGTGCAGAGGACCCATAGAACTACCATTCAATCATCCAAAAAAATAATCCTATCATAATTAAAACTATATATGATATATCAGGAATCGAACTACATGCACACCAACTAAACTAATCCAGACTAATCAGACTAATCCGTTTTAAACACTGAATTAAATGAGCCGTAGCTTGCATACCTTCCCTGAACCGAGGAAGCCAGTTAGAATAGTAGCAGGTATTCGAGTATCAACAGGGTATTCACCTGAAGTTCCAGTGCTTTCGTCCTGCGCCGTTGCAGGGGAAGCCTGGGCTTTAACCATGGTTAAGGATGTAACCTTATTCTTACTCCACGCTGCAGTTCGCAGTGTCCAGGTCACCCCAGTGTTTAAAGAAAAGCATTTCAGATTGCAGATTGTAAGAGCGTTTTTACTGTTAGGGTTCAAAGAAGAACAGTTCAATTTGCAGCTTGTATTTTTATGCAACAGAAGAGCATTTTTATTCTTAGAAATTGTAGCTGCAGGCTGCGCCATTCGCATGTAAGACGCGCTTAAGTTCATGGCCATGGCCGCTACGCTGATAGAAGCACAGTAATCAATCAGGTTTCACTGAAATGGAAGAAATATGTCGAACTAATTATATAGGAAATAATGGTAGCAGAGGTGAAGAAACGACATCCATTATCTGTTCGGTAATATTATTCTAGAATCGTCGACCTCCAAGGCCTTCAGTAAAATATCATTTTTCATTTTGTTTTCGTGAAGTGTAAAACAAGCTAGTTAAATTTATCCCCACACTTATAGTCGATGCGCAAACGTCCTCTTTTATTCGATACTAGTTATTATGCAATTTCCTAAGGGTAAGGTGTTTCCCCTTCAAGGTCTATTTTGAAGGATAAGGAGTGTCATTAAAAAAAAATGTTAAATGGATATAATTGGGGTGGAATTAGAAATTGTCTTACTAGTTTAGACTTTTTTTTGTCATTTGTCAAGTATATGGAGTTTTTATATTTTTATTAAATAAATTTTTATTATTTTTTTTTATTATTCTATCGAATTGAATATATAAAATAATAAAACTCATAAGACCACCAATCTTCATAAATTTAAGAGCTTAAACTACACTACAAAATTCATGGAATCACCCACTTTAAAATAATCCTAAAAATCTCAGCAGGACTAAAAATTTTAGGAAGCCCCCTGATATGGGACTGTAGTCTAACACATTACAGTGGTGGAGTGTTATCGCCTAAACTTCTAATAAAATATTTAGAGTTGAATAGAATAGAGTAGAAGACTTTTAATGTCCACAAGGCCAAAGATAGCTTATGGGACAGTAAATCTTACTATTTTTGCATTATGAAGTATTGAGCTTTTGCAATTTAGTTTAATAATGAGCTCTTGCATTCTCTCCACCCAATATTTGTTGAATACATTTGAAAATAAGTCATTTTTAAATTACTTCTATAGTTAACCCTTATGTCATTGTATACTTTGCAATCTAAAATAAAGTGTTTTTCAGTTTCCACAACCCCCTATGTGCATAATATACAAACCCTCTTTTTCCAAACTACTTTTAGCCTTTCCCATCTCCTAGTTTCACATCAAAGATGACGTGAGTTAGCTCTCAACCGACCAATGAGAATCTTTTACCTCCACAAGATATTGGCCTCGATATAGGCCTTTTATTGATGGTCCACATTAGGGTTAAATTTTCAAGGGAATACTTCTTTCTCTAAACCACCTTTGCCCACATAACCTTGTGGAATTTCTCAACAATAAAAGCCTTAATTTTTTTACTAACATTAGGACAAGAATTCAAATGGATGTGCCTCTTTATCATACATCTATAATTTTGCCTCATCCAAGTCTTCTTTCTTTCACTTAAGACATCTTTAAATACAACATTGGGGCTAGCAATTTGTTTCCATCTACTCATTTTTTTTCAAAAAGACACGTCATAGAAATGGCTTCAATGAGAATTGCACATGTTCCAACTAGAAGAATCTCATAGGGGATCGACACTTTAATTTGAATTTGCTTGTAATCTAGTACTTTTGAATTCTCTATATCTATAACCATTTGGCATCAACAGTACTACTAGCCCAAATTTCGCACCCATAAAGCACCACCAAAATTACTAATAGCCCAAAATAGAATTTGATTAGTTTTCCAATCACATAGCTCTACCTCTCTACATCTATTTTGAAAAGCAAAAAGTGGTCTCCATCCATCCAAATTTCTTTACCTTTTGCAAGCTTCCCACTCGAGCTTGTTGTTGAAGTCAATCCCTAAGTATTTATACTCCATTACTTTCTCTAAGATACTACCTTTAAAACAAAACTCAAATTGATTATTTTTCCTTTTATTGGATAAAATCATGATTTTGGCTTTGTTAAAAACAACTTGCATACCCACATCTTTACTAAAGTTCTCAAGAGTTGCCAAATGTGCTTGCAACCCCTAAAAAAAATTAGCAATCAAAATAAGATTGTCAACATACAAGAGAAGTCTGACAACATACTCTCCCAGGGGAGCACCATCCTCATCCTTCATATGCAACCACTCCTCAAGTTTTTTGATATAAAGTCCAAAGAGAGTAGGAGATAAAGGGTAGCCTTGTTTAACCTTAATGTCAATCATGAAACTCTTTGAAGTATTTGTCTAAGTTCTATTTTTTACCCAAACCTTTGCATAAAGCCTATGGACAACTATTATAAATTGATTTGGGATACCAAGATCCTTCATTCTACACCATAACTTATGCCTAGGAACCATGTCAAAAGCCTTCTTGAAATTAACAAAACAACAAAAAGCTTCTTCTTTCTCATCCCAAATTTTTCTAAAGAAATGCCTCAAAGTGATATCATGATTGATTATTGAGTGTTTTAATTTAAAACACGCTTTCCCTTTTTCTCTCTTTTTCCTCTTTTTCCCACTTACTAATTGTGTGTTCCACCATGCTACCAAATAGTTTTATAAATAGTGAATTGATCATGATGGTTCGATAATTGGAGGGACTGTTAACATCCCCATTCTCAAAGAGGGGGATGGGTACACTAGTGATCCAATCTTTTGGAAACCAATTTTGAATGATATTGTTAACATTGTCACAATGTGCAGAGTGGGGATTTTCATCCCCCACTTCAGATATTTAGCTTGAAGCTCAACTATGTCCCTAGCCTTTCCAACACCCCACTTCTTCATTCTTTCTTTAACCTCTTGTAAAGTGAAAAGATTCTTTGTTGTGTTTACCCTTGGAGGCACTTTAATCCTTGAATCTTGCTCATACAAATGCTTTGATACTCAAATTGTTGAGTGATTCTATTGTTATTCTCCATTTGATATTTTCTTGTTTGAACTTCCCTCCAAAAAAACTTTGGGTTATTCTTTCCTAGGTATATTAGCTCTTCTCTCATCTTATTCATGAACAACATTTTTTTAACTTTTATCATCTAATTGTATAACCTTGTGTTCTCTTCTTTACCTAGTTTCTTGCTAGCTTTTCTCACAACTTTATACTCCTCGTCATATATAAAAATAATATAATTATAAATTATTTAAATGTATGATTAAGAATTAATAGTTTTGGGAGTAGGTTGAGAAAATTATTTAAAAATAAATAAATAATAGTTTTATATATAATTATTGTATTTGTGTGTAAGGTTATTTTTATTTATCTATAATAAATAAAAATATTTTTAATAAAGTAATTATATATTTTAGTAAATAAAATACATATAATACTTTTAAAAAATTATATGATGCAACAACATCTCAAGGCTCAAGGTGGATGGCTTGGATTGGAGGTATGGAGTAGGTCAATTAGAGGTGAATGTGCACTTGCAATAATTATAGGTTTTGACA
Source organism: Sequoiadendron giganteum (assembly GCA_007115665.2). Classification (NCBI taxonomy): domain Eukaryota; kingdom Viridiplantae; phylum Streptophyta; class Pinopsida; order Cupressales; family Cupressaceae; genus Sequoiadendron; species Sequoiadendron giganteum. Next base: position 478,629,509 of record CM021104.1, read on the forward strand.
AGAGAATCACCAAAGTGCATAGGCACTTACAACAAAGGAGAGAGAGAGTATTAACTCACTTGTAGCGATAAGGAGCCATGATATAAGGAGAGGATACTTGCAACAACTAAAGGTTTTTCCAAGGAACAATGAGCACTTTTAGCAAAAGGAAGTGAGGTTTTTGAGAATGGACACTTACAAGAACAAGCAAGTTGTGAGGTGACAAGAAGGTCATGAAAAGATAGTGATGATATTGCAGTTGCTCATGCAAGAAAGGGGCACAATAAAGTTCTTGTGTGGTTAGTTGAAGAGTTGCAAGGCCAATAGGAGGCCAGTATTGTGCAATGGAAAGTATGAGGTTGCTAACAAAATAGGGATGGCCAAATAAAAAAATATTGCGAAGATGAAGAGGTAGTGATGAAAGTGTTGGTTGTGTGGGTGATATAAAGGTGAACCAATTGTATAGATTAAGAGATGAACATATAAATTCGATTGCATGAACATGAGGTGCACAAAGGGATTGAGGAAGAGCTTAAATAGCTACATGAAGGTGGAAAAATAATATAAAAGTGGTAGAGGAGGGGCCTCAACTAAGCAAGCAACAATGAAAAGGTTTGGAAGGCCAAAAGGATGGTCATGTTTAGATAGCAAAAGAAGCCATGCTAGCATTGAAGATGGTTGTTAAAGGGAGTGTAATATCCCTCTTTTTGGGTTATCAATTTTAGATTATTTTTTGGTTGTTGTAATACAAATTTTGTCTTTAGTGGTATCAAAATCTTAGATTAGTGTAATAATTTTGAATATTTACCTGATGTGAAGTGTTTGATGACTATGGATTATGTAAAAAATATTACAAACATTTTATTTATAATAATGTATATTGTGATGACTTGATTCTTATTTCATTCATTTAGTCATGTTAGTATTTGAATTAAGATTTACTTTGGTAAAATCTAGTAGTGCTCATGCTTTGTGGTGATTGCAAGTATAAGTCAAAATGATCGATGAGAGAGAAAACAAGTATTAAAGAGAACAATCCATGATAATAATGGAACTTGATATATTATTTTCATTTTGATGTTTTTGATGTCTAAAGTTATCAATATGAATAATTTCAAGTTGTTTTGCGTTGACATGTTTCCATATACATACATATTTTTACATAAGTGATTATATCGTTATTGTTATTGTAGACACTAAAAAACGTCCTAGTCTTGCAATGATATTTTCCCACTAATTTTTGTCTAAACTAATTAAATAATTTTATTATTTGATTAACCTCTTTCTTCTAAATTCATTTTTCTTCTTATCCATATAATTAAATAATTTAAATAATTTAATTATTTTAGCCTCTCTCTTCCCATTAATTAAACAATTTTTAATTGACCAATTTTGATCAAATAATTATTTTTAGTTATTTAATCTCTAATCTTGTTCATAATTAGATAAATATTTATATTTATAGAATTACCTAATTTCAAAATTCTTCTATAGTTAAATAAATATTTTTATTTATTTAATTATTCATGTGGGTGGAAATAAATAAATTTTATCTATTACCTTATTTCTTTCCATTTTCAAAACATCAATCAACTTCTCTTCTCTCATCAATTTTCATCTGAGTTTAGAATCTAAATCTTCTCTCACTAGTTAACGTTCCTTCATTTTAGAAACTTCTTCAGTCTTCATCAATGAACTAAGCATGAAATTAGAAATTTCATGTGCACTATTTTCCATCATTTAAATTAGATAATTCATTATTATCCCTTCATTAGTTAAAATGTCAACTTTCCCATTCTCTCCTCTGATCTCGCCTGTCAATTTTTTTATCAAATCGTAACCATCAATCAAGCTTGCATCTTCTATAAATTCAGCCTTCATCCTCTTTCAATTCTAACCATGAACTTCAAAATCTTGTAGTCATTATTACCTCAAACCATTTTTTATTGTGCACAACGATTCTAGGAGAAACAACAATAACTCGCAAAGCGAGATTGAGAAGAACAATGAAGGTGAATTAATGAGGGTGCTAGAAGGTATAACTTGCTTGATTTTTATATATTTATTTCATTCTTTTATCATACCTCATCAATAGATTAGAATCATTTTCCTTGAATCTTATGGTTTTTGTGGTTGTTGTTTAGGATTTAAGTTGTGTTTTGTATTTCTAGTCTTACATTTAGTGAACCCAGTGTGAAGCTACTAACAAATTTATGAGAAAATTGGAGTTTTTTTAAATTATAGGTTTCTATGATGCATCTGCTCATTTCTACAATGCATCTGTTGATTTTTGTGATGCATCTACTAGATTATGCAATGCAATTGCCTCAGATTAAAAAATTCAATTTTTATCTAACAATTGTTGTTTCTAGTCATTGCATGTGCTTAAAACTTGATTACTTCAAATTTTAAATTTTGATATATCCTCTTTGTGCTACATTTATTTTTCATTTTTGTCTATTTTGAAGTTTGCAAGTTTATGTGATGCATCTATGGGATTTTGCATTGCATCTACCCAGTAAATTAGAAGGGTATAAAATCTCCAAGTTTCTATTTTTGTATGTATTCAAATTTAGTTTAATAAATGCTTTTTGTTACTAATTTGTCTATGCAACTATCTTGGCAAACAATTGGAGAAGATTTCATTACAAACTATTAATATTATTTGTTGCAAGACATTGAGAGAAATTTGATATTGAAACTACTAATTTGTTTGTTGTTGGACGTTGGTCAAAGACTTAATCAATAAAACTTTTTGTCTTTGGTTTTATTAGATAACTCACATTTTATTTTGTAAGGTTAAAGAACGTTTGTTTTTGTGTCTTTGGTTTAGCTTCTCTAGCCTCCCAAGGAGATAGAAAAGGTGAGCTTGTTTCCATATTGGGCTTGTTCCACTAGACCTCTAGAGGCTCTATCCACTCTTGAAAGAAATGTGCCTCACACCAATCTTGGGATATTAACACCTTGTGTGATGTGCCTACACTAAGTTTACACACATACTTAAATAATTAGGTTGTGCTTGTTTTCATCTATTTGCAATTATGTTATTTCAATGACACTATTGGCCTTTTGGCCTTAAGCCTTTACTCCCTAAAGTCAAGAGTCAAATAGCCATTCTATTTTTGAGTGTTTTATGAGTGTATTCTATCTTAAGATTGAAAAACCCAATATGAAAAACCACTTAAAACACTCGATTTTTAGAAAACCAACCAAAATCATATATCTTTCATCATATCACACATCTGCAACTTTTTGTAACATAATTGTTTAGGAAAATCTATAGAAAAACCAAAGTCCCACAATTTTCCATTTCTATAATGCATCTTCCATTTTGTCACACAATTGCCCAATTTTGTAATGTAACTATTATTATGTCATACAACTATCATTTTGTGACAGATTTGAACCTTTTTATCATGCATTTGTCATACTACACCTGAAGCTTTCTATACCACATCCAAAAATTTCCCTGGCACATCTATTTACACTTAGAAACTAGGGTTTATCCTTGGGAATCTAGTCTTCAGACCTGATTAGCATAGTGAAATGACATGGAGACCTAAGACTTGTTAAAATTCCTTATTTTCGTATTTCAATTTCTATATTTTCAATTTTTCTTAGCTTAATTGCACCTTTAGATTAAATTTTTCCATCCAATGTCGTAACCATCAACCTTTGTATTTCAAACCAAGAAACCAATCAAATCTTGATTACACCATATTTATCCTTTGATTGTCTTGATCTTATACTCTTTCGTCATCCTATCAACAATTGTGCCTAAAACTTATTATTCTAGTTTGGGTTCGAGTTTAATCAACCATCATCCTCATCTTGATCCTTTTGAGGTCTACACATTTCATTTGATTACCTTGGTCTATCATCATTTGTCAAGTGTCCTTTGTAATAAAAATCCAAAAAAAGCATAGAATAAGTTATTTTACATCCATTATTTTAAGCATAAAAATCCAAAAATATTACATCATTTAGCATAAGTGCATGCTTTCTTAAACCCACAAAATCCAAAAAAATATAAAATTATAAAAATCCAAAAATAACAACTTTTAGCATATTAGGTCTTATATGGTCGAAACAAGGTCACTGAGCAATAGAAAACAAATGGATCATACAATTGACCATACCTTTGATCCCACTAGCATAATGCACTTTGAGACATCCTCAAGTTTGCATCCAATACCCCAATCAAGATCTACATTGCCTCCTACTAATGATGATTTTACTTCGACTTATGTTAAATGAGGCTTTACCTAGGAGCAACATGATGAGGCCTCACAAGATCCTAATTTTATGGAAATAATGGAGGCATTCTTGGCTGAAGACCCCAACAGATATCTCGTAAAGCTTACACAAAAGGGAGCTAGGCTTCTTGCAAATTTTGATGTTTCTACTATAATAGAATAAACACCTAATGTGATGTCCCTAGACCAAGGTTCCATTAATGTGACACCTCCATCAAAAAATCTCACTTCACAATAGTTGAGAACAAGTATGTCGCTTGGAAGGACATCTCATAATGTAACAAGTGTGAACATACCTTCGACTCTGACATTTGAAAAACAATACACAAACCCACTTTACTACATGCCATCACATCCATAAATGACAACACAATCAAGTAATACAATACCGATGACCCAAAGCATCACAAACCAAAATCAACACATTCAAAATCAACACATCCAAAATCAAAATTCAAATACTTCACTTCCCATGACACAAGTTAACATGACCAATGCTTCACACGACACAAATACAAATACCACCATACCTCCAAATACATCATCTCCACATAATACTATAGCAAGCTAACAAAACAAAAACACATAAATACCCACAACACAAACTCAAACATTCACTAGATCAAACCAAAACTTAAACCAACCTCCACCACAACAACAAAGTGCCTCTTCTCAACACATACCACCTAATCCAAACCTGACATTCACATCCCACTTCAATCAAACCATGCAACCAATGCCACAATATCATCATTTGAACACATTCAACCAAAACATCCCAGCTTCCAATCAAACATAAAACTAGATCATAACATAAACCTAGTCATAGATCCTACATAGAACCAAACATATAATACACAAACAAACATAACTCTTGTACCTCCATCACCAAAAAATATAATGGATCAACAATTACAAAGGCTACAACAAAAAATCACAAACATGTAGGTTACTAGAACCAAAAATACATACATAATCAATGAGGACATATGTCCTTACCCCTTTGATAGAAGTATATACATGCCACCTTTCCCCAAAAACTTTAAAGTACCAAAATTTGACAAATACAAGGGGAAAGGAGATCATATAGAGCATGTCATGGAATTTTACATAGCCTATCTAGATCTTGTTTATGATCACACATACTTGATGTGCCTTTTCCCATGTATCCTTTGAGGACAGTCTACAGAATGGTTCACTCATTTACCTCCTGGTAGAAGGACTTGAAATGAATTAGCAAATAAATTTATTGCACACTTCTCCTATAACATTGAGCACAAGATATCCATAGTAAAATTTTGTAATACCAAATAGAAAGACTGAGAATATTGTGTTTCATTCTTATAAAAGATGGAGAAATCTTGCAAGTAAATGTCCTTTTCATATACCAAAAAAACAATTGGTTCATATATTTGTAAATAAACTTAATCTAGAGTTGAGGTTTCATCTTCAAGTCCATTATTCCAACACATTTGAGGAAGTCATTGAGAATGGTATCTCCATTGATAAAGTCGTCATTGCAAAAGGAATTGTGAAAATCTTCAAGGAGACTAACAACAATCCCAGTACATTGCATGATAAAACTAAATTTTGGTCATGAAACAAAAATGTAACAAATGATGGTGTTGTGGATATAAAAGTGGTAAACAAAGCTCATCCTATTATTAGTATCAAAGGACCTCCAATATCAAAGATGCAAACATCAAACAACAACCAATCACAAACCAATTAACAATCAAAAAATGTAGTTTAGAATAACACACAACTTAGTCCTCCAAGGACTAACATAAATCCAAGACAAAAATGCATGCCCTTAGGGGAACCAATTGAATCAATTTTGAAGAAGCTTCTACAATCCAACATTATTCAACTTTCAGAAGTAAGACATTATGAGCCAAGACCTTTCAAATTGGCTTGGTGGAATGACAACTTCCATGAATACCACTGGACCAAGGGACATAAAACTTATGTGTGCTTTAAACTCAAGAACATCATTCAATATCTTATAGAGCAGGAGATATAGTAATCGATAATCCAATTAGATCCTCTAACACTGATCATACTATATTCAAATACCCTCTATAAAACTATGGGAAATGGAAATCCTCCATTCAGGGTCTAGTACCAAAGATAATGCCAACTACACCAATGTCACCTATGAATACATTGTTAACCATATCCAATAGGTTGACAGTAATGTCTCAACTGTAACCATCAAGAATAAGAATCATGAATATGTAGTTATCACACGTAGATCCAAATTGACTCTGCAAGGGGCCACTTCCAAATCTTAAATGGAAAAACAATACAACCTCTTGGATCATTTATGGAAGACACCTACACAAATATTCATTTTAGAGCTATCATGTATATCCCTTTCACATAAGGCTATCTTGGATAAAGCTCTACAATATTCCTTAGTTCCTACTGACTTAAATGTCAACTAGCTTCAAGCTATGGTAGGATATCTTTCCACCATCCACCATGTTACATTTATAGAGCATGATGTAACATCACATAAGCCTCATCATAACAATACCCTCCATTTCAAAGTCTTTATCAATAAACATAAAATTAGATAAGTTTGGTAGATGGCAAAGCGGTCCTAAACATTTATACTCTAAAATTGATCACCACATTGGAATTATCTGAAGAATGCATTGATGCATCAAAATGGATTATAATAAGAGCCTATGATGATGCAAAGCACTCTTCTAGGGGTGTTATCACCCTTCCTATAGAGTTGGTCTAGCAATTGAAGAGACAATGTGCCAAGTTTTGGACTTGGACCTTCCATATAACCTTCTCCTTGTTCATCCATGGATTCATGCCATGAAATTTATCCCCTCCACATACCATCAATGCTTAAAATTCCTTTACAATGGAGCTGAAACCACTATATTAGGTGACCATGACCCTTTTCAATATTGTAGTAATTTGAGGACTCTTGAATATCAGGTATCTATCAATAGCGAAGCCTCATCTTCCATCTCATATCACTTCATTGATCCTACATCACTATCCAAATCTCCTAATCTACCCATATCCTTTATCAAGAACAAGGTCCAGGTCCAAGATAAAGGATGTGATGAATACAATATTGAGAACTCATTTTGCATTGGCAAGTTTCCCGCTTCACCTAAACCAAGTATGGAAAGCCATGTCCTATTCTAAAGGACTTAAATATCATCATCCAATATTAGCCTCCCAATAATTTCACTAAGTAGGTTGAACTAGACAAAGAATATATAGATGAAGATATTTCTACCTAGATTTATAAAGATGAAGAAGATACAAAACCTATTCAACTGCCAATTGAAAAATATGGTAAAGGCTTTGCTATATCATGAAACAGGTAGGTTATGGTGGCCACAATGTCTTAGGAATACAAAAGCAAGGAATGATAAAACCTATTCAATTTAAAAGCATACCTAAGAACAAAGGGCTTGGTTATCAACCATCAAGATTAGATGCTCCTAGTACTAAGTTACTTTCGAGTGAAGATGTTAACATTTTTTATGATGTCAAGGCATCTAGGTATAGTACTAAGACCTGCCCTTGTGAGAACTAACATATTGATGACTAAGCCTTGATTGAAACCTTTTGGTATTTTGAAGATTCCTTGGTCCTTACCATATCTACCTTGTCCCTAACCTTCACAAATATTGATGATAATTTACCCTTGATCCACCCACAACTTGTAGTTTGGGATCAACAAGGACCATTGAGCTTAGATATTTTCAAAACCGATGAAGCTATAGCCAAGTTCATGGAACTTAGAGAGAATATATCGTAAGGTTATCATAAAGCTATATTTATGATAGATCTTGACATTGTTACTTTAGTGATTCTACTCCACCTTCTAGCCGCAAAAGTGAAAAAATGAAAAAGAATAGGTCTCTAGGTGAAAATTGAAAGACATCTTTAGATAAAGAAAAATTAAAATAAAGGATGCATCCAAGGGTGAAAACCTCCCTAAGGTGCCCAAGGATGGAAGGTTGGATGTTCTCCCCACCAGTTAAGAGAAATCTCCACTTTTGGTAGAGAAATTAGAGGAGATCAATATCAGTACAACTGATAATGCAAGAATCGTACACTTCGCAACTTCTCTAGCAGAAATAGAGAGGCTAGACTTCATCAGATTTTTCTCAAAAAGACAAGTCAATTTTTCATAGTCTTATGTCTGCATGTCAAGGTTAGATCCTAAACTAGTCCTTCACCACATACCTCTCTATTCGAGTGTAAGTATTGTAAAGCAAAAATCAAGGAAAATGCTCCCTTAGATTGCTTTATTGCAAGTCAAAGTTGAGTTGGAAAAGTTGTTAGATATTGTTGGATTTATTAGACCTATAGACTTTACTAAATGGATATCAAATCTAGTACCAATTACCAAGCCAATTAGGGGGATTTGAATATGCATCAATTTTAGGGACCTAAACAAAGCATGCCCTAAGGATGATTTCCCCTACCAAATATTGATATCATATAGTAATCCCACATAGTGGTTTACACTTTTTGGGACATCTTGGTTTTTGCTAAAATCACATATTTTTAGAAAATATAATGATTTAAGTCTTGAAAATTTTCATTTGAAGGATTCCAATTGAAGAGGGTTTGATAAAACCACCTTAAATCAAACCCCCTTGGATAGAACCCCGCTAGTTTTAAACCATACCTATAACAAAGTCTCCTTTACACCTATCAAAATGCTGATAAAAAACCTCTTTTGATTTACCTTTTAGGGGATCAAATGAATTCATTTAAATATTATTTTTTGTAAGTATGTATTTCTTATTATAAGCTTCCGAAAAAGTATAATTTTAAATATACTTAATTTGATTATTATATTTATTTTTTATTTCTTGTGAATGTAGGTTTTTCACCAAAAACCAAGCTCTTTGTTCTGTAGTCATGGAAAAATAGTAGATCACCAAAAAAATTATTAAAAATATGTATGTGCTAGGCATTGATGTCCTTGATCCAACAAAAAATAATTTAATTTCGATACATACAAAAAAAAATTATGTTGTATGCGGTCCACCTATGTCTAAATTGTAATTGGTTTGATTTCAAAACTTAATTAAGAAAAAAATATGAAACCAAATTAACATGATATATATCGTAGTTACAAATCTAAATTCGAAAAAAATAGAATTTTATCCTTCATAGAAAAAAATTTATGTTGTTTACAGTGAACATCACTCTTTAAAAATGGTGTTTACTGTTAAAAACTAGTTTTCAAAGGAGATGGAAAAAGAAGTGCAATTTGATTCCAAAAAATATATTTAGAATCTACAGAAAAAAAATCACAAATCACTAGTTTGCATCATTTTCAAGTTCCTTATGGTTTAGCAGCTATAAGTGCTCGAAAGTGAAGATTTAGTTAAAAAAAATCAGTTCAATGTCAAGTTTGGCCAAAAAGTGTAAACCACTATTGTGGGATCACCACGTAGTAGATCTAACAACTGGATATGAGATGTTGTCACTCATGTACTGGTTTTCAAGCTATAACCAAATAAATTTTCTCCTAAGGACCAACATAAAACAACTCTCACATATACTTGGGGTACTTATTGCTAAAATGTAATGCCATTCGGTCTTAAGAATGCTGAAGTGACATATCAGAGAGCTATGACCATAATCTTCCACAAAATGATGCATACCTCTATGAAAGATTATTTTGATGATTTTCTATGGAAATATTTCACACAAGAGGGTCTTTTAACTATGCTAGATAAGATCTTTACTCGACTAGAGAAATACAAACTCAGACTGAATCCAAAAAAGTGTCTTTGGAGTCACTTCTAGTTAACTCTTAGGATATATTTTTTTCTCACTAAGGTATTGAAGTTGATCCTATAAAATTGAAATCCATTATAAACATGCCTCCACCATCTAATCTGAATCAGTTGTGTAGTCTACAAGGGAAACTACAACCCATCCATAGATTCATTGCACAATTAGCTAATAAATGCCACCCTTTTCAACATTTACTTCACAAGGGTGTTCCATTCAATTGACTGATCACTGTTATAAATATTTCGAACAACTAAAAGATTATATATTATCACCACCAAATTTAATGCCGCCCATTGATGGAAATCCATTAATTCTACATATATTAGCTACGTCATCGGTATTGGGAGATATCTTAGCATAACACAATAAGGAATGAAAAGAGAGAGCTATATATTATATCAATCATATACTTGTAGGGTATGAATTTAATTATACCCCTACTAAGCATGCATGTCTTTCCATTGTCTTTTCTTTGCAAAAGCTTTGACATTGCATGTTGAATCATCAATCTAAACTTATAGTAAAGATAGATCCCTTGAAATATTTTCTCAATAAAGTGACTCTCATTGTTAGACTGGAAAAATGGGTGATGATTTTGGGTGAGTTTGAAATCAAATATGTTGATTCAAAAGCAATAAAAGGATAAATAATAGTTGATCAACTAGCAAACACTTCCACTACAAAATATCACCCCTTGTACCAAATTTTCTTGATGAAACAATTTTTACAAAGGCAACACCTACAAAATGGAAATTGTACTTTGATGGATCCTATACCCACCATGGTTCTAGAGCTGAAATTATCTCCATTACCTCGCAAGGGGATGCAATCCCTAAGTCTTATAGAATGGCAGTTCCCTGCATGAATAAAATTATTGAATATGAAGCTATTCTTACAAGACTTAGGACAACTATCAAATGGAAGACCAAGTACCTTCATGTTTATGGTAACTCTCAATTGGTTATTCAACAAGTTAATTATGACTATGAGATAAAATATAATAAAAAATTGATGCCCTACAAGAGGATGGTCAAAACAAAGTAGTTGATTCCATGATTAACATAGTATATCTACTTGACATGCCTCATAATATGCATCAGTGCGAGTTCTTGGTGGAACAAATTTTGATACCCGCTTTCAATGTTCCTGAATTTGAGCTCATGTGTGAAATTGTTGGTCTTGATTTGCTCTAGTACAAGGATATTAATAATTACCTTCATGACTAAATTCTTCCCCCTAATTATTCAAACAACCAATACAAGACCTTTATCTGCCAAGCCTCTAGATATGTTATCATCGATGGCACCCTATACCAACATAGTCTAGATAGTACTCTTCTTAGATGCCTCGACTCAGAAGAATAATAAGCAACCTTACACAAAGTACATGATAGTATATGTGGATCTCATTTTAGTGGTCCTACCTTAGCCAAAACTCTCTTTAGAACTAGATATTATTGACCCTCTATGGAGCATGATGCATATTAGTTTGTCAAGAAATATCGTCAATGTCAAATTCATGGATATCTTGTTTATACACCAACACAAGAGCTTCATCCCATTACATATCTACGTACTTTCTCTCAATGGGGACTTGACCTCGTAGGAAAGATTCATTATACTTTTGAAAATGGCCATAAGTTCATTATTATTGTTGCTAAATATTTCACAAAATGGATTGAAGCCATTCCCATGACCATCATTGGAAAAAAAATACAAAGTTCATCCTTAAAACTACATCATATGTCAATATAGTGTTCCCTTTTTCATTACCATAGATAATGTTCTTCCTTTCAATAACTAGGGTGTTTGGGAGCTATGTGATAAATTTCACAATTCAACATCACTTAACCACTCCTTATTATCCATAGGGTAATAATGGTCAAAAGAAGGCATCTAAAAAAACCATAATAATTTTTTTAAAGAAGACTGTTAATGATGTTGGTCATGACTGGCACATACAAGTGAACCCATCCTTATGGAATTATTGTATAAGAATTCACACACCCAATGATGCCACACTGTACTCCCTAATCTTTAGTTTTGAATTCATCCTTCTTATTGAGGTCAAGTTACCATCCCTAAGGGTCTCCATGCAACATTTTATTGATGATGAAGACTATAGAATATCCAAACTGCATGAGCTAGAGTTAATGGATGAGAGACATCATACTACATTAGTTCATCTATAAGCCTATCAAAGTTGTCTTTTTTGTAGTTACAACAAGAGAGTTTGAGTTCAATAGTTTAATATTGGTGAATTGGTCCTATAAGAGAATCCAAAAATCAATTGGACAGAGAAAAGCTAGGCAAGTTTGAACCTAATTGGCTAGGTCCATACATTATTATAGCAACATATGGATTCGGTGCATATCAATTGGATACTCCTGAAGGTAATCCACGTCTAGATCGCATTAATAGCATGCACCTTTGCAAATAATACACATGAATCTTAGAGACTTCGCTTTAAAAATTTATAAAAATGTTCAAAAAATTTGCAAAAAGAAAAAAGTAAAGAGAAATAATTCCTCCTATAGTGAAAACCACTTTGGTGGCACTTTAGGTAGCTTACCATGGTGAAAACCTGACAAATAGGTGCCACATGTAGTAGGTTATTGCTCTTCCATCTACAGTCATTTTGCAAGATGGTGTGTCCCTTGGTCTCCTTGGTGTAGCGTGACACTTGGGTTCATGACATGGTTTAACTGCCTCTCATGGATCTTGTATAAATCCAGCGATTGTATTTGGCATTAATAGGTTGATCTTTTGGTGCAATGACAACCACCAATGTAAAAATTGGCATTAGATCTAAGGTCATGGGTTTGAACACCTCACTTGCATTGGGGGGATTGTTGCAAGATGGTGTGTCCCTTGGTCTCCTTGGTGCAACACAACACTTGGGTTCATGACATGGCTTAACCGCCTCCTGTGAATCTTGTAAAAATCTGGCAGTTGTATTGGGCATTAATAGGTCGATATTCTGGTGCAATGACAACCACCAATGTAACACATCATTCTATCTAGCTTTTCACTCCATCCATAACAATATGAGCATATGCTCCTTCATTAAAAAAACCCCACTTTCCCCTATAAAACCATAATAAAGCTTGTCGCACCTCTCATGGCCTGAGATTGGTTGACATTTATCATCAATCACTTTCCATACCCATTCATAATAAAGTAAATCCACCTTTAATTCTTTTTGCAATAACTGGTCCTATACCTGACTAGGGCAATCTTCAACCTAGGTTTTTCAAATGGTATCTTTGGCATAGTATCAAAGGATACATTATAACAATCATTTAGTTCTAGGATCACACCATCATGATTACTCATCACCATCCACCTACCAAAATAAGCTATCCATAATCCATAAAAAACTTTAAAACCATCCTAGCCACCCTCCATAATAAATTATCCCTTGCTAAGATAGACACTTTGATCAGACACAGTCATAACATAGGACAAAGTCAAAAAATAATACAAATACTATGCTTAACAAATCAAGAAACAATAGGCGAACTACCAAAATAGCCTTCATGTTAGGGTTAGAAGGCAGATATATAACAAGTTAAATGCAAATTTGACCAATAAAATAGAGAAATAAAATACACAAAAAATTATAGCAAAAACAAGACAACACAGAGAATTTAACATGGTTCACCCAATCCGGGCTACATCCACAAAATTACAACCATCCAATGATTTTATTATCCAGTGCAAAAAATATTACAATCTCGTGAATAATGCCATGCGACAACTCCCCATCCCAATCGCTTATAACAAGCTATTAGAAGCTTCCAAAAATTAGGGTTCTACAAAGTCAACTTTTTTCTTTTTTCGATGACGAAGTGAAAAAAGAAAAAAGAAATCTTGGGGGTTGTTGCCCCCGAACCCCCGCCCGAGGCCCAACCCAACCCCGCCCCAGACCCTGGCTCGGCCTCGAACCCTGATGAGGATACATGAAGAGTGTACATTATAACATGATCAATCGCCACATACCAAAAATCTCCCACTTGGAGACTAATCCTGGATGACACTGTTGCACTTAAAAATCCCACCAGAAATAAGCACCTTGGACCCTACTACTCTGTTATACTTTTAACCATGAAGAGAAACCAAATTTGAAGAGGAGATCAACTTCTCCCTTGTCACTACCTTTGTAAGCATATCTGCTGGATTGACATTTGTATGTATCTTTTCCAACTTTACCTGTCCATCCTCCAACACTAACTGAATGAAATGATATCTCAGTTGTATGTGTTTGGTTTTAGAGTGCAAGGAAAAATTCTTTGCAAGATGTATAGCACTCTGGTTGTCTGTAAACAAGTGATTTTTAGCCTGTTGTTTGCCCAATTCTTGCATGAAAAATTTCAGCCATATCATCTCCTTTGTTGCCTCTATTGCAACAACATACTCTTCCTCCATGGTGGAATATAAAGCAACCACATTTTGCAATTGAGAAATCCAACTCACTGTTGTCCCACCAACTATAAATACATAGCCTATGGTACTTCGCCTAGTATCTATATCCCCTGCCAAATATGAGTCAATATAGCCTTTTAAATCAGTATTAGAGCCCCCAAAACAAACATTTATTGGATGCACCTCTCAAGTACCTAAGAATCCATTTTATCGCATTCCAATGCTCAACTCCAGGATGACTCATATACCTACTAACAACTCCTATGACATGTGTAATATCCAATCTCGTGCATACCATGGCATACATTAAACTGCCTACAACTGAAGCATATGGTACCTTGGACATTTTTCCTTCCTCCTCTTGTGTCTTTGGACACATATCCTTAGTCAATTTGACATGATTGGGCAAAGGTGTGCTGGCAACTTTTGCATTCTCCATATGAAATGTCTACAACACCTTTTCAACATAATCAGCTTGAGATAGAAACATTTTTTTATTTTTCCTATCTCTTGTAATCTTTATACCAAGGATTTGTTTTGCTTCCCACAAATAGAAAATGAATTTGCTAAATGTTGTTTTAACTCCTTTATGTGATCCATGTTAGACCCTGCTACAACCATATCATCAACATATGAACATAAAATAATGTAGCTATCTTCAGCTGACCTCTTAAAGTAAACACAATGGTTTGAATTACACCTGTTGTAGCCTTGCTTAGCCATACAACTATCAAATTTAATATACCATTGTCGAGGTGCTTGCTTCAAGCCATATAAAATTTTCTTCAATCTACACACTAGTTTCTCCTTGCCTTTGACCTCAAATCCTTGTGGTTGTTCCATATATATTTTCTCTTCCAAATCACCATGGAGAAAGGCAGTTTTAACATCAAGTTGTTCTAAATGAAAATCTTTAACAACCACAATACTTAAAACAGTATGAATAGAAGTCATTTTAATAACTGGAGAAAATATTTCATCAAAGTCAATACCTTTTTTTGTGCAAACCCCTTTACAACTAATTTGGCTTTAAATCTTTTCTCACCTCCATCCCCCTCTTTCAGCCTATAAACCCATTTGTTTGGTAAAACCTTTTTACCTATAGGAAACTTGCATAATTTCCAAGTCTGATTTTTCAACAAGGAGTCCATTTATTCTACCATTCCATGCTCCCACTGAGCCTTGGTATCCACCTACATAGCTTCATCATAACATTTTGGTTCACCAACATCAGTTAATAAAATAGAATACAAAGAGGGAGAAAATATTTCTAGAGGTTTACTTATCCTTGAAGATCATCTAACATTCACTGGAGTTTGTTGCATTTGTTGTTGTTGTTGTTGCGGAGCATGAGGAACCACTGGAACATCATTATTTGGAGTATCATCCAACATTGCATAATCATTTTCTTTCTTCTCATGCTGCTACAATTGATCTTTGTACAACACTTTCTCATTGAATATGACATCCCTGCTTCTCACAAATTTCTTATTTTCAAAATCCCAAAGCCTATAACCAAATTCATCAATGCCATATCCAAAAAATATACATTTCTTTGATTTTGCATCAAGCTTAGTTCTATTTTCAGAATCTACATGTGCAAATACTTCACAACCAAAGGTTTTGAGAAAATAATAACTCACCTTCTTACCTGTCCATGCTTCCTCTGGAATACCACAACCCAAAGGATTAGAGGGACCTATATTAATTAAATAAACAATAGTGTTTACAGCCTCTGCCCACATGTTTAAAGGCACCCCAACATGCAATATCATAGTTTGTGCACACTCCATTATTCTTCTATTCATGCACTCAACCACTCCATTTTCTTGTGGAGTCCTTGGAACTGTTTTCTACCTACGAATACCATTAGAGGAACAATAATCTTCAAAATCTTTGTTGCAATACTCACCACCATTATCAGATCCGAAACATTTTAAATTTTTACCCATCTCATTCTCAACCAAGCTTCTCCATTTTTTAAAAGTTTCAAATACATCAAATTTCAGCCTAAGGAAATAAATCCATACCTTCCTAGTTGTATCATCAATGAATGTAACATAATATTGAGATCCACCAAGAGAAGATACCTAAGTTGGTCCCCATACATTTGTATGCACAAGATCCAATTTCTCATCTTTCTTTTGTTTCCCATCTTTGAGAAAACTAACTCTCTTTTATTTTCCATACACATAACTTTCATAGAAATCCATATTAACATATTTTAGACCTGGTAAAACATTATTTGAATGAATTACTTTCATAAATTTTGCACTCATATGCCCAAGTCTATTATGCCATAGTGTTGATTCAGAATCCACAACAACTATTTGATTTTATGCCTATTGAACTACAACAATTGTTCCTGAACATTGATTTTTATCTGCAATAGCTAAAATAGAAGGAACAATATGATCTGTACAAAGATACAAGGTGCCTACTCTCACACCTTTTGTAACCTTCCAATTTTTATCACTAAATGTAACAACATAACCTTCATCATCTGGTTGCCCTACTAAAATTAAATTTCTTATTAACTTTGGAACGTGTCTTACCTCATGTAGTAGCCATTGATTCCCATTTTGAAACTTAATCTTGATTCTTCCCTTTCCAACAATCTGACAAGGTTCGTTATCTCCCAAATAACTCATCCCAAAATCCCCTTGGACATAATCAAGAAAAAAAAAATTATGGGGCGTAGCATGAAATGAAGCCCCTGAATCTAACACCTAAGAATAATCAACATTATCAAGGGAAAGAATCAAAGCATCCTCATCAAATTTATTACTTACCACATTTTCCTCTTTATTTCCTTCATTTTTGTCTCCTTTATTTTTTCGAGACCAACAATCTTTCTTTAAATGACCTAGCTTACCACAGTACCAACAATCCCTCTTGTCTCAAGATTTGGACCTTTTGTCCTTTGATTTTCCTCATGACTTCCCATGACTACTAGAATTGTTTCCTCTTTCCTTTCATCTGCCCCTGCTTTCTACATTCAAAACACTGCTTGATGTGGATGTTCCACTTGATATTTTCCTACAAATTTCCTCGCTTAAAATAACACCAACAACATCATCAAATTTCAATGTATTCGAACTAGAAATAGAATTGCTAACAACCATTACCAAGTTATTCCAGCTTCCAGGAAAAGAACACGAAACCAAAAGAGCCCTAACTTCTTCATTAAATTTTACATTTACAAAATTTAATTAACTAGTAACCGTATTAAACTCATTTAAATGATTAGCATCTGACCCACCTTCTACCATTTTCATATTAAATAAACGCTTCATAAAAAATACCTTATTCGAAGCGGAAGGCTTTTCATATAACTTTGCTAGGGTTTCCATCAACTCTTGAGTTGTCTTTGCTTTTGTAATATTGAATGCCACTGATTGTGCCAGGCATAAAGGAATAGTGCCAAGTGCCTTTCTGGTCAAAATATCCCAATCCTCATCAGACATTGTTGAGGGTTTCTTGGTTTTCCCTTCCAATGCCCGCCATAAATCGTTTTGTTTGAGGTATTCCTCCATTTGCATCTTCCATAACTGATAGTTCTGCCCATTGAACTTCCCAACCTTCAACTTACTCTCATCTGCCATTTCTCCCACTCAACTGTGAGACTCCCACTCAATCGAGAGACCTTCCTGTAGATGATAACCAAACACAACCTTTCTCTGATACCACTTGTTAGGGTTAGAAGTAAGATATCTAACAAGTTAAATACAAATTTGACCAATAAAATAGAGAAATAAAACACACATAAAATTATAGCAAAAACAAGACAACACAAAGAATTTAAGGTGGTTCACCCAATCAGGGCTACATCCACAAAATTGCAGCCATCCAATGATTTTATTATCTAGTGCAAAACATATTACAATCTCGTGAATAATTTCATGCTACAACTCCTCATCCCAATTGCTTATAACAAGCTTTTAGAAGCTTCCAAAAATTAGGGTTCTACAAAGTCGGCTTTTTCTTTTTCGGTGACGAAGCAAGGATACATGAAGAGTTTACAATATAGCATGATCAGTCGCCACATACCAACACTTCATGCCTAATTGATCAATTTCCTAATCAAAATAATCTATCAAGAACCAAACATCTATAATTTATCTTATACAAGATGTTGCATCTATAATTTGTCTTATACATGACATTGCATCATCGTAACCAAACTAGACATCTTATATGAGATGTTTCATTCTTGAAACTAGACACAATCCTTTGAATCTTATCAAGAAATGACTCATCTTTGGCAAGATGACCTAAATGATTTTTGAATCATTTGGTCCAGTGAGTCTTATTGTTTACTTTTTTTTTTAATCTTTTGTCATGTTCCTATGCTACTCGAGGATATCCACAAGTGATTAGAGAAGCAAGGATGGATCAAGATTTTTCTTTTTGATTTCTATTTGTGGGTTGTCTTGACAATATTGTTGGGGCAACTAAGTCCCTTGTGTGTGATTGGGTTCCATTTGGAATAATCAAAACATCCTATGCAAGTTAAAGGTCATCTAACACTCTTGCATCAAGATCAACATGCTTTGTGGTTATTCCCTCACATATTCAAATTCAATTTCATTATCATAAAAAGTATGGGCATTATTCAAATGAGTGTAGGACTCGAAATAATATGATTTTAGCAAACCAAGTGCAAAATTCACAAAAGAAAATCAAAATCAGGGAAATATGTTCATAGCATGCAATGTAGCACAAGAAAATCAAAAGGATGTATGGTTCTTAGACTCCAGTTGCAGGAATCACATGATCAAGAACCTACAAATGTTCTCAAGTTTAGATAAAAATATACAATATGATGTCACATTGGATAATGACAACAAAGTGTCGATTATGGTTAAAGGAAACATCAACATTCTAATTAAACAAAGGGAGAAGAACTATATTTCAAATGTGTATTTTGTGCCCGGTCTAAAACACAATTTGATGAGCATTGGAAAACTTATTCAAAAGGGGTATAAAGTCTTCTTCAAAAATAGAAAATGCTTTATTTTGGATAAATTTCCAAGTAACCAGCTCATTGCCATAGTCAAAATGACAAGTAATAGAATTTTTCCCCTAAAGATTAAGCCAGATTTGAATGTGGAATATGCTCAAGCACAATCCACAATGAACTCACAAGTGGATAAAGAAGAAGTTGCAACAATCACATAAACAATCTTTCAAGCATAAATAAAAGATGAAAATTGATTATGGCACCTAAGATTTGGGCATCTCAGCTTTGTAAGTCTAAACCAACTAAATAGGAAGAGTATGGTAAAGGGTGTTCCATTAATAGAGAAAATAGAGAGTTTGTGAAGGATGCATCTTGGGAAAAGAACATAGAGAATTTTTTTCCAACCGGTAAGTCAATTAGAGAAAAATAACCTTTGGAGATTGTGCATTCATACGCTTGTAGACTAATGCAAACACCCTCAATTGGTCGAAGTTTCTACTTCTTGACTTTTATTGAAAATATGGGTCTAATTTCTAAAGCAAAAGAATGAAGTGTTTGATTTCTTCCATCAATTCAAGGCTCTTGTTGAAAAGAAAAGTGGGTACTACATCAAAGCATTGAGAGCATTAGAGGTGGTGAATACATTTCAAAATAATTTCTAAATTTTTTCAAAGACTATGGAATTCACAAGCAATTCATAAATAGATACACACTTCAACAAAATGGGGTAGCTGAAATAAAAAATAGAACAACCATGGAAATGGCAAAAAGCATGTTGAAAGTAAAACATTTGTCAAATGAATATTGGGATGAAGCTATATCTTGTGCAATATATATTATGAATAGATGTCTGGACCAAGAGTTTGAAGAATATGATTCTAGAAGAAGTATGGATTGGAAGAAAACATAATGTTGCTCACATGAGAGTATTTGGATGTGTGGCATATGCACATGTGCCGAATGAGTTAAGAATAAAATTAGACAAGAAAGGAGAAAAATGTATATTTATTGGATATAGTGATGAATCCAAGGCATACAAACTATACAATCCAATAACCAAAAAAGTTATAATCAACAAAGATGCGCACACATAATCTTTATCCTCATATTCTACCTAGCTATGACTAATATTAAATGTAATTAATAGTTTTGGTCTTAGTTAGTTTTTTTGGGCATATACGTACAGGTCTTTGGTAATCTTTTAGTATTGATAATACTTATATTTTGAAGAATAGAAAGCAAATAGTTTTGGTTGTAGCAACAACTCTTAATGTAAAAAATAACTCTATTGTATCAATTGATTTCAAACAACAATGAACAAGGGAATGTGTTAAAAAATTTGAGGATGAAGGAGCAATGACTCTCTGAATGTAATCAAGTTTGTGGTTTTTGAAGCATATGAAATATAAATCATATTAAATCATATGTGCTCTATTTTTCTATATTTTATCTCTATTTTTCTACACTCTGTTTTGGGTTTTGTTTTATCCTCTACTTCTCCCCTTCTGGAGGGGGCATATGAGACCAATCAATTTTTTATTTCTAGTTGATAGATTTCCTTTTTGTGATGGCATTAATTTGTATCATCGAGCTGCCTTTGATTTTGATCTAAGTGCATAATTTTAGTTCACAATATAGTGCTTCCATCTTAGCCTCACTGTTTTTCAAGGCAATAAATTATTAGTCGTCATTTCAAAAAGGAGTCCCATATTTACTTAGACATTATCTAAACAAGGAGTCTTATCTCATTTTGATGATGCAACACACACTCAAGATATTAGGATTATCTCATGAGGCTCCATCAAAAATTAGTTTTAGTCTACCATTCAAAAGGATCATCCGCTTGGTTTTTCTTTTCTTTGACCTTTGAGTTATGAATATTGTTGTTCATAAATTGACCAATTGAAACTTTTAGCGAAGTCCATTCCTTCATGATCCTATCATCCCAAAGTGTGAAGATCTAAGATTAAAAAAATTGAGATCTTACATTGACATAAACAAGAACTCGCATATTTTGATTTCGATTTCTTAATTACTTCAACTACACTCATATATTTTTCATTGAAAATCATGTGATTCCTTTCTTTCCATGAGTACCAAATTACCATGGATGAGCTAACTAATCAAAGACCCGCCAAAAAATTCTTACCATAGATGGATTTGAAAATGCTCCTTTGTGTTATTCTATAATGTGTAGTTCCCATTGAGCTTCCCAATAACGAGGACCAACATTCACTAGCATAGGAGCAACTCAATAACGAATGCTTAGCATTCTCTTCATTACTTATACATAAAGGGCATTGAATGGGAATTTAATTCCAATGGTACATAATCTATCCCCCACAAGAATGTGTTTTGTGCATTTCAGTCAAAAGCCTCAACTTTTGGGAGACAATTTGATCCCCAAAATAGGTTCACCAACCAAATTTGATTTGGGATATTACACATAATTCAATATCCCAACTTCACCAAACAACACCACAATTTTGACTCATTCTAAATGACTTTGTATTCCTTCTACGTGAAAATGACTATTCTATTCTCCAACTCCTCTACAAAGTAAGCTTTCACAATCAGAGTAACTAGTGCACTGCTAAAATCTTTCCCTCCCCACTCTTTACCATATACTATATTTTTCTCTACTAAATAATTTGCAACCTTATCCCCCAACTGATCTTCCATTATTTCTTTGCACTAATTTAGTTTGGGGATAAATAGAAAGGGATGAGGGGATGTTCCATGTATTAGAATGAAAGTTTGTGTTGCACCCATTATTGATGGTCTAGAAAAAGTTCTCCACGATGAGAGGTCTGCAAGACATCCCAAATTTGTGATCCAATTTGGTGAATTGGACATGGAGAGGATTCTACTCGGGTTATCGAAGTCTAGATACTTCCTAAATAAAGGCTAACCCCACCGAGCATCAAGATGATTAAACATACTCCAGATAAGCTTTATGCTTAGTGAATAATTTCAATATAGGCCACCATGACTCTTGCATTTCTTGTTTTTTGGCCAACCGATTAGAGGCATCCTCTTCTCTTTATTCGATCCTCCCCAAATAAATATTTTCGTTATCCAATCCAAATCGAGCATGGGTTTCTTAAAAGTTGGATGCATAACAACATATAAATGGGGAAAGTGTTTATGATAGTGCTCACCATCTCCATTTAGAATTCCCCAAAGAGAATAGTGTCATTTGTGAACTATTGATGCACTAAGGAGTCCAAATTCCTAGCGATCCTCATTCTGGTCCACTCACCCATTGATGCCTTCCATGTAGTAACACGACCTAAAGTATTAGCCATCAAGACAAAGGAGGAAAGGTGTTTAAAGGCGCCCTCTTATCGAAGGCCTATTGAATCTTTGAAAAATCACATGGATCGCTATTAAGTATAATGGATAATATTAGAATAGAAATGTAACTGTTTAACCAATCAAGCCGTTCTAGCCCAACATCAAACTTCTTTAAAATCCTTATTAAGAACAACTAGATCACTTGATCATAGGTCTTGCTAATGTCCAATTTATTAAAAAGAACAATCAAGCGAATGAATTGATGAGACACAATAAAACTATTATTTATTGTTCTTAGTAGTGTGAATCTATTTTATTTTAAAGACACTTCAACTTGTTCACCATAACTTTGAAGACAATTTTGTTAATTGTGTTACACGAATAAATGGTGTAGACATCAACAAAGGAGCCACATGAGAGTTTCTTGGGAATGAGTGTTATATTAAGGTTGTTGAGATCTTTTAAAATTATCTTGGACTCCCTTGAGTGCTCCTTACAACTTAGATCCGTCCCTATGATTTCCTTACATTTATGATAGAAGTAGGTAGGAAAACCATTCGGTCTTGGTGCTTTACCTATATGCATTTGAATGATCATATCATTGATTTGATCCTCCAAAATGGGTGCCTTTAGGAAGGAGTTATCATTGTTCCCAACTAGGCATGGGATGTTGTTCATCAGACCATTCATATTCAACACGTTGTGAGCCCCACTGGCTACTAGTAAATATTTGAAGTATCGAACAATCCCATTCTACACCTCTTCCACCTTGTTTTTGATTAGGTATGGTTATGAAAGGGCCTCGAACCTTGTACAAGAAAAATATAGAGCTTAAAGCACAACTAGGCAGCAACTAACACCAAAAGAAGACAAAAAAAAGACAAAAAAAGGAACAACACAACTAAAAGACCAACCAACCCACACAAAGTTAGGGTGGTTTAAAAAAATATTCCAATATTTGTTTTATCTCAAAACAAGGATCCTTCTCCCCAAAACTATTTGTTTTGGGACAAAGAGGAGTCATACAATCACTAACAAAACCTTCACCCATCCCTAAGGTATTAAATGAGGGGTCCATCAATGAACAATCCATAGCTCAGAATACCCTTTAAGATTTTATTTTTGAACTTATTGAATGGTAGGCATAATGGAATCCTCCCTAGAAACTAGCTTATGATCATTCTTCTTCCAAACAAATTGTTGTTTCTTATTATTTAAATAAGTAGTGGAGGTATGACCCACTTTACCACAAGAAAGACATATAATCAAAGATTCTTCATAGTCGATTTGTTGCACCCAAGCTCTAAATTTTGAAGACAAGGTAACTTGAGTGGGAAGCTTTTGATTTTTCTCCACAAACACAAAATCTAGTGAATAATAAACACTTCATAAATTTAGTATTTCTATTAGTAGCACAATGTTGCCCAAAAGAATTTGCAATAGACATAAAAATATTTTCATTCAAAAATTCCAAGGGTAGACCATGCAGATAGACCCAAATAGGAAACTTGAAAGTTTCTATCATAGAGTTGAAACTAGGTAACCAATTTTGAAGACAGATCATCTAAACCTAGAAACCAAGGACCACCAAGAAGGACCCTAGAACTATCCTCCTAAGAGGAAAAGGAAAAAGAAAACACTATTCAACATTGTAGATACCTCAACCTTTCCATGAAGCTTCCAAATCCGAAGCATCCATCTTCTAATAGTATCAATATTGGGGTGATTACTACAAAATCCCCCAAAAAGCATTCTACTAAACCAATAAGATATCTCAACAAGAAAAGAATCAAGAACATCAATAATGATTTGTGAATCCTCTTTATCCTCAAGAGAGACAAAAATCCTAGCACAACAACACCCTTCCATCACAACCTTAGTAAAAACCTTTGTGGAAGAGGTAAGAACAACATCAGGAGGTGAAGAAACAACACTATCAACCTCCTTAGTAAACTCAAACCCAACAAAAATATTACTTATCTACAAGAACGAAGCACCACCAACCTCCATCACAAAAAGTTCATTCAAAACCCTCGAGGATGGACCAAATAAAAAAACAAGAGGGGATAAACAACACCATCCTCATTACATTTGAGATGAACAAAATCCACACCATAAGTAGGTTTAATTAACCTTGTCTCTTCTTGAGCAAAAGACATGGGAAAAACAAGATCCACATTATTGTGGGCCGACTTAAAGGGAGGAGAAACCATTTATGCATCCTCGAAAGTGGATCTCCAACAAAGGCTCCCACCTTAGACTCCTTTGAATTCTCTTTCTCCCTCATTCAAGCTTCAAGGAGGATATCTAAGATAATTTCATCCTCTTCAAAATATTCATCCTCAGACAACATTACTTTAGCATTGTCCTCAATGAAGGGAAATAAATCTTAGCTATATGGAAAAATTGCTAAAATTTTGTCCTCCTTCCACAATCATTCACCTACTCTTCAATGCTAGATGCATCTAGATCATCTTCTGCATTTCCATCAACCTCTACCAAGTTATAAACAACAAAGGATCTCCTCACCACTGTTAGGGTTTTGAAGCCTACCTTCCTCAACTTCTACTTCGCCTCTCCCATCCTTGTTGATTCCATAAAATGCATTGTTTGTAGCCATACCTCTTCCAATTTTTTCAAAACACTTCCCTCCATTGTTTGGATTGAATGTATCCTATTCTATGCTCTTCAAAATTTAGAGGCATTGTGAATTTTTTTGTGTGTTAAAGATCCCCTGATTCTAAAAAGGTCTCCCTATATTTTTTGTTTTAAAAATCTTCTCTAGCTAGAATTTTTGAGTGTTGTTCTAGAAGTTATTTTTCTTTGATATATTCCATTTGAGTCATTCCATATGCGATCACCTTTTAATTCACAGTTTCTGATTCCTTCTATAGCCTTTCCTTCTCTTGGAAGATGTTCTTAAAAGAGTGCATAGTCTAGTCTTTTAAATGGCCTTTTAAATGACTCAATTTCTCAAGAAAGTGAACATCTTGGAACCTCTCTACATTACTACCTCATTCCACTAGGAGAAATAAGATCTATCATATAATATCTTCTAAACCACATCTTTTAAAATTTAAACTGAAACCATAAGGGAGGTCAATCTTTGATAATTGAGAGAGGAATTAGAAAGTGGTAAGAGCTTGTAACTGGAAGATTCCAAAATGTGAGACGAGAGAATCCAATTAGCTATGAATATAAATTTGTCTAGTCTTTCTAAGATATTATTAAATCCCATTCTCTTATTTGTCCAAGTGAACATCCCATTTTTGGGCACATCATCAACAAGATTGGATGATCTAACAAAGTTTTGGAATTGTAGCTAAGTTTTAGTGGTATGTGCAAAACCACCACTCTTTATAGAAATATTCAATTGAATCCTTTTCCAAGAAAAAATATAGTGTTTGTGAATATATGAATTTGATTTCATAAATGAGAATTTCCTCTATTTTTATTGGCCTATATACATTTAGCAAAATAAAGTAGAGCTCAAAATGTGAACCTCTTACTTGGGCAACCATCTAATTCTGATTTGAAAAGAGAAGTTTTGCATAGACCCAATTTGATGCCCAAAGGAAGCCTAAGCCCCTAGTCACACCCATAGATTCAACAAAGAATCTATTTCAACCTTTGTAATTGCAATTTTTGAAAACATAGATAATAAACTTATAAAATTGCTACAACAAACATAAAATTGATAACACAAAATAATTCTTCTATTCATAAACTAGATTACATCATGATGAACCAAGTCTTCTTCAAACTTACAAACTAAATGGGAACTCTTTATAGAGATCACAACCCCTAAAATAGATAGGTTTTCATGAATAGCTTTTAAAGCGACTAAAACACTAAAAAAAAAAGGAAATTACAATCTATTAAAAGTTACAAAAAATAATACAAAACTAATTTAGAAAATCTTTCTAAAAATATCCAATTGCATTGGCATCACATCTTATCTTCAATTGCACACTTGAAATCATTATCCAATGTACTCCCCTTGATGTACTAAGAAAACTCATAAATTGAATCTTTGCAACTTACTATGCAATATTACCATCACTATTATACTTGATCTTATAGACCCACTTAGTGCCAATACACTTCTCATAGAAGTCAAGTACCCATTTACTCATTTCACTCATTTAGAGAACACAAGGTTTTCCCTTCTTTTCTCGAACATAGAGAAGACTCATAGTCTTTCAAATTACATGATACCGTTCAATCTGCCAATCATAACAAGCAATCATTAACCACTTGACTTAAACTTTTAAACAAGTTTGAGTGTGCTATTTTTTTTATGTACAAACATTTAGGCTTGTACAACCTTTTGAATATATTTGTAATCTTTTACCAATTGTATACATCAATGCATCCATATTTAATTTGCATACAATCTTTCATATATTCCATTCCACTCTTTATTCTAAAAAGACTTTTCAAAGTGATTCTTCAACCCACAAATTTTATGAGGAAGATCCCAACACTTCTCTTTTTTATGTCCTTCTCTATGACAATGAGAATACTGCATACACTGGAAATTCTTTGAACTAATTTGGATGGACCCATAACACATGTCACATCATTTCTATCTCTCTTACCATATCCTAGGCCTTCATTTTTTCACCCCACAATTGGTTGAATGGGATCTCTAATTCCTTGCCCATGTTTTCCCAAACCTTTTCCTTCATATCCCCCATTTTATTCATGGTTTTCAAACCAATATTTTGTTCAAACCATCCTTTGTTTTTAATATCACAACCTACAAAATTTGTAGATTCAAACACATCTTTGCCTTTATCCTCACTCTTTATCAAAAGCAACTTTAGCTATATCACACAAATTAACTATTTGATTAAAGGAACAACACAAATCTTCTGTGTCACATAAAATATCACAAATTGATGGCTTTAATTTTCAACACTCATTTTATCTTTCCAACAATTTTAACTTTATCTCCAGATCTTCATTATTCCTCTTGACCTCATCAAATAATTTTAATTTTTTTCTAACTCTTTATTTTTCTTTTACATTTAATCCAAAAAAAAATCTAACTACATTAGCATCACATCTTATCTTCAATTGCACACTTGACATCATTATCCAACATACTCCCCTTGATGCTAAGCAAACTCACAAACAAAATCTTTGCAACTCACTATGCAATATTACTATCACTATTGTACCTGATCTTATAGACCCACTTAGTACCAATACATTTCTTGTAGAAGTCAAGTACCCATTTAATCATTTCCCTCATTTAGAGAACACAAGGTTTTCCCTTCTTTTCTCCAACACAAAGAAGACTCATAGTATTTAAAATTACATGACACCTTTCAATGTGCCAATTATAACAATCAATAATTAATCACTTGACTCAAACTTTCAAACCTTGTTTGTCCACTATTTATTTTTACATGTGAATATTTAGGCTTGTACAACCTTTTGAACACATTTTTAATATTTTTCCAATTGGATCCATCAATCCATCCATAATTAGCTTGCATACATTCTTTCATAGATTCTCCATTCCACTCTTTATTCCAATAGGAATTTTTAGAGTGATTCTTCAACTCACAAATTTTACAAGGATGAAGATCCCAACACTTCTCTTTTTATGTCCTTTTCTATGACAATGAGAACACTATGTACATTTCATTCTTTGAACTGATTTACATGAACGTTTAATGTCTGTCACATCATTTATATCTCTTACCATATCCTAGGCCTTCATTTTTCCACCTCACAATTGGCTGAATGGCCTATCTAATTCCTTGCCCATGTTTTCCCAAACCTTTTCCATCATATCCCATTTTCTTCATGTTTTTAAAACCATCATTTTTTTTAACATCACAACCTACAAAATTTGTAGATTCAAACACATCCTTACCTTCAACCTCACACTCTTTATCAAAATAAACTTTAGCTATACCACACAAATTAACTGTTTGATCAAAGGAACAACACAAATCTTTTGCGCCACATGAAATATCACAAATTGACGACTTTAATTTTAAACACTAATTTTATTTTTCCAACAATTTTAACTTTTTCTCCAAATATTCATTCATCCTTTTGACATCATCAAACAATTTCATTTTTTTTCTAGCTCTCTATTTTTTATTTAAAATTCTCTAATTCTTTTTCAAGATATCAATTTCATACAAATATTCACATCTTTCTTTTCCAAACTCCTTTAAATCTGCTTCCTCCAAAATATTTTTTTCCTTCTTTACTCTTTTGCATATCTTTCCCATTGAAATAAATGACCCACCTTGCTGAAAATTGTGATTCCTCCTCTCTTAACACCAAAGATGACAACCTGCTACAATCTTTTTATACAAACTTAAGCAACTCAAACACCTCTCATTTCACTATGTTTTTTTTTTCTTTCTTCCTTTGTGATTTTCAAACTAGCGACATTACCTTGCACTTTTGTGATCAATGATCTTGTAATTTAAGACACCTTTATTTTTTATGCAACCAGGGGAGGTCCTGCAACACAATCAAACACAAAATCACCCAACAACAACAATTCACAAGTCACAATTCTCAAAATTCTTCTCCTTCACCAATTCAACTTAATTCTTTGTAGCATTGCCAACTCACTCAATCGGGTATTACTGTTCAATAAGATTCTTTCAGACCAAGAGTTGTACCATTTTCAAGGTCCCATTAGAGCACACATTAACATATCAACAAACCACAATAGGCTTCTTTGTAACAACTTCAACAAAATCAAGTTCCTACACTTCCTAGCCTTCCAATTAGGCCTATTTTCAAAGGGACTCTACTTTAAACTTTCCCTTTCACTCCAAATTCAATTGGGCAGAAATTTACAAATTCTCAAATCAAGGAATCCACCATTTACTCTAAAAAAACCAATCACCCATGTGTCAAACCACAAAACCCTCCTTTGTACTCAAAGAACCTAGGGCTTATTGAAAATCACCCATCCAACGCTCACACAAACTTGTCAATACTTCAAAAAATTCTAAGAACCCCTTTCCATGCTTAATCAAACAAGAAATTATGCTTCCCCAAACAATTTCACTCATTACCTTATCAAAACCTCTCTTTTTCACATGAAAGACACCAAATTTCACTCTAGGGCTTCATGCTCAACTCAACTCTTGACCTCCCCTGCACTTACTAAACATTCCTTCACCTTTTTAATGATGTTGCAGACCCATTCCTCAAGTTACAGTGGCCATAGAGAGAGGAACGGGTCAATTCACTATTTTAAATGACCTTCAAACCTTAAAACTAAGTGTTCAGGCTGGTCTTAGAAAATTGACTATAAAATGCACCAAATTTAATGAGAAACCTTCAAAGATGATTAAAATGGAAGATAAAACAAACTACTATGCTATTCCAAATAAAATTGAATCAATGAAGTGTTGTACGAGCCATACAATCTCTACTAACTTCTAAAAATACAAAAAAATGGAGAAAAACAAAGTATTATTATTATTTCAATCTTCAAATATGCTTCAACAACCTTCTTTTCGAGTTCCTTAAGGTATTTAAGATTTTTCAGGCACCAAAAAAAACTGTTCTAATTTCCTCAAATGACTATTCAAATCAATATCATCATTGGTCTTCCAAAACTGCCCTTTTACAACTTTTCAAATTTTGCATTTTGCACAAATTGCAACTTTTCACTATTTTGCACTTTTTGAAGGCTAAACTACCTAGACACCTAAATATCACCCAAATATGGCTAATTACATTGCTAAATGGTCTTCAAGACCTTATTTTATGCATTTTCCTCAAATTCCTAAAGTCTACTCCTCAATAACCTAAATTGACAAAAATCTTTCAATGGTGCCCCTACACCATACACCCCAACTTGCAATTTTTCCAAGTCCCTTGGAAAGTTTGTTGTAGCTTTTCCACCTTTATGATTTTAACATCTCTAATCTTCATGCTTTAATTTAATAGGTTCACTTTTTTCTTGACTCTCATTGTCCTTATCATTCTTGACCTTTCCTTCTCTTGATTCATGATTCACTTTGTCTTGCTATTCTATGGGGTGTTGTACAACTTCCCCAGCATCAAATACTGATGTCCTATCTTCTTTTACATCTATACACTTACCTCCATCAACTACCATCACTTCTTCTTTCCTTCCATGCTCACACCTCTTTCCACTAGCCTTCTTATTTGCATCTTTCTCACTGTCAATCTCATATACTTATGTACCATCACATTTTAGCATCTCTGTCAGACCTACAACTATCCTTTTCATTATTCTACCAACATCACAAACCTCTGTCCCTTTATTCACTGTCTTACCTACCTTTGTACTTCCAACTTCCAACTATCTCTTTACTCCTTTCATTGATGCTATAGGACACATGACTGTCCCTATTAGTATTCCATCACACTCTTTCTGTTGCCTCACAAGCACTTTACACTTTCTCTGCTTTGTCTCAGACCAAGACACATTTTCATCCTTTTTATTCCACGCAAAAGCATTCTTTATGCCAACTATTTTCCTTTTGTTTTCACTCTTCCTATCAAATTTGTCATGCCTTGCATTGGCTGCCAAACTCATACTTTTACCTTCATCAACATCCACAAACTCTTTTCTCCCTAACATGATAATTTCACGTTGTTCATTTACTCCTTCATTCAATGGAGTTAGAATAAATGCCTCCCCATCCTTTTCTATGGTATATGTATTTTGTCTTCCATTGTACATGACTGACCTATCAAACTACTAGGGACTTCCTAGCAACATATGACAATAATTCACAGGTAATATGTCACAAAGAAATTTATCTCTATATGGACCAATTTGGAATTCAACAATAGCTTGTTCACTCACCACCATAGATTGACTATCACTAACCCATGATACTTTATATGACTTTTCTCTAGGAACTCTTTCCAATTGTAATTTATCCACCATTTCACTAGAGACAATGTTATCAATGCAACCTGAATCAACTATTACTTTGCATACCTTGTTTTTACATCTGCAGGTTGTCCTAAACAATGCTCTTCTTTGAAGAAACTCTCTCTCCTTTGTTGTCTTCAAGACTTGTCTCTTCATCATCAACATCTCACCTACTTCAGGAGTAGCACGAAGTGTATTGGAATTTGAACTTTGAACTTCATCTTCATGAACAATTTGGGCTCTTCTATCATTCTTGTTTTCTCCACCACTAAATGTTGAACCAAGTTTCTTAGGGCACTTCTAAGAAGGATGACCATATCCTTGGAAATTGTAACACCTACCTACAAAAGTGTTAGGATTCCTTCCACCTCCAAATCTCCCCCTTGTGCCTCTATAACCTCCTCTAAAATCTATAACTTTCTCATCTCTTTTGCTTGGCTCTTCTTGATTCTCATTTGTTTGTCTTGGAGTAGAGAAAGATCATCTTCCTCTAACTGTCTTTTCTAGTCTTCTTTTTACTTTCTCTTCATCCTTCAATGCCATTTGATAACATTATTCTGCACTCCTAAGTATATTCAATCTCAAACCACCCAATTACCTAGCAATATTCTCATCCTCATTCTAATTATGGTTAGATCTCATACTCAATTTGTAAAAATCTTTAGTATAGGCTTTTACATCCATTTCCTCTTGCCTTAAACTTTGCAACCTTCTAAACACTTGAATAGAATAATCTAAAGGGAGAAATTTACCTTTCAGTTTAGCCACCATCTTGTCCCATGATACAATTTTGGATTTTCCTTGCTTCCTTCTCTTTGATTGTAGATAATTCCACCACAAAAGTGCATGACCTTTAAGCTTTGTTTTTGCAATCTTGACTCTCTTCCCTTCAGGAATGTCCACACTCAAAATTATTGTCCAAAGATGCTATCCAATCTAACAAATCTTCTTCATTCAGGTTTCCACCAAAATTTTAAACATCAATCTTCACCTTATACTTGTCACCTTTGACTGCCTTCAACAATTTATCCATTCTTTGATCTTCTGGATCTAGTTCTTCCTCAACATCTTCAAGCTCTTCTTCATCTTCATCATCTGAATCACTGCTTTCAAATTCTTCTCTTCTCTTACTTGTCTCTAAGGCTTCCAATCTCTCTTTTTGTTCTCTAATCTCTCCGATATACTAAATCTTCAAGTCATTCATCTCCTTTGTCGTATTCTTTCCCTTTGGAGGCATCTTCACAATCTTGCCTCTTCACCTTCCAATCTAAATTCTTTCACAAATTTCAATCTCATTCCATAGAGATCTGGTACCTTCACTCTGATACCACTTGATGCAACCAAGGGATTTACTACAAAATACTCAAACACAAAATCACCCAACAACAACAATTCACGCCACAATTCTCAAAATTCTTCTCCTTCACCAATTCAACTTAATTCCTTGTAGCATTGCCAACTCACTCAATCAGGTATTACTGTTCAATAAGATTCTTTTAGAACAAGACTTATACCATTTTCAAGTTCCCATCAAAGCACACATTAACATATCAACAAACCACAATAGGCTTCTTTGTAACAACTTCAACAAAATCAAGTTTCTACACTTCCTAGCCTTCCAATTATGCCTATTTTCAAAGGGAATCTACTTTAAACTTTCCCTTTCACTCCAAATTAAATTCGGAAGAAATTTACAAGTGCTCAAACCAAGGAATCCACCATTTACTCTTAGAAAACCAATCACCTATGTGTCAAACCACAAAACCCTACTTTTTACTCAAAGAACCTAGGGCTTATTGAAAATCACCCATCCAATGCTCACACAAAATTTTCAATACTTCAAACAGGTCTAAGAACCCTAGCCCATGCTTAATCAAATAATAAATTATGCCGCCCCAAACAATTTCACTCATTTTCTTATCAAAACCTTTCTTTTTCACATGGAAGACACTGAATTTCACTCTAGGGCTTCATGCCCTACTCAACTCTTGACCTCCCTTGCACTCACTAAATATTCACTCATATTTTTAATGATGTTGCAAACCCATTCCTTAAGTTACAGTGGCCACAAAGAGAGGAATGGATCAATTCACCATTTTAAATGACCAAACCTTAAAATTGAGTGTTCAGGTCGATCTTAGAAAATTGACTATAAAATGCACCAAATTTAATGAGAAACCTTCAAAGATGATTCAAGTGAAAGATAAAACAAACTAATATTCTATTCCGAAGAAAATTGAATCAATGAAGAGCTGCACGGGCCGCACAGTCTTTGCTAACTTCTGAAAATAGGGAAAAATGGAGAAAAATAGAGTATTATTATTATTTCAATCTTCAAATATGCTTCAACAACCTTCTCTTTGGGTTCCTCAGGGTATTTAAGATGTTTCCCACCAAAAAGAACTATTCTAACTTCCTCAAATGACCATTCAAATCAATATGACCATTGGTCTTCCAAAATTGCCCTTTTACAACTTTTCAAATTTTGCATTTTGCACAAATTGCAAGTTTTCACTATTTTGCACTTTTTGAAGGCTAAACCATCTAGACACCTAAATATCACCTAAATATGACTAATTACATTTCTAAATGGTTTTCAAGACCTTATTTTATGCATTTTATTCAAATTCCTAAAGTCTACTCCTCAATAACCTAAATTGACAAAAAACTTTCAATGGTGCCCCTGCACCAATTTTTTTTGTGTTAGAAAACTTACCTTTTGTCTCCTTCCTCTTGTGCTAATTGTCCACTCTTATCTTCTAAGTCAAAAACCTATAATATTTCATAAAAAATATGAACTCTTTCTCCCATGTTTAAGCGGGGACTTTTCTTTGGACTCTTGCGATCACCTTCTAGTGACAATACCTTTTCAAACAATTCTCCCTTGTTTGGCAGCTTCAATTTTCTACACTCTTTTTAATAGAGATTCTTCACTTCCTTCCAATGATTTTCTACCATACTCGGTGGCTTATATTTCTCTGTTGATTCGTTTTGTTCACTTGGAGCGCTTATTCAACAAAAACTTTGATATGCTTCAATTTTATTTTAAGCAATAGTGCCCTCCTGCGATCAAACTCCCCTTTTCCTTCATTTGTTTGGCTACAATATGGCATGATTTCCATTCAAACAACAACATTTTTTATCTTCTAAAATCTGTAATATCTTTTAATTTTTTATTTGGTTTCACTTTAGCCTTCGATCTATTTGAGAGCAATTTTCAATTTTTTTTAACTAAAATTCTTTAAATTTTTGTGACTTGCTTTACTTTGGTGGCTTTCTTTTGCTATAGAAAATTTTGTCCCTTCTTAATTTTGTTGTGGCTCCCTTTGGTGCCTTTCTACTTTAACTATGATTTATTTTATTTTAACATGCAATGACTCTTTTAACAACTATAAATAAAATGATGGATAGATCTTTAATGACTTTGGTGATTTCTTTGCTTTCACAAATAAACAATGATCGCCTCTTCAATCATGTGACCTTCAACCTTTGCGATCTATTTTTTCTTTCTCTTCGAAGCCACTTGTCTTGTGATCTTCTTCAATCAACCATAATATTGTTGGAGTTAATGTCTATTTGGAACACCAATGAAGTAGGTGAAGTAGGTGACAATAATAACCAATATCTCCAGGCTTCTCTAGAAACTTCTAGTGTCTAGATACTTCCTCCATTGTTCTCCAGATCATGGCATGTTTCTCTAGTCTTCTAGAGATCTCTAAAGAGATCTATAAATTTAATTTCCTCTCGTCCAGTCTGCAATGTAAGAAAGTAGTTGTATGCTGCTCCATAGAAAATAAATACTATTTTTTGTGTGTGCAAATATAATATATATTTTTTCCTTTTTTCTCTATGCAAAATATGCTGTTTTCCTTTCTTATCTCTTCATGGTATCAGAGCAAATTTTAAATCTTGGTTAGTAATGTGGAGGTGTCGTAGTGTGAATTCTTGATTTTGCAGGTTGTAATTCAGTTTTGAGCAACACCAACATTCCTGTGGCAAGTGAACAATATTGCAGCAAAGGAAAGAATTTCTACACAAAAAAATTGATGAGAAATTTTCAATCTTTTAATCTAGGTGTTAAATATTTTGAAGTTTCTTTCATTCTTATCCAAAAAGGAGGGAAATTGACATAATGGATTCTCTTGGTAATCCTTTGCCCATAGTTAAATTAAATGGAAAAAATGATTATGATTGGGTATCTCATATAAAAATTGCTCTAACTCTTCAAAATTGTTATGCAATTGTTACTGGTAGTGAACAAAGACCAACAAATCCTAGAAAAGATCAAGAAGATTGGGATACAAGGGAAAAAAAGGTAGAAACATTCATCAAACTTACACATTCAAAGGAAGTTTTTCTAGAAGTTCACAATGAAAGAAGTGGAGTCAAAGTATGGGATATTTTGAAAAATACATATCAAAATTCAGGTGATGTATGGATCCTATCTCTCACCACAAAGTTATATAATATAAAATTATCAAGTTCACAAGAGTTAGTCCCTCATTTAAGTAAATTAAAGGAAGAAAAATGAACATGCTTCCCTTGGAATAGATATTGATGATAAAGATTTTGTGCAAATAGTTCTACAAAGTCTGCCAGGATCTTATCAACCATTTATAAGGGGACTAGATACTGCAGATAAATTAAAGAGTATTAAATCTGAAGAGTTATGTGCTAAGCTAATGCAAGAAGAAAAACGCCAAATTAAAGAGAGTCATTTAATGATGAATCTCAAGAATTCATAATGAAAGGGAAAAAAAATTACAAAAAGTCACAAGAACATCAGTTTAGGTAAAGGAATTGGAAGTATGAGAATAAAAATATCTCATCTAAGGATTATAATAAAAGAAAATGGAAATCTAATTATTGTGGGAAAATGGGTCACAAATCCAATGAATACCATAAGAGGATTAAAGATACAAAAAGGAAGACAAATAAGTTTACAAAAAGTTTTGATTCTAAAAGTAATGCTCTTTGTATTGCACTTAAAGCAAATAACTATTATAAGGAGGATTGGGTTATTGATTCTGGTGCCACACAATATATGTGCTATAATAAGGAATAATTTGAATCACTAAAGAATGACAACAATTTAGAAAAAAATTATTTAGGGAATAATAGTGCATTGTAAGTTAAAGGAACTGGAAATGTTCAAGTTGATAATGGTGTGCTAAAAAATGTGAAGTTAGTTCCAAAATTGAAGACAAATCTTCTTTTTTATCTCAAATTGCTAATCAAGGGTATAAAATAGAATTTTAAAATGACAAATTTTTAATCAAGGATGTGAGTAATAATTACAAAGTGACTGCAATTGGTAAAATGGAGAATGGGTTATATAAATTCCAAAAATTCACTTCTAAATGTGGAAATGAGAATATGTGTGTTATTATCAAATATGATGATATGAGCAGGTTATGGCATGAGCGTATGGGACATATCAACTATCAAAGTCTCAAACTTATGGAGAAACTATATATGGTGCATGGACTTCCAAAAATCTCATCAAGTCACAAGGTGTGTGAAGGATGTGCTATGGGAAAATAACATGTGGAAAGTTTCACACAAGGTAAATCATGGAGAGAAAAAACTCCTTTACATTTGGTTCATAGTGATGTAATGGGTCCTTTTAGAACACCATCACTTGCAGGATCAAGGTATGCCCTCACCTTTATTGATGATTACACTAGAAGAATTTGGGTATATTTTCTACAAAGAAAGGATGAAGTGTTTGATAAGTTTAAAGAGTTTAAGGTATTGAGTGAAAATCAAAGTGGAAGATCTTTAAAGATAATAAGGACAAATAGAGGTATGGAATATATGAACAAAGATTTCTTAGATTTTTTAAACATGGTATAAAGAAGGAATCAATTGTCTCCTACTCACCCCAACAAAATAGAGTTGTAGAAAGAAAAAATAGAACTATAATAGAAATGGCTAGATGCATGCTTCACTCTAGAAATATAGAAGCTAAATTTTGGGTTGAAACAATTTGTACTACAATTTATATTTTAAATAGAACACCTACTAAGGCAGTTTTGAACATAACACCAAAAGAGGCATGGAGTGGTAGAAAGCCTATAGTATCTCATTTTAGAGTGTTTGGTTGTAATGCATATGCCCACATTCTTGATGAAAGAAGGAATAAACTCGAAAGGAAAATTGAGAAGTGCATAATGGTTGGGTATAGTGAGGAGTCAAAAGGATATAGGTTATATAATCCTAAAACAAATGAAATTCATATTAAAAGAAATGTATGGTTTGATGAAGATATTGAGAGTAAACATTATCGTACATTATCTTACTTTTCAATCTTGATTGATGAAGATAAGTCTACTAATGATCCAAATCAAGGTATGCAATCTTCTGCAGGAGGAGAAGGAACACAAGTTGAAGCATCAAGTGAAAGTGATGATGAAGACACACAGAAGACTAGAAGCATCCAAGAAATCTACCAAGAAGGACCTAGAAATATGTTTGCTAACTATGCTCTTATGAATAGGGTGATGCAGGTTGACAACTTTCAAGTACATATGAGGAAGCAAAAGGGAAAGAAGAATGGGAGGTAGCAATGCAAGATGAATACAATTCTTTGATGAAAAATGAAACTTGGAAATTGACAACACTTCCAAAAGGAAAAAATGTGGTTGGTTGCAAGTGGACCTACAAAAAAAAGTTCACATTGGATGGAGATATTGAAAATCACAAAGCAAGGCTAGTGGTTAAAGGTTTCTCACAAACATAAGGTATTGACTATACTAAAACTTTTTCTCCAGTTGCTAAAATGACTTCCATTCATACAATAGTTGCTCTAGCTAAAAAAATTGGTTGGAAAATATTTCAAATGGATGTAAAAAGTGCATTCTACATGGTGATCTAAAGGAAGAAATTTACATGCAACAACCACCAGGATTTGTTAAAAGTGGTGAAGAACATCTAGTGTGTAGATTAAAAACTTCATTATATGGTCTTACGCAAGCCCTAAGGGCATGGTACTCCAAAATAAATGAGTATTTTATTAATGCAGGATTTAAAAGAAGTAAAGTTGATCCAGATGTGTATGTAAAGCATAGTGATGATAAAGTTGTTATTGTATTATATGTGGATGAATTGATTATTACTGAAGATCACACACATAATATTGACATAACTAGAAAGAACAACTAAAACAAGCTTTTGAAATAATTGATCTAGGGTTGATGCATTATTTTTTGGGTATGCAAGTATGGCAAGAAGAAGAAAGGATCATGTTTTCTCAAACAAAATATGCTCTTGATGTATTGGAAAAATATAATGAGTGATTGTAAACCATCCAATACACCATGTGAAGTGGGATTAAAATTGAGTGCTAACTCTACACAAAAGAAGGTGGATGGAAAATTGTATAGACAACTTGTTGGAAATATTTTGTATCTTACCATAACTAGACCAAATATTGCATATGCAGTTGGTATTGTATCTAGGTACATGGTAGATCCACACATTGAACATTGGAAAGCAACCAAAAGAATATTAAAATACATTAAAGGTACTTATCATCTTGGCATTGAATACAAATATAAAGGAGAGCCTTCTCTAGTTGGGTATACAAATTCTGATTATGTAGGTGATATTGATGATAGAAAATCAACCTTGGGATACATCTTTCATCTTGGATTGGGACCAATTTCTTGGAGCAACAAGAAGCAATCAACAGTGTCACTATCATCTACAAAGGCTAAATATATTGGTTCATCAAAGGCATCTCAAGAAGCATTGTGTCTTAGAAGATTACTTGAAGACACATGCCATCCACAATAATTTCCTACTATACTATTTTGTGATAATCAAAGTACTATTAAGCTAGCAAAAAATCTTGTATATCATGCCAGATCTAAACATATAGAAGTGCAACACCATTTTGTGTGTGACTTGATCGAAAGTTAAGTAATAGAGCTACAATTTTGTGGAACAAAAGATCAAATTGTTGACATATTTACGAAAGCATTGCCTATTGTAAAATTTGTAAAAATTAGAGACTTGTTACAGCTCAAGGAAATTCCTATTCTCTCCAAATAAACTTTATGGAGGGGGGGGGGGTGTTGGAGTTAATGTCTATTTGGAACAGTGATGAAGTAGGTGAAGTAGGTAACAATAATAACCAATATATCTAGGCTTCTCCAAAAAATTCTAGTGTCTAGATACTTCCTCCATCGTTCTCCAGCTCATGGCATGTTTCTCTAGTCTTCTAGAGATCTATAAATTTAACTTCCTCTCGTCTAGTCTGTAATGTAAGAAAGTAGTTGTATGCTGCTGCATAGAAAATAAATACGCTATTTTTTCTGTGTGCAAATATAATATATTATGTGTCTTTTTTCTCTATGCAAAATATGCTCTATTTTTTGCTTAGCTCTTCAATATTCGTTAACTGCACACCCACGATCTTTCTTCAACTCTTCACTAGCACTTTGATGATCTTCTCAAACTTACTCTAACTTGCTCTAACAACAACATAAAATTATGTGAACACTTCTTCACCAAAATGTAGTAGACTTTTCTAAGTGATCTTTCTTGAACAATGACGATTTTGACAAATTTTCAACTATGCAAACCCTTGATTTAATCTAATACCAAATGTAGTTTTTGAAAACATAGATAATAAACCCATAAAAATGCTACAACAAACATAAAATTGATCACACAAAAATAATTCTTCTATTCATAAACTAGATTACATCATGATGAATCGGGTCTTCTTCAAACTTTCAAACTAAATAGGAATGAAACTCTTTATAGAAATCACAACCCTTAAAATAGACAGATTTTCATGCATAACTTTTAAAGCAACTAAAACACTAAAAAAATAAATTACAATCTATTAAAAATTACCAAAAACTACTGCACTAGCATCACATCTTATATACAATTGCACACCTGAAATCATTATCCAATAATAATGAATGATGAATTGATTAGCTTTACTCATTCCCACCTTAGTTTCTTATAGTAAGACTATATTGAACACCTTTTGTCAGGAGTTTTTAGACCTCTAACATTCCAAGAAGTGATTGTCATTCTCCAAATGGGGCAGTTTCTTCCCTAAGATTTCAACATATATCAATAGATAATGGACTAACCCCTAGACATCACATTTTCATCCCTATTCTATTTGTTTATTAGTTTCTCTCCCACGTTTTTTGCTGGGGAGTATGTTAGCTTTTAGAAACTTTGATGTCAATTGACTGATGTAATGGAGATTAATAATTACCATTTCATATTTAACTTCATTCTTTGAATCCATCTAGGAGTTGGAGCCATCTTTTACATGATCAAAATTTCTTTTGACATGACGAAGTTGAGTAGGATGATGGCCAACTTAGAGGTTTCACCCAGATAAATATAGGCAACTCCCCATCACATGATTTCCCCA
This sequence comes from Sequoiadendron giganteum, assembly GCA_007115665.2. NCBI lineage: Eukaryota > Viridiplantae > Streptophyta > Pinopsida > Cupressales > Cupressaceae > Sequoiadendron > Sequoiadendron giganteum. The sequence goes on from CM021104.1 coordinate 478,670,538, forward strand.
TGAAGGACGAGAGCATCCACAGGTGGTAGATCATCTATTGTAGGATTGGCCTTCGCCACCTAGTGCTACTTTGGATGGGCAATTAGATTCACTGTGAGTTTAGCTTTTACACCCGAGGCTAAAGAATCTACTTTCCTCCACTTCCATTGATTGGATCCAGTCTCCAATACCTGAATCAATGATAATTTATTTGGTAATATCAAGGATGGAGAGTATTTGAAACCTGGCATAAATATTTAAATTGTCTTCCAAGGATTTTGGGTCTATAGAGATAAAATTTCCCATACTGCCACCAATTTTGGATAGCTCTTCTTTTGATCAGTATTCTAGGGGGAGACTGTAAATGTTGATCCATCATGGGCGGTTACCAATTTTGTAATTGCTTCACCCATTTTCCATAGCCTGTTTTAAAGAACAAAATCCCTTTTTGATCTATTGTCAAATATGGCCGCAAAAAAGACTTTGGGAAGGAAGTTTAAAGAGAGGTTGAAGCTCCATGGTGCCTTCGCCCATAGTTGCACGATAGTCTCCCTCCGATGAATTTACCAATCAATACACGTTCTTCTAGTAAATGGGCGATCTCATTTTTATATCTTATAATCATAGGCAAGAGACTGAAGCCATCTTTCCTTTTGAGAGCCTGAAAGCCTGTGCTTTAGGGCGACTGTTACTCCCTCCATGAAAAGGTTCAAACTGTTATTTTCCAATGCGTGCCATTTTCCACTAGCTATATATACATAATATATATGTATCAACCGGCCAGGCTTAAACACCACACACTAAGCCTTTGACCGCTTAGGTGGTGCTTGTGGGCCCTCTTAACTTTCCGTTTCCGTTTTTCTCTCTGTGCGCTTCTCTGACTCTCCATAGTGACAATCACCGTGACGGTTAAGTTTGAAATTCAATTTTGAATTTGCAATCTCTCGTTGTCGCTGCATCTGTCGTCCAATCTATTAAAGAACAACAATAGTACTTTTGCCCTCGCATTTCTTGGTTGTCTTCCACTGTGTAAGCATGCCCTTCCACTGATCTCCATTTAAGGTTCATCACCGCAATCAACGACACCAAAAGTACTGCAACGCCTCTTCCTTGACTAGTCATTCCTAACTATGCACAAGATGCAGATAAAACTCCTGACAAAAATGAAACTTGCTTAGTGTGTGCTTGTAAAAATTGGCTGCTTGAAAAATGGTAGTTTTGCAAGCAGATTTAGATAACTAAGATGGGGTAAATATGCAATCTTCTTTCTTTGATTATTTATTTAAAAAACTTAAGGATTTTTAGTTTAAATATTTTAAAATCTCTCTTTGGCTTTCTTTTCTAAATGATTCTGTCTCTTTGGCTTCATTAGCAGCACCCAACTCACCTAAAGACTTTAGATAATTGTTGTACTGGAGCTTGTGGTTGGAGTATAAGGGGGCTCGCTTGCTTATGCTATGATCCCTGTTAGACTTTCAAATGCTGAGGAGGAGCCCTACCAATGAATGCTGGATCATAGCTCACCAAACCAATCCAATAAAAAGAGTTGATAAATAACTAGTTATACAGGTGTATGCCACATGTATTTACTTGGTTTTATCATAATTTCATAAATTAAATAATTTGAGTACTATGAGAGCATTATACTATTTTTTTTTTCGATTGCAGAGTGATAGGTAGTGACCATTCATCCAAAGAATCAAATAGGAAACAAGTATCATAGTGATAAATAATTGATATTTTAATTTTAAATATTCAAATAAATTTGTATTTTTTAATCATAAAATTAATTATAGCAAAAGTAAATAACATTTTTATTGGACGGCTGATAAATATGGATGGTTTCTAATTATTACGTATTTATTATTTTTTTAAGTTTCTAAATATACACATAAAAATTATGTTAAGAATTTAAAAATATAAAACTATCACAAAAATATTAAATAATTGTGTTCCATATAAAATCTATTAATTTTGAAAGATATTTTGTGTTTATAAAGATTTTCAAGAAAACTCTTTACAATTTATATAATGACTTAATAACAATAAGATAATGTATGGTAATTGAATATTATTATTTAAAAATATTTAGAATAATATTTAGGTGAACTTGTAATAGTTCTTATATAAGATTTATTATGATATAAATATATATTTATCATTTTAAATTTATATATTAATACTTTTATAAAATATGTTAAGAATATTTTCTAATGAAAACAATTGGATCACATATATATTTATTTTTAATGAAACAAAAATTACAATATTTCAACGGATCATACAATAATATTAAATTATTTTAAAAATGAGATAATTTTGATTATAACACATCTCTATTAAAAAAATATTTAATAGCTGCATGCCCTTAGTGTACTTGCCCTTAGTGTACTTGTAATTGATCTTGATCTATATAATATCATCCATCTCTAACCTTGGATCCTTGCTATGGAAAATGTTTGTCTACCTTCCATCAATACATCAAGTTTCCTCATTTAGGCATAGAAGTAACAATTCCTAGTGATCCCTAACCTTCCAATATTGTAAAATGTTGGAGGAATGATATGATAAATGTGATTATTGTCCCATTACTAAAACCACCTTTAAAGTTGAAAATCCTACAAAATTTGAAAATACAAAATATTGATCCAACCTAGATCTATGACCATCTAAACACATCCAAAAATTGACTTTCTAAATTTCATTTCAAGATCCTTGAAAAAGGTTGGAACGATATCGTTATCCTTCTAAAGTCCTTCTATAGTCTCTATGAAGATCTTTCTTCCACCAACCTTTTCAATGATACCATTATCCTTATCATTGACATTGACATCCAATTTCATGAACTCATCAATTAGGACTAACAAGATCACATACTTCTTGACTTGTTTCAATATGATGAAGTTATCACTAAATTCTTGGGACTTTGAGATCACATCCTATCATTGATCATAATTTTTAAAAAATAAATCTTGAATCATCAACATATTTTTGGGAGATAAGAGTTATTTAATTAGAAATATATATGCTTTAGTTAGGAATATATATATATGCATATGCATATGTATATGTATATGTATATGTATTTAATTAGAAATATATATGCTTTAGTTAGGATCTGGATTGATTCATCTAGCTTGGTGAATGAGTCCCAATCAACATTAAAGTTAGATGTTCTAGTGTTTCAGACCTCCATCCAACCATTTCTAGATTTCCAGTTGCACACATTTTTTTGGGTAGTTTTCTATGTTGTTTCATTCACTTTTCTAGGTCATTTAATGTAGTATTTTCATTCACTTAGGGTTTTTGCATTTCATCTTGAATTTCATTATCTTTTCCAATTTCTTACTTGGTGGTGAGCCCCTTATTAGTTTTCATTCAACCCCTAGGACAACCCTACTACAAGATTTCTTTCTTTTTTGCATTGAGATATTTAGGGTTACCCTTGAATGAAATTGAAAAAGTGGGTGTGCTTTATGTCCTAAACCATATGATAGAATCCATCCTTAATTTTCATCATTTTAGTTGGTTCTTTTGGTTTTATGCATAATCTATTAGATCCAAGTTGTAGATTACATTTTGGAGTTGATTTTTTATTTTTTAATCTTTCTCCCCAAAGTGTTGCTTGACCTAGACCCCCCCCAATCCTTGCAAAAAAAGGAAATTTATATATTCACACTTTGACTTGATTCACCTTAAGTTTGATAGTCATTTCATTATGTGGATCTCATTTCCTAATGAAATTAGAGAAGTAGGACCTCGTTTCCCTCTTTGGACCCACTTTTCCATTTTGGGAAACCCCAAGAGCGCCCTATTTTTCTTCTTTTTAGGTAGTATACATGTTGATTTGATAGTTGTTAGTTATATAGTTCCACATTTATTCTAAATACATTATATGGTTTAATGAACACACAATAACCCTAAGAAGTCCCCTTTAGGTTGTAACAACTTGGACTATTATTTTTTAGTCCCTAAAAGAAATGTTTGAGTAAATTACTACATATTGGTTGAAGTAATTATGAAGATAAAAACATGAGAGTAAACTATGATATATTGTAGGAAAAAAATCTTGTGTTGAACCCTATCTTTGTATAACACATGTCCTCTTGTGTGGAAATAAGTTTGTCTTCACCCTATGTTGAATTTTAGGTTTGGGAAAACATTTATGTCAAGGAAGTAAGTAGCTTAAATTTCTTCCTTGAGATAATGATACTTTATGCTTTTATAGCTTGTAACATATAATGTTTTCATAGTGTCCCCCTCTCCCTATATAAAATTTATCATCATTAAATTTATCTAGTCATAAGGAAGTGGGGTAATAGTTTTCACAAGAATTTGTTGACAACCTTAATAAAAATAGATCCTAGATAAATTATCATCAATGATGAATATTCCTTATGTAATTAGAATTTGTGACATAAATAGTGAGCACATTATAAGGAATACAAGAGTTCAAGAATTTAAGTACCCAAGAAGATAATACAAATTTAAATAACAAGCACAATAGCCAACAAGATGTTCCCAACTAGACAATAAACATCCAAGAATGGTAACTCAAAGATTGTATAAGTACTACAATTTATATAAGGTATAATTCCACTAAAAACTGGTGAATGAATGTGGAAGTTACATAAACAAAGGAAAATAAATTATTATAAAAGGGAAAAATGAAGAGGTTTTAATATATGTATTGATGATTGGCTTGATAATGTTTAAATCTTATGGATATGGTTAAATATTTTAATATGAGTATTTACTATGTGAATCTCATCTAATTATGGCTATTTTGATCTTTACGCATGTCTATCTATGACTATATTAGTATTGTCACAATTTTCAAGATGGAAAGTGACAAAACCTATTTCATAGGAAGGAAAATATTTAAATTCTTGTTTTATGCAAGAGGAGATAGTAAGAGCAAGTTAAAGAATATAATTTTGTAAACTATTTCAATGTGTGGTTGTAAAGATTACTTGAATCAATTTTAAACTATTTGAATATAATTTATAACTAGTGTTGTAGTCACTTGCATAGATAAAATATTAGTAACCATTGAGATAATTCTTATCTACTTATATAAAAATGGAACTTTTATTACTATCTCCTTGATATCATGACAAGTAATGACAAGCCAATTATTATCTCTAAGATCATGATATCTATCTAGTAAAATATTATCATGATCCTAGTCTTTTAATTTGCAAGACTTGATGCACATGGTTCTATATTAACCAAAGGTATAATTTTTTTTATTTATATATAATATTTACAAAATATCTTAGGCTTGGAGACTAAGTTAAGAGTTTACATTTGAGGCCATGTAAATTAGGGGATTCCCTATAAATAATTAACTTCATTATCAAGGGTCATAGCTTGAATCATGTATAATAGTAACTATCTTTCCAAAGAATTCTTATTCAGGAATCAATCAAAAAATTTCCCTTAAAGTAATTTTTACTCCATATAATGATCTAAGTAGCACTATAATGCTTATGAATCATCCTAATAACTAATCTTAATCCTAAATCCAAAGTATCCAATCAAATCACAAGCTAGGAATGCTTAAATAACTCTTCTTTCTCACTAATGGCATGTAGTCGCAAAGTCCCAAGAATTTGGTGATAGATTCATCATTTGGAAAGAAGTCAAGAAGTATATGATCTTGTTGGTCTTAATTGACGAGTTCATGACATTGGATGTCAAGGTTGATGGTGAGGATAGTAAAATAATTGAATTTAGGTTGGTGGAAGAAAGATCTTCATAAAGACTATAGAAGGAATTTTTTCAATGTTGAACAAAGTTTCTTAAGAAATTATTGAACTGTCACCAAGATCCTTAAAATGATCAACAAGGTACATGTACCCCAGGCTTTATGATCCTTCATTTTCATAAACTTGTATAGGTTATATAATCCCTTCTTCATGAATACCTAGTCCCTTTCCTTTATAATTCATGACTCAACACATCCTATTTCTGATGGGATATTTATTATTTTAAAAACACACCACAAGATCATCCTCATACAACTAAGATAATTTGATCTTTCAATATTTTCATTAATAAGAAATTTTGATCTAATAAAAGAAGCTGTGCCAAACTAATATGATAATTGGTCCTTATACATGATAAGAATGACTGGATTTTAGGTGAAAGGAGGAATTTAACCATATATAATGCATCTTAGATTTCATACTCATTCCAACCTTTTTCAAGGATCTTGAAATGAAATTTAGAAAGTCAATTTTAGGACGTGGATAGACGGTCATAGATCTAGGTTGGATCAATATTTTGTATTTTCAAATTTTGTAGGATTGCCAACTTTAAAGGTGGTTTTAGTAATGGGACAATAATCACATTTATCGTATCATTCCTCCAACATTTTACAATATTGGAAGGTTGAGGATCACTAGGAATTGTTACTTCTATGCCTAAATGAGGGAACTTGATGTATTGATGGAAGGTAGACAAACATCTTCCATAGCAAGGATCCATGGTTAGAGAAGGGGGATATTATATAGATCAAGATCAATTACAAGTACACTAAGGGCATGCAGCTATTAAATATTTTTTAATAGAGATGTGTTATAATCAAAATTATCTCATTTTTAAAATAATTTAATATTATTATATGATCCATTGAAATATTGTAATTTTTGTTTCATTAAAAATAAATATATATGTGATCCAATTATTTTCATTAGAAAATATTCTTAACATATTTTATAAAAGTATTAATATATAAATTTAAAATGATAAATATATATTTATATCATAATAAATCTTATATAAGAACTATTACAAGTTCATCTAAATACTATTCTAAATATTTTTAAATAATAATATGCAATTACCATACATTATCTTATTGTTATTAAGTCATTGTATAAATTGTAAAGAGCTTTCTTGAAAATATTTATAAACACAAAATATCTTTCAGAATTAATAGATTTTATATGGAACACAATTATTTAATATTTTTGTGATAGTTTTATATTTTTAAACTCTTAACATAATTTTATGTGTATATTTGAAAACTTAAAAAAATAAAAAATATATAATAATTAGCAACCATCCATACTTATCAGCCATCCAATAAGAATGTTATTTACTTTTCCTATAATTAATTTTATATTTAAAAATAACAATTTTATCTGAATATTTAAAATTAAAATATCAATTATTTATCACTATGATACTTGTTTCCTATTTGATTCTGAGGATGAATGGTCACTACCTATCACTCTGCAATCGAAAAAAAATAGTATAATGCTCTCATAGTATTCAAATTATTTAATTTATGAAATTATGATAAAACCAAGTAAATACATGTGGCATAAACCTGTATAACTAGTTATTTATCAGCTCTTTTTATTGGATTGGTCTGGTGAGCTATGATCCAACATTCATTGGTAGGGCTTCTTCTCAGCATTTGAAAGTCTAACAGGGATCATAGCATAAGCAAGCGAGCCCCCTTATACTCCAACCACAAGCTCCAGTACAAGAATTATCTAAAGTTTTTAGGTGAGTTGGGTGCTGCTAATGAAGCCAAAGAGACATAATCATTTAGAAAAGAAAGCCAAAGAGAGATTCTAAAATTTTTAAACTAAAAATCCCTAAGATTTTTTGAAATAAATAATCAAAGAGAGAAGATTGCATATTTACCCCATCCTAGATATCTAAATCTGCTTGGAGAACTGCCATTTTTCAAGCAACTACTTTTTACAAGCACACACTAAGTAAGTTTCATTTTTGTGGGGAGTTTTATCTGCATCTTGTGCATAGTTAGGAATGACTGGTCAAGGAAGAGGCGTTGCAGTGCTTTTGGTGTTGCTGATTGCGGTGATGAACCTTAAATGGAGATCAGTGGAAGGGCATGCTTACATAGTCGAAAACAACCAAGAAATGCGAGGGCGAAAGTACAATTGTTGTTCTTTAATAGATTCGGCGGCAACGGGAGATTGCAAATTCAAAATTGAATTTCAAACTTAACCGTCACGGTAATTGTCATTGTGGAGAGTCAGAGAAGCGCACAAAGAGCAGAATGGAAATGAAAAGTTAAGAGGGCCCACAAGCACAACCTAAGTGGTTAAAGGCTTAGTGTGTGATGTTTAAGCTTGGAAGCCTGTATCAACCTATGCCAGGGTGTGACAGTATCAATATAATTAAATTGAGAGGCGTTCTAGAATGATAAGAGTGGATGGAGTTTGTCATCAATACATAAAAACTAAAACATAATCAATATATATTTATAAAATTATATTTCAGGACAATTAAATTAATTTACATATATTTAAAATAATTAAAATTAAAAAATTATAAATATAATGGACATAATTAAATATAGAAATAAAATATATAAATATAAAATAAATATAAAACAAAATAAATGTATATTTCTATTTTAGTTTGTCAACAATCAAAAATAAATATATATTTAGTCGATAGACTATATATAATGTGAGATTTGAGCCTAAAACAAGTCTCAAGCTTGCAAATCACTGTTGAGTTATCGAAAAAAAACCTCCAAAATATAGGTAAAAGCCTCCACAATCTCACTTATCGCATAAAAGCTAGATAAATATTGATTTGACAACTGGATGGGAACATTCCATTTCCATTTATGGTAACTTTATTTTTTTATTTGCATTGCTTTATGTTTTGAATTTTCATGTAAATATTTCATAATTATATAATACTTATTTTTTTTAAGAAAAAAATCTAGATTTGTCTAAGTTTATTTCATTTCATTATTTAACATTTATTATTAATTTTTTAATCCAACTACATGCAGCTAGAATTTATATGCACAAACACGTACTCTCTAACATATTAACATATACATAGTTTTCTATCGACATAATCCTTGAACCTCCTTTAGGTGCAAGTGCTAGTACAACTCATTAATTTTTATCTACTAGAAAAGTTATTTAAAAATAAATAAATATAAAGACATCAAAATATCAAAATTTATATTAATGTCTAAAAATGAAATTATTAAAATAACATATAAGTATACTAACATCGATATTTTAAATACATTTATCTAAAAGATGTTGAGAGATGTCAGTTTTGAGGTGTCTTTATTGAAATTGTTATTTATGATTGATAGGTGTGTCAAGACTAATATCTCTCTACTTCTGGATGGATGTATTTAAGATATCTATGCTAGTAGCATTTGCGCTTGTAAAATGTAAAATGTTAGCTCAATTCTTAACATTATTTTAATGAGCCAATCATTTCCTTTGAAAAATAACAAAATAATACCTTTTAAATTTTACTTTCATTTTTTCTTGTCTATACCAAACAAATATTTTTATTTATCAACAATCAAAGTATATATTATTTATCCAAATAAAAAATATATGTAACATTAATTGAGCATGTAAGGGATTCACTTATATGATTTAATCACCATAGTTTAATGAGGACGTTAGGAGTGAGACTATTCTATGGTAGCATTTGGCATGTTCCCTTTGTTAGTTTGACTCCTCTAGATTATTGTCTACTTATTTGCATGAATAGTGAATGGTGAGGATGTTCAAGGGAGATCATGAAAATGGTAAGAAAATGATTATTGTCTACAATTTTGAAGGCCAAAATATGACTATGTGGTGGTGAATGCAACTGGAACTTCTAGAAATTTTGTAGAATGCATATATGAGGAGATTACAAACCATGAAATTATAATACAATTGTGGGTTCTTGTGAAGAAAATAGATGGGTAATATTTAGTGACTATTAGGGCTATCATGGAGGATCTCTTGGTAAACCCAAAGTAGTCTTTAGGAAATGCCACAATGTATTTGATGTGGATTAGAGTTTGAGTTATTCTATTTTTCCCTCAATGAAGTTGTGTTGGTATCCCCTCCATGACAACATTGGATTTATTATTGAAGGGAGATAAAGGAGGCTCAAGAGGAGGAAGGTTTCAATAGCTAGATAATTTTGCAATACTTGAACCATATTTTTCACAAGGTAATTTTGTTTTTTATCAAGGGACTACAAAATATTGTTGCATGTCTCAATCTGAAGCTCTTTCCTTGTACCATGGTTAAATAATGTGCATGTTGTGTTGATGAAGAAGATTCTTGAGAAAAAATACCAATTTAGAATTGTATGAGTGCAAAAGGGTTATGCTATGGGGAGCCTATGTAATTTATTTCTTCTTCCCATTTTATGAATAATAAATACTTTGGATGAAAGAATTGAAAACAATAAATATTATTGATATATTAAATAAAGGTTTTTAAATTTAGTATAGTAGGTTTTTATCAATGATAAATTATTTTGTGGGGATTTGGTGAAAACTAAGTCAAAAGTTATTGCAAATATTTTCATTTTGATAAATAAACTAGATGTAGACTTAGTTTCTATGCTCAATTGTAGAAAAATGAATGCAAATATTATATATTATGGTTTAACCACCATAAAAATAGGACCTACTAAAATTCCTAAGCTTGTTGTTGGTTTTAAGTCTTCTTATCATGATGCCTCATGATCATTTTATGCTAGGATTTTTCAATCCTAAAGAAATATTTCTTCTTATGAACCATCATCCTTTTAACTAAAAATTATCACTTAGATCCTCTAAGGGCTATCCATAGTTTGATGAAGGAAAGAGAGTGTCTTGCACCCCAAAAGTGGAGAAAGGCTAGTTAACTTCCCATGGAGAAGATTAAGATACTTTGTTAGGTGTCAAGTTTTCTTCATGAAAGAAAGATATTTTTTCCAAAGGATTTTCATTCTTTATATGAAGTTTAATGGTAAATAATTATGGTTTTATATTAGCATATACATGTCTATCAATCAATCAATCTATCTATATATCATTATATATACATATAAACATAAAAGCTAATATAGATACACATGTATGTTTATTTGTATTTGTATAATGTATCTATATTATCCTTTAATATATATAAAGATACACACACAAAGAGAAACACACATGTATGCGTTTATATATGTATGTGTTAGAGTTGATCGTGAACCCCATAGCTCCCAAAAATCCCTTATAGTCCAAAAAATCCTATCACAATTGAGAGAAAAAAAAGATAAATTTTCTCAATAACTTGAGATTTGTATTGATGCAATAACCTAAATTGGATGATTACAATTTATAAATGAATGCTTCTAAAATAAAAAAGTCAATCCTAGATGAGGATCTTAAATTAGATGATGACAAGTATCCCCATCCTATGCTATGAGATGACATGACCAAAAATAACTCAATCTAATAATTTTTTTTTCTAAGTTTATCTTAAGTGCATAAAGTAAAAGGGGCATATTAGGTGATTTTTTTATTTACTCTAACACCCCCTCTTAAGTTCATCTTATGGAGAAAATAAAAACCTAATGATGAATGTAAATATGGATGCATGGATGGGTCTTGACTACAAGGATTGATGGGGTACCCATGTACAAATAAATAAATCTTTTATAAAAGAAAATGAGAAAACCTCATGGGAAAAAACGTCTCTCCGAAAGAGAGAAAATGAAATGAATGCACTAGTGAAAGAAGGAAAGAAGGAGGACTCGATATGACCCCCAAGGACTAATTTTATCACATAAGGACTAGTATAAATCTTGTTATTGTTGTTGTTGTTGTTGCACACGCACTTGTTGTTGTTGGGCGTATTGTTGGGCTAGCAATGCTTGTTGTTGGGCTTGTTGTTGTTGTTGGGCGTATTGTTGGGCTAGCAATGCTTGTTGTTGTTGTTGTGCGACCAAGTCTTGTTGGGCCTATTGTTGTTGCATGATTAAGGCTTGCTATTGAGCTTGCTATTATTGCAAGGCTTGAGCTTGGGCTTGTTGTTGTTGCAATGCTTGTTGATAAGCTTGTCGTACTTGCAACGCTTGTTGATAAGCTTGTTGTGCTTGTTGGAAAGCTAGAGCGTAAGCTTGTTGCAAAGCTAGATTACATGAGCTTGTTGTGCTTGCAACATGGAGGTGCTTTATTGTTGGGATACATGAAATGGGTTTTGGTTGATCATGGTGTGAGTGGGTTGTGGGTTGTGTTGTGCTACCATTCCTTTTAAGATTGTTGATTGGGAGGGAGGTGTTGGCATATCGCTTCTAGTGTTATCATTGATGGAAACCTAAGTCATTGATCTGATCCACAGTCTAGTATTTGTTCATACTGACAAACATAATGAAGAACAGGGTATCCGGTTAAAGGTAAAGATGTCGATCTGTATACTTCACCGGACTATTATTTTGAGTTGTGGATCTCAAAGAAAGGTATGTTGATGTTCTTGCTACCTTATTCAATAAGTATCAAGGTGCACATTTATTGGTTTATGATCTAAGTGATCCGGTGAATTGATTTTCTGATTATTAGTACTAGAAGATCGACTTGGCGGATATAGTCGTTGTGGATATCTAAGGAGTAACTGGTTAAATGTTTTTATGTTCGAACATGTTTATTTGGGTCCCTACTATACTATGGAAAACTATGGATGGTACACATAGAGATTTAGTTGTGGATCTAGGCGATAGTTGAAAAGTATTTTATGTTTTATGAAAGCCGACATATGAATGATCAAATTTTTGATAGCGGATATATATAAGAGATCGGTTGTATCATTTTGAAGATGCGAATAGGTGAGATACAAAGTATATTAGTGTGTGGTGCAAAATTCAGAAGGATAATGGTGCGGATTTATCTATGTATGGATTTATGATGTGAATTGCAGAGCAGAGCAAAGCAGAATAGAGTGAAGTGCAGAATTAGATAGAAGGTCCAGAATCTGATCTATGAGCCTAACCAGAACTATAACCTGGCATAAGTAGATTCTATTACTTCAGTTCAAACCTTCAGATGGTTTTAATCTGAACATTTTGTAAGGCAGTGAGTCTGAATGCAAGTGCATTCCCATTTTGTAAAACTTATATTTGAGTACTCAAATTATGGATTGACCTCCACCGTGATTTTCCCCTAATAGGGTGTCCACATAAAAATCCTTGTGTTATTGTGTTGTGGATGATTACTTTGCATGTTTGCTTCTTTCCTTTGGTTTAATGTTGAAATGGCTTAAATATAAAATTAATAAAGGTCAAATTTGCTGAGCACTGATTCACCCTCCCTCTCAGTGTTCCCTTGAGTCCAATAGGTGGAATGTAGGTTTGGGACCCCATTTAATTTTGCATGATTTGGGGGACCAATGGTAAAGATTATGATGGCACCATTTGGTATTGTGATGTCAATGGCATATTCTAACCTTGGATCAATTGATTAGAAGGGTTCCCTTGACCAATGTGTTGAGGGTTACCTTGTTGTGTTTGATGTGGGACCAAGGAATTACCTTGTTTGATGGGGTTTGTGATCAAGGTGTTGCTTTGACTTGTATTGATGATAGATGGGGCTGATGTGGATGGTGGATTGACTTGAGTAGTTTGGGTAACCACTTGTTTTGATGTGTCAATGGGATTATTGGAGCCACTTGTTAAGGGTTGACCTTATGTGTACCTTGCATGAGGGTGCTATCTTGCCCTTGTTTTCCCATTTGAGATACTTGGTTCACATTACCTTGTGTAATATTGGGAACACTTTGGGTAGTTGTGGTGATGTATGAAGATGGTTGCACTCGAAATGTCGAGGTCATTGTGGTGTTATGGAATGTAAGTGGTTTGTATGGATGTAGAGGGTGTTCTGGAATGATGGTGGAAGATTGAGGTGGGGTAGCAAATGTTGGTGTCCAATTGGTGTCTTGGGGAAGATTAGTGTTTTGGGTAATCAAAGTGTGTTTCCTCCTAAAGGGAGAGTGCAACCAAGATCGGTGGCAATCCTAGTTGCAAGACTAGGAGCTAATGTTTGACTTGGAACCAAGGATGGAGTTGGTTGATTCATAGATTGGGTTAATCCTTGTGTCAAGGTTTGTGCAAGAAATGTTGGAGCCACATTTTCTAAGGTTTGATGATCTTGTTTATACTCAAGGAGTTCTTCCTTAGTGAGCTCAAGTGGGTTGTTTGTGACATATTCTACCTTATACCCTAAAGGATTTGGTGGTTGTTGTGAGGGGGTAGAATGGCTCCTTGGATCAAATTATTGTGGGTTTGGATCACTTGTGGTAGATGTGTTTTTGGTTTGTTCCATGATTCTCTTGTGTTGTGATCTTGTTGTAACCATAAATTGTGGGTCAAATATGGGAGAAGTATGTTGAGATTTATAGTGTTGAAACTCTCTAGTTGACTTAAATTTTGGTAAAAGGGACTGTCTAAGTTGTTTTGGACTAATGGTGTGAATGGATGATGAAAGGGTGAATGAGATGGGGGATGAAATTTATAAAATTTTGGACAACACTTTTAGACAGAGAGGTTTGATGTTTTGATGCCTTGGATGAAAGGTGTTAATGAACTTGTAAATCTTTAAGGTAGACTTGTGACCTTTAAGATAAACTTGTCCAAAAAATGTGATTACCAACTCAACTAATTGTATGGAAAAGGATCCATTTCACACACAAAGTAGCTAAGTTAGGGTATTGGTTTGATAAATGTCTAAGTATAAAGTGTTAGTGTGTCCAAAAGTTTCTAAAGTTGTTTGGTGAAGTGAAATGTGAAATATGATGAAGGTGGATGAAATGTTTGACCCAAAATGTTAACCTAAAAGGGACCTTTGTTTTGCAAGACCAAAGTGGTGAGAAACATGCTATATCTCTAAAGTGATAAAACCTTAAGAAATCAATAATTTTGGTAATAGAATCCAATGATTTTGACAATAGAACTTAATGATTTTGGTAATAGAACTCAATGTTTTGCAATACTTTCCTTGTCTCAATTTTGCTCGTGTTTGGGGAGTCAATGTTTGAACATACATCAATGTGGGGTGTTCATTTGATTTAATCTTTTCTTAAGTGAGATTGTTTCATTTCTGCATCAAGAAAGTCTTAATTAATGTTCAAACTAAAAGATGTCTATGTCTAAGTAACCTTCATCCCACAAAGTCCATTATATGAAAATCAAGAAACCAAGGCCATAGTTCCCCATATTAACTTTGGAAAGTGTGGATTTATATGTAAGTCCAAATATTTAGGAGCCTCTAAGGATAAAATCCTTAGGGACAAGAAACAATATTAGGACTTTTCAAAAGGTATCCATACTTAATCCAAAGGGTTTAAATTTGATAAACTTGTTGATGTGTGTTTAAGATGTTTTGGAACCAAATAATTTGTCAAACTGACTCACAAGCAATAACAATCCTAGCTCAAGTGGGTACATACTTCTTGGTAGGCTTACCATCATCCCCTAAGAGATGATTACCAGAGGTGTCAAAGAAGATTATAGACATTACCTTTAGTCCTTCTCCCAGCTGCAACAACTTTTCCAAACTTGTTCTTGATCTCACATCCCTGTGAGGTAAGCATAACATGATAACCACTATCACAGATTTGGCTAACACTAAGCAAGTTGTGCTTTAGGCCTTCCACATAATACACATTGTAGATAGGTGTGTCCTCATTTAACAAAAGTAAGACTTTACCTCTAATCTGTGTACCAGTGTTATCACCAAACTTCACATATCCACCAACATAATCTTCAAGTTTGATGAATTTATCCTTGTCACCTGTGATGTGGTTAGAAAAACCACTATCTAGGACCCATAAGTCCTTCTTTTCAGAATGAAAAGCAGTTTGGACTATCATTGTTTATTCTATGCTTTTAACACTTTTAGGTCTCCAAACTGTTTTAGTTTTCTGCTATTTATTATGCAGATCAGTTTTGCATTATTTGACTGTGTGTCCTCAAGTGTTACATTTAAAGCATATGACCTGATTAACAAAGCCAAAGTACTGGTTATGTCCAAATTTTGGTATTCTAGAAGTCATAAGCCTGCAAGTACTTACTTTATGACTAAATTTGTTGCAAAAAAAATAGTAACCATAAAAGAAAGGATTGAATCTGTATGATGTTCTATTGTCTTTAAAGGAATAAACATGATTCTTACTAGATTCAAGATTATTTGGACTAGAACTCTTGTTTGCAGAAGAATCTTTTTGCTTTGCATTATCAATTGAGCATTCACCCTTTTCAAACCCAACACCAATTTTATCTTTATTCAATTTCTGCTTGCTGAGCATCTCATTAAGTTTTAAGGTACTTTCATACCCTTCAATTTCCTTTCTAAGACAAACAACTTCTTGTTCCAATTTATGAATTTCTTGATCTTTGAAAATTATTGCTACTCGAAGACAATCCTCAACTCTCTTAGCTTCTTCAAGTTGAGTTTTCAAAGAGACTATTTCTTGATCAAGTTTATGTTCTTGAGCAAGAACTTGATCTGATTTCTGTTCTTGAGAAATAATTTTGTTTTTGAGTTTCTTAATTTCCTTTAAGGCATATTTTAATTCACCTTATAGATCTATTTCACCATCTTCTAGATCATTGTTGTTTATCTCTTCTTGTAGTTTGATTTCAGCCATAAATAAAGTCTCATCTTCCTCAGTTAAAGAGTCTTTTGTTTCAGTGTTAGTTTCATCTTTACTAAATAGACTCTTCTTCTTTTTGAAATTGAATTTTCTTTTAGGTTTATAGGCCTTCTTCTTAGGCAGTTTATCAGATTTCTCATTGTCACTAATTTGATCATCATAGGGGCACTTAGTTGCAAAGTGTCCAATTTTGCCACAGTTAAAACACTTAAAGGGAAGTTTTCCCTTGTATTTTCTAGAACTCTTTTTAAGTTTTCTAACAAAGTGGGTTTCTTTTGAATTAGAATATTCTGATTCCCTGTCATCTGCTTTTTCTTTCTTTTCAGTTGTAAAAGCAGTTTCTTTTCTTGTTGAATTGGTTTTGCTTGTCCTCATTTCACAAGCAGTAAGATTTCCTTGCAAACTATCTAAGGTAAGCTGTTCAAAATGTTTCTTTTCTTCAAGGGCTGAAACCTTATATTCAAATTTAGGTTGTAAGGTTCTAATGACGTTTGTAACCACATCAAACTCTTTTACATCTTCTCCTAATCCTCTCATAGCATTAACAACTTCATCTATTCTTAGGAAATATTCAGCCACTTTTTCATCATCCTTCATTCTCATTTCCTCAAAATGATGTTTGAGAGTAAGGATTTTTGACAGTTTGACTTTGTCATTTCCTTGATAAATGGTTTCAAGTTTTTCCCAGATTTCCTGAGCAAATTTGCATTGAATGGATTTAACAATAACATCTTTAGTTAATCCACACAAGATGACATGCTTAGCTCTAGCATTAGTTTCATACTTCTTTTTCTCAACAACATTTGTGGGTATTGCGGGTGGAATAGTATACCCATTTAAAAATATGCTCTAAACATCAAGATCTATTGAAATCAAATATGTTTCCATTATGATTTTCTAGAACACATAGTCTATGCCATCAAACAAAGGAGCTCTAGTCACAGAAGTGCCTTCATGAGCTTGTGACATCTTTAACAAACTCCAAGACCAGAATCAATCCTAGGTGGTTTAGACCTATAAAAGGACCCCACGCTCTGATACCAATTATTGGAGTGAAGATGACACTGAGAGGGGGGGGGGGTGAATCAGTGTCTTAAACCATTTTTAACATTTTCCAGAAAATAAAACATATATAAATTATGCTCTCAATATTTCAATGATAAATACATTCATGAGTTGAATGCAACCATTAAGTAACTGAAATGAGAAGTATCACAACAAAACAATGAACATTACATCATTATCACAATGAAGCAAAGAGACCATGAGACAAATGATTTGCCGAGTGGAAAACCCTCATGGGGCAGAAAAACCACTCCTAAAATGCTGCCATACTGGCTTATCTTTTAAAATCACTGTTTACAATGCCTTACAGGAAAATTTCAGAGCACCCACTCAAGGAGCATCAAATCCTTTTTAGAAACACCCATTTCAAGGAGCACCAACCCCTTAATAATTCTCAGAGCAATAATTATATCAGAGGATTTCTTTGTTTCAATTCTTTAACTCCCAAAATGCCTTACTATCTAATACCCCTAATATCCTAAAGATTCACAATTGAATCTTCAAAATACTAGACATATCAAAATAAGTAGGCTATCTCTCTACATTATATTCGTAGAATGACTATTATAGAAATTTTCACATATGCTTCGAAGAACAAAACAACTTAGAATAGTGATTAATCATTGTCTTTAAAAACATGTATACAGAAAATTATGCACTCATCATTTCATGTGCCTATTTCAAATTCTTTTGAACAAAACGAATACAATCATAGTTATCTGACAAAAAACTTGAATGCAATGACAAGTGGACTACAAAATGAAGTACCTTTTCAACACAAAACTGTCTTCAACCACCAAGTGATGAACATAATTTATTACAACTATAAACTTCCTCTAGAATCGGCCAAGAGAAATGAGAGTAGATTTAAAACATATAATAAACCATCCTCATGGCAGTGGCTAGGGTTACAAACCCTATTCATTGCACAAAGATCTGGCTTATGTCTTTTTCCCTAAACAATTCTTCTTTCATGTCAATCGATGACTTTTTTAGAGTTGATAAAACTTTGAAGTCCGAAGACACAAAGACACAATTATTATCAACTTATCAAAATGCTTATGAGTCCACTTGTCTAATCATTTACCAAGGATGTTGACCACATGATCACCTTCAAATATTACATACAAATTGTCGATACAAAATAATCACCGAATAAACTTTATTCCAAGTCAAAGATTTTCAAAATGCCAACATAGATAATGAGAAATGATGGCTGCCAAGAGTTATATCCAAGTGACTTTACACTAAGTGAAAATTCAAAGTAATCGATAGGAACCACAAATATATGCTTAAGGAAACCCAATAGGGTTTAGTTATTTTTAATGTTAATGCCGACTCCTTAATGTTTGGCATGCCCGATGAGGGCTTGATTTGCTTTTAATAACTAAGACCTTATATCACTTTAGAGCTCGACACCATGTGGTGTAAAGTATAAATAAATAAATATCCTCACCATAGGTAATATTAACCATGAGATACTTCAAAGACGTTCACGAAGGTAATATAATGAAATACTAGCTATCCACATTCAAATGCTTCAGCCAAGGTAATTGCTAGAGAGCAATGTATAGACTATGAACCAGATTTCATGAAAGCTTATAAAGTCACCTTCCATTGACAAAAAAAATGCAAAGAGACCTGGTATCAAACATTAAATGTGACCTTATTTATTTTTAGCACAACCATCAATCCTTACAGATATGAATTATATGAAACCGGATAAATATTTCATATTCCATGTAAAAAATCAATGTGTCAAAACCATTGGAACCAAGGAAATAAATAGATGCCATGAAGATAGAACCAAATGACCATGCATTGAGTGCCAATGCCAAAGATGCCAAGATCAAACTGAAAAAATGATCAAATGAAACAATATACCTGTGACATGCAATGAAGAAGAACCATCCTGAAACTGTATTAGCAAGAAAATTATTAGCCTGAGAAACTTGAACCTGTCAAGATAACCAAGTCAAAAATTCGAAGCTAATGTATGCCTTGTCACAATGAAAACCATGACAAATATCAGTACTAACAAGTACATGTATCAACAATTTAAATTTGTAACTGCATGCCATGACAAGACCATGTAAAACAAATGTCATCATCATGAACCACCAAGAATATATCATGTCAAGACAACTTGCAAAAGATCAAGCTGAATATGAAGAGCGTAAAGATCCTGTAAGAGACCCAATCTGAAATCGAGAACCATGAGACTCAAATCAAGTGGATTTGTCATCAAGGACAAACAATTATCACAACTGAGATCCAACATCTTAATGATAATAAACCGTGAACAACGAACCTCCATTCACCCTCTTGGCCACTTAAGACTCTTTAACCATTCATGTTCCACTTAAGGCACGTGATTAGGTGCATTATGTTGTAAGCCCAGATTAAAGCTACTTTCTCACAATTTTTCTTCCTTTAATACCATCGGTAAATGCACTTGCAAGAGCTTGACTACGAGTTCTCCCTTGTGGGATGTATTTGATAGAAAGTCCTCTCTTAAGGGTGACTCAAAGCAAGAAAATACACTTGAGTATTTCTCTTCACCCAAGACCACACAAAGCACAAGGGGAGTGGATATGTACTACAAGTGTACATAGGCAAAGCACACTTGAGTGTTTCTCTTACCCAAGATCACATGAAGCATAAGGGGAGTGGATACTCACTACAAGTGTATACGACCAAAGCAAGAAGTCATTCATTTTAACTCAATATAGCAAAATGGATTCATTTTGAGCACCAATGGAAGTGTTTGTTTGTGTTGTCAAATTTTAACCAATATTACAAAATGAGGATGTATGGGTCCAATTTTAACCAACTTTGAAAGTATATTTTAAGCTCAATAGAGATTTAGTGGTCCTAAAACATAAATCAAAGTAGCATATGATGGGTTATAATTTCCCCATAAGTGTAAAAACACTTCTACAATGTAAGGCCAAATGATAGTATGCTCCTTCACTTCAAGTTTTATTTCAAATCTGCAAAACCAGTTAGCCTCAAAAACAAAAACCAAATGTCAGTAGAATGTTAGCGAGCATATGAAGTCAAAAATTTAAAGCACATGTGAAAATTATCTCTCTATTTTATTTACCAGTAAAAAGTGTCACTGAACACAAAGGCATCACTGAAATTGACAAAAGCATTGCTATAATTCGGATGTGTCACTCTGGTGAAGTTTTAAGGTGTCGCTCTGTAGCAAAATAGTGACGACAAATGCGTCGCTATATTAGTGGCATCACTATATTTAAATTCATGATAAAGACAAAAAGAAATATGTGTCGATGTATTTAAAGGTGACTAAATTTAATATAAATCACTATAATTCAAAGAAAGGCATTATATGGTGACACTTTACAATTGCGTCGCTATAGCCTTCAAAAGTTTTGCTATATCTGCAAAATCAAGAACATGGGAATCTAAAGAGAAATTCATCAGATTCAATTGGTATAGCCCTCCTTCTAGCACCAAAATGTGATTGTAATCATAGTATAGGTTAAATACCCCAAATCCTAATGAATTTAAGACATATCTAACCCTCTAAGCTACAATCCCATTGAGATGTTCAAAAGCATCAAAAAGCTAAGAAACCATTAAACTAAACATGATATAAACATGAAAGCTTAAAAGAGACTGGTTCTAAGACTTTAAACCTTCTCCCATTGGGGGAATGGTGTTGCATTGATGTGGAATGGTGACCCTTTCCCAATCCCTTCAATGAAATGAGTCGTTCCAATCAATTTTATTAATGAAAATTGATGATACTGATGAAAATGAACAAAACATGGATGCAAAAACATGATGAAAATGAGTGCTAAATGCTAAAATACTTGATGGAGATGGATGCAAGCTATGATAAATGGAAACAAAGTTCAAATATGCAAGCCATGGATGCAAACTAAGCTAAAATGGAAACTATTAATGGATGCTTAAATGCTAATATGGAAGAATATTAAGCTAAAATGCTAACGAATGCTAAATGTGGATGTCAGTGAGTATAGATTTCAAAAGCATAACTTTAGTCTAAAAAGGTGGATCCATTTCTCTCCAAATAGTGATGTATTTATAGGAGAGAGAATGAAGAATCAATGGATGAGATTGATTTGATCAATCAATGGTGAATAATGAATCAAGGGTGAAACATGGATCAAGGATTCTCATTAATGGATGAGAATCAAAGATCACATGGATCAAAAAAAGCATCAATGGATGAGAATTATTCAAACAAAAATACTTTGTAACAACTTTGAAATTTTGTTACAAAGTTTGTTAGGAAAGAATATTACATTTTTGGAGCCAAATAGGAGAATATTCCTTTGGAATATTCCCTATGCAAGTGGATGGGTGGGGAAATTAGCAATTTAGTAATTAAAACTAAATTTTAATGGTGCAAGATGAGGAATAATAGGATGTGTTGGTTATTATTTTAGAACCAAACTTGATCTCACCATTTACTTATGAATTTACCAAAATCCAATGATAAGTAAAGGCAAGGATTGGCCAACGAATAGGTACTAGCTTGCTAGGCTAGACCTCTACTCTTTGGGCTCTGTGAAACCTAGGAGGGTGATCTTGATAATGTCTATATGATACTCTCGTGCCATTTTATCACTAACTTTGGAAACAAATAGATACATTCCTTTTGGACGCAAATAGACAAAATTCCTTAAGAATTTGGTAGACCCTTTAATGAATTGTACCTATAGTTAGGAATGAGCAGTATTTCATGCCACTATATTGCAATTACATGTGTGTTAGAAATTGCTGCAAATATTTATTTTCTTTGTCAGGTACAGGGGGCTCACAAACATCAAATATGACCAAACAAATGGACCAGTGCCTTATCTAAGGGTGACCGATTCACATATGTAAAAAACTGTAATACATTAGCAAATGGAAACAAGTATTTGTAGACTATTGTATATTACTTTGTAACACACAACTCGATATATCCAGAATTAGAAACCTCTTAAAAATCATTGAATTTCTCTTACAAATATATGATCTCATTTAAGCACTTATTTAGCTCTTTGAACTAAAGAAAAAGATGAAATCACACATTCAATCAAAGTGATTAAAGATGAATAAATGAACCTTGATTCCTTTATTCATAATTAAAAAGCTAAAATTACAAAGGAGAGAAACTAATCCAGGAACTTTCACTTATCATTCATATATATTTGCTATTGTAGAACTATTAAACCTATTACATATCTAAATACATTCCTAAGACTTAACACTAATCTATTTCTCTATGCTTGAAATTATCAAAATTAATCATACATGAGCTTAAAATTTCTTAACTATCAAAAGACCTGTGTAATTGGCCATGAATTCTCATTTATAGACATATGAGAGCAACAAGAATTGAGCCAAATTATAATTAG
Organism: Sequoiadendron giganteum; assembly: GCA_007115665.2. Taxonomy (NCBI): domain Eukaryota; kingdom Viridiplantae; phylum Streptophyta; class Pinopsida; order Cupressales; family Cupressaceae; genus Sequoiadendron; species Sequoiadendron giganteum. Next base: position 478,693,408 of record CM021104.1, read on the forward strand.
AGTCTCATTTTAATTTGACATACATTTCAATTTCAATTTCAAGATTCCCCTAGATGGTTATATTTGCATCATTGAAATAAGGGGGAAACTGTACAAGACAAAATTCATTTCTATTTGTTGAAGAAGATACACCCACATTCTAAAAGTCATCTTTTACTTGTTGTAATAGAACCAAAATATCTTCCTCATGGGCTAAAAGTGTTTTCCGCATGCAAGTCCAATCAACAAAACTCTAAAGTATGAAAAGCAATAGAAAATACAAAACCGACCCATCCAAGTCAGCCTTTATGCCACCAATTTCCATGTTGGGGAGAAAACAATATCTCTATAATACATCAACAAAAGCCTAATCGACACTATTTCCAGGCTATGCATTGTTTCTCTCCCATCTATTATTCATCATAGTTATAAGTTGCATTTACCACCCTGTGAATGCATATCATTCCTCCAATACATCCAAGTATTTTCTCTTTCAGGCTTGGAATTTGTCCTCAGTGGGTCAGCTAAATTTCATCACACTATCAACCTTTTGTCTATAGGGTGAATATTTGGTAACAAACTGATTGGCTTCCTTATCAAAATCTTCTAGGTCAATCTTTGCATGAGCAAGCATGTCCATTTTCCTCTTTAGTGTACCCATATCATGCCCTTGAAAAATCAAAGCAACTTGACTTGAAATGATATCATTAGTCTCCTTTCTCCACTCCTGCAAGGTTTTTATGTTACCATAATCCCTTAGAATAGATGATAGGAGACCATTATTTGTTTCACGATTTTTTTTACCAATTCTCTCATCCTGGTCTCCAAAGGCTCTATGTTTCCCTTGAACTCCTTAATTTCATTTGCAATAGTAATGGTGGGCTTAAGCCTTTCAGGGTGGTTAGCATCTTGCTTGGCTCCAATGGACACCATTCTCAATTCTTACAACCTAGGAATCCACACCTCCATAAGTGGAATGACCCTCTCCTTATCATTGCCAAAGTTATTTATATCATACTTCATGGAGGAATAGCTATCATGAATGTTGTTCAGTCTCTTGTTTACCCCTTGTTTAAGTGCTTTAAGACTGTAGTGACAATATTCACATTACTAAAAAGGATTTCCCTATTGTGATTGTCACATTTTTCTTTGTAATCACTTGACTGCTTAAGCAACTCCTCCTTGCTGGCACCTTCCTTAGCCTATGGTACTTTTGATGTGTTTGGCTCTACCACTAAAATAGGTATAGTTCCCATATTATACAACACAATTTCCCATGAAGAACTTGTTGAAGGGATAAGGTCAACATGTGTTGGCTCATGTGAAGTAGTAGGAGAATCAACACTAGTTTGTATTTGTTCTCTTGATTGTAAATTTTGCAACCTATCCTTTAAAAATGCTATCTCCATTTGTAATTGCATCTTTTGTTGTTTAGTCCTTCCATAGTCAACCAAAAAGTCATTGTATTGTTTTCTAAACTACTCATTCTCTGCAGTCATTGACTCCACTGTGGATATTGTAAATTGAGCAACATGCACTGACATATTTATTGCCTAAAGAGCTGATGTCTCTAACACTCTCTTTATTATCAAGCCTCCACTGTAGTTTGGTGTAGGTGCAACAACATCAAGCTTTCTTGTACTTGGATCTATGGCCCATATAGCCAATGTATCCCACTACTCACTGAATTCAGATCCTTGCAGTGCAATTGTAGCTTCCTCCTTTGAATTGTAGAGTGGTCTGTCACACATTTTTATTGTATCAAAGGCAATAGCAGAGGATAGATCCCACTCTGGTAACAATAAAACACCACTATTCCTTACTAATGCTCTGCCTTCTGCTGTAGTCATCCTATGAAATTTAGCTTTCATTTCATTGAAGACCTATGCTTGAATAGTTTCCTTAGGAAACTGTGGAGAAGGCTTCTTTGCTGAGCCACAATAGTAACATACTCATCCCTCTTAGCTCTATAGGAAAACTCCATGAAGTCTTGGGATTTTACAAATGAGTCATCATCCATGAATCTTGTGCATGCTTCCACCCTAACATCATCAGTTCTCTTAATTACAGTGAGGTCAACCTTGCTCAACCTCAGACCTAATTTTTGTGGCACAACCACTTCTAGTGCAAGAGGCATTCCCTATTGTATTTCTTGCTCAAATACCCAAATGTCCTCATTGAATTCATCATCATCATAATCCACCAAACTTGTTGGTTTGACCTTTTGTTTCTTTAATGGTGGCTCTTTGGGTGGTGAGGCATGTTGTGATGGGGTATCAACATCCACAATTTTAGGCTAATTTGACATCAGAGGTGATGGTGGTGGTGTTTCTGGCACTGGGGAAAGAGGTCTTTGTTCCTCTTATTGAGAGGAAACAGCATCAACATTATCTTTCTTTTCTTTGTTATTTCTCCTAATGAACAACTTTATTTTATGTTCCTTAGGAGATTGATTTGTAGGCCTCTCATCCATAACAAGGATTTCCCCTCCACCCCGTTCCTCTTCCATGGGGGCCTTCCCCTTGTCCTGAATCATTATTTCACCCTCGAGGTAACCAACCACTATTTCAAAGTTCTGGAGGACACGTTCCATTCTTTGCATTAAATATTGGGGATCTCTGTAAGAGTAGTGAATTTAGGATTATTTTCCTTTACCTTTCTTTCATTTTGTTAAAAGCAATCCATTTTTCTTTTCTACCATCTTGTTCTAAAATATCAAAGATATTGCTTATTACATCATCGAGAAACTGGAAAATGTGCTGAAATTTGGAGCTCCTATTCCTTATCTTTAGCTAGGCTATATAGCCTTCAAGATCATAATACTCCCTTGCCATTGCTCTCCTCATGTGGAAAGCTTTGAGTATATCATTTATTTTATTCCAACCTCCCTTTGTCATTACAAAATCGGAAGAGCATGTGTATGAAGGAAAAAATGTTCCTTTCCTTGATTCAACAAGTGTTTGTTTTCCACAATTCCTAATTGTTATATTGCTTCAAGGAAACCAATTTTCTTTGGTACACATTTTGGTAGTAGGTGAGGTGAAACAGTAGAACCATACACACTCAAAACAAAATATGCAGGGTAGGGAATAACATGATCCCCCCAATTATGATCAACCCCCAATTCAGGCCACTTATCCTTAGGTATCAAGAAATCATATAGGGCCTTGGGAATTCTTGGCACATTCATAACCAGAGCTCTTCTCAACTCGGAAGCAAACAGATTCTCAAATATCACATAGTCAATGTTCTGCCATCTTTATCTCAGACCATGGTCTAACACTGGATAGGTAATTCAAAATCACCCTCCATCCTATCCAGTGTCATATTTTGCCCAAAGAAAGGTGCACCTTGAACAAAAACATGTGCATGAACAATGAATACCAATTGAAACTCACTCCCACTACACCCTTCTTGAACTTTACCAGAACCTCATGAATTTTCTCTGTAAGAAACCCAACATAATCATATATTGTGCAATACTAGGGGCGTTGGATGTGAGCTACCATATATATCCTTGCCATGTGCATTCCAGTGATCGGGTCATAGCCAATTATCTTACAAATGGAGTAAAAAGTCCTTTGGAAATAAGGGACAAAGTAATTAACAGGAAAGGGATCCTTATCAAATGGACTGAATGTAACCTTTCAACCTTTAATCTTTGCTAGGTACTTAGGAAATATATGGACCTTAAAATAATGCTTACTTTTCTCATATTCTTCCTTAAGAGCCTTTTCATTGATCTAAACCAGATCTTCACTCCATTCAGTGAGTTTGAAAACATGAGCAATCTCTTCCTTAGTGACCTTTCCCATGTCAATTCCCTCAAAGCAACTCACAGTCCTGGCGACTGGGTCATAATTGATGACAATTTACTTTAATAAATCAATATCTAGGTATATATTCGGCACGATAAGTTTTCCCAAGTCAAGATTCCAAGGGTTACCAATTGGGATACCGCATTTTCCATTTCCAAACTAGCCACAAAATAATTCCCATCCTATGCAAGGCAATGTAGCATCCCTAATAGAACTTTTCTTTTTAATTAAGCCCTCTACTACTTGTGGACCCCGAAGAAGAAATTGACCCTTAGGTTTTTCACTGGTGAAAGGTGGCAACTGGTCAGCTAGGTCTTTACTCAAATGTCTTTTGGAACTAGAGGCCTCACCCTTTGATGAAGATGCTTTCACTTTGGGAGCAATGACTCAATGGGTTTTACAGAGTATGGTTTTTGGTTTCACAAGATAAAACCTATGGCTCAGACTAGGGTTTAACACAAATTATAGCAATGAAAGATCGACTAATCATTCAAAATGAATGTCAAACCTTAAGAGAAATGAAAAACCAAGAAAACCCCAATGATAGAATGACATAAAGAGTATAATTGAGTAATTTTTTTAACAATTTCAAAGGTGGGATAGTGTACCAACTTACTAGCTTGGCGCAAGCTTAAAACCCTAACATGGATGTCGAACTGGCTTGAAAGTTGCAGCACAAGATCCTTGCATGTTTACAATGCTTTAATCAATCTTTAATTATGTTTTTAAATATCTTACAACTTTTAATTTGGTAGCTCAACATCCTATCCACCATTATAGCTCACTCGTGTGAACCAAAATGACTCACTTACCCTTGATCTCAACTTTGAATACCATTTGTTGATCTTGCAAAAAAATGAAACGATCATCAATTCATACTAAGTCAACCTAGGTAGTTTGAATAAGCCGACTGTGTGTAGCCATTTCCTTCATCAAATCTAAACGAGCCATGTGGAGCCACTTGCTAGTGATTTGTGGGTCCCACTATCTCTTTGTCACTAAAGCAAGAAACCACGTGTCATCCTCCCCCCTCCCCTGTGAATCTTAACCCGTGTGCAAATTTTATCAATGGGGAGATGGAGAAGGGCTAAGATTAAATACCCCATCTTCAATATGCATGTGTCTTAACACAAGCTCACATGCCTATGCACATAATCTTTAGTTACAATCAATGACTAAGATTAAAATATTCCTTGGTTACTAGAACACGTGCCTTTGAAATACCATTTAGTAACCCAAACTTTAACCTCTTCAATCTATGGTGAAATATTTCATTAATATTCCCTCATTCCCTAATGTTTCCTTGGTAGCTCAAATGACGCCACGAGGAAATATCCCACTTCCCTATTGATAGATGGGAGGTAGAGGTGGGTCCCCCATGGGATATCAGGGAGCGGTTAGGATTGACCCACATCACCCCTCCTCGACCATTGATCTCTTTTAATGGAGAGCTTTCCTTTTATAAAACTAACTGGGTCCCATGGACAGATGTCCTTCGCTCGCTACCCCGTGACAATTTTTAAATGCAAAAATAAATTGAATGAGGAGGCGGGGAACGATCTTGATGAAACTGCATTACTTCACCACCACCATTGATATGTTCCATCTCATTTCCCTATGAATTTTCAACAATGTTGGGGCCTTATGTGTAGAGGATACGTGGCACTCACGTGCCATCCCGTGACAATATTTTAATGTGAAACAAAATAAGACAGGGGCATGAGGAACAACCAGGATGTGTTCTCATCAATCGAACAGTCCTCATAAAACAAGAAATTTGCACATGTCAATTTTCTAGTTCTTAATAAGGGATCATGACTAGGCAGACAATGGGCAAGGACATGAAACCTTAGAATAAAACCCCAGACCTGACAAATATATTACTAACTTATTACTCGCATAATGTAAGGGAAATATTCTTTAATGCGATGACGAGTAATGATGAGATTTCTAGAGCTTTGGGGTTGATCAACAAATGATTTAGAAGGCATAAGTCACAACTTAAAAGGCTAGAAATCGGTAACAAGAGGTCAATGACGAATTAGAACCATAGCAAAGGGTGCAAACTTAAGGTCATTTGGAAAGGGTTTAAGCAACATAAACCCTATGGAATGGATACAAGAGATAAACCTAAGCTCAAAGACATGAAACAAGCTAGACTTTACAAAATTTTTAGGGGGAACACAAAGCATTTTATAAAATTTCCACTCGTGGCTCTAGTTGGGGACATCTGTTCTTCCAGAATAGAGTGAGATCCAAGGATCTTAGGTTAAGCAAAAAAATCATAGAGAACCAAAACTAGGACTTGTCGGGATAAGGCAAGAGAAACAGACCAAAGCAAACACACATATACAATATTTACAGGACTATACAATGCACATGGAAAAGAGCATATTTCAAGAGAAATATGGCTTCAAGAACTGTCCATGTATTGGAAGCTCAAGAATTTCACCTGTTAATTCTTATAGGAAATATGAATTATCACCATGAGTGTTGCTGATCAAATAAGGGTGAATCCATAATGCTTCCAACTTCCCATGTTTTCCCTCATCTTCAGATCTTGCATTCCACATCAACACCAGGTTTCCTACTTGAAATTTTCTTGAGGATGCTTTCTTGTCATGCAAGTTATTAACTTGCAATTGCAACTTGGAACTTATTTTATGAACATCCCTCCTTGTTTCATCTACTTCCATTAGTGCATCAATCCTATGTTGCATTGCGTCGCACATGTCCTCATCATATTCTTGGACAATCTTATACATTTGCATGAGGTTGTTTTGTGGTAGCCTAGCTATAATGCCATATACTAGATCAAAAGGTGCATAGCCAGTGGCCTTCTTAACAGTCACTCGATCTACCCACAAGGCTAACCTTATCTTGGAATCCCAAGATATTTTATTCTTCTCAAGAGTTCTTTTGATAATTTTCACCAAGCTTTTATTGCTTGATTTTTCTTGACCATTTTCTTGGTGAAGAGTATGATATCTGGTTTCCATGTTTTGAGAAAAAGTCTGTAAATTCCTTAGATTTGAAGCACATTACGTTATCTCAGATAATTTTCTCAAGTACTCCAAAGTCGGTCAATATATTTTCCATCAGGAAATCTATCACTACTTTACTTGCCCTTTTTGTTGGGATGACTTCCACCCGCTTTGTAAAGTAGTTAGTGGCCACAAGAATCCATGAATGCCGCCCACTATAATTTTTAGCTATTTCTCCAATGAAGTCAATACCCCATTTTTGAAAGGGTGCTTGCACAGTAAATGGTCTAAGAGGCAAGTTACCTGATTATTTTGGTTTCCCAGAAAACCTTTGGCACACATCACATGCCTTTACTAGTTTGTATGCATCCTTAAAAACTGTGGGCCACCAGAATCCAACCCTCAACACTTTGTGGGTAGTGGTTTTAGCCATGTAATGTCCACCACATACCCCACCATGCATCTCTTTTATCAACTCGAAGGCCTTGCTCTCATCAAAAACATTTCAACAATACACCCTTCAAGTTCCTCCACCACAAATCACCTCTTATGATCACATATTTAATGGTGTGCAACTTAAGATTTCTTTTCTCATTTTATGTCAATCCTTCAGGGCATGACATTCTATACAAATAATAAATAACATTTTTATACCAATCACAAAACTCCATATCACAAATGTATGATCTCCTGGAACCATCTTCTAGATTTACTTGATTGGCATCCTGTTTCACTTCAGCCATCAACCTAGCCAATCCCTGACCTCTCACCAATTTTGTTATCTGGATGTCAATATTAAATTCCTGAATTTTGTTTATCCACCTGCACCTTCTACCTATGACTTCTTGTTGGGTAGGTATGTCCTTTACAACTACAGTTGGGACATATGAAATGATTGTGGCTCCAACTAGATAAGTCTTTAAGTTCTTCATAGCCTTAACTAGTGCATATGTTTGCTTTTCCATTAAATCATATTTCAACTTGGTAGCTTGAAGTGATTTACTAAAGAAAATAATTGGTTGTTCAAAACCTTCCTCATTCTTCTATAACAAAACAACAACAATAGTATGAAATGATGCAAATGAAAAGATTTGTAGTGGCCTGGAAAAGTTAGGAGTCCTTAAAACTGGGGCCTCCTTGATAGCCTATTTTATGATATTGAATGCTTGACTAGATTCTTCATTCCAAACCACCTTTTCCCCTTTCTTCAACATCTTGGAGATAGGTCTTGTAATCTCTACAAAATTTGTTACAAACCTCCTTAAAAAGTTAATCTGACCAAAGAATGATTGAATGCCTTTAACATTCTTTGGTTGAGGAATCTTGTCTATGGTTGCTACCCTTTCATGGTCAATTCTCACTCCCTCCTTGGACACAATATGCCCCAACAATTTGTCTTTAGTAACCCCAAAGGCACACTTTTTTGGATTAAGTGAGATCCCATATTCTAAGGCCCTAATGAATATCTTCTTGAAGTGCATGCAGTGATCTTCTTCCTTCTTGGAGTAGGCTATTAAATCATCTTGGTAGATTGCCAAGAACAAGTCAATAAAATCTGAAAAGGCTATATCCATATCCCTTTGGAAAGTAGCACCTACATTTGTTAAACCAAATGACATCCTTACATACACATAGGTGCCCCATGGAGTTTTGAATGCAGTCTTATACTACTCAGACTCCTTCACTTTCACTTGGTCGTATCTAGAAAAAACCATCCATCATTGATAATAGCTCATATCCAATTACCTTTTGCAACATGGCTTCCATGTTTGGCAGTGGATAGTTATCCTTCAATGATGATATGTTCAAATTTATGAAGTCAACATATAGCCTTATACACCATTTTTATTTCTGACTAGCACTAGATTAGACACCCATGAGGAATGCCTAATAGGCTTTATGATTCCAACATCCCTTAGCTTAACCAATTCCTCTTGCATCTTCAGAGCTAAGGTTGGATTAATAGGCCTTTGTTTTTTCTTGAAAGGCTTAGCATTTTCTTTCAGAGGAATTTCATGTTGGAATAATTCCTCTCTATATGCTTTTAGGTCATCATAGGACCAAGCAAAGACATATCTGTACTTTCTCAATAAGGCAATCAACATTTCCTTATCCTTTGGTTTCATCTTTTTTACCACATATACTTTCCTAGGGGCATTTTCAAACCCCAAATTCACTTCTTCTAGATCCTCTGGATGGGTGGTAGTTGTTTTGGCCTTGCTCTTGTCCTGATTATCAAAGATCCTTTCTAATGATACAAGGCCTTTGGGGATCTTATTTGTCTTTAGTTGAATAAATTTATTTCCATAGATTGTATCCTTACCATCTATATTCTCAACAAAATCCCGAAATCAATTCCTTGACTCTCATATTCATCGACACACTTTAAAAACTTTAGAATATCTTCATCATCATTGAAGATTTTCCAATTATGTACATTATCAGGGATTGATGGAATTGCTTGTACCTCAACTTTAGAGATACTTGCAAAAGTTATATCATCAGGTCTTAATGCAATATTTTCAAGTAAGTTTGCTACTCTATTCTAACCTCTTTCTATCCAGTCGATCCCAAAAGCATCAAACTGTTTAGTGGAATCCCAGATAACATTTTTGTATTGTTTCAATTTGTTGTTCTTGCATGCATATTTAGATCTTACTTGGGATATCACCAACTAAGAGTCACCGATTACCATTAACTTATTTATCCCATGCTTTTCAGCTAACCTTGATCCTAGCAACAATGCTTCACACTTTGCCACATTGTTTATGCAGACAAAGGACAAAGTGAAAGAAAACTTGTATGTATTACCACTAGGTGATACCAACAATATTCCTACACCAGACCAGGTTCTTTAGAGCTTTCACCGTCAAAGTACATCTTACAGAATCCATTTGTGTCAAATAATCTTATAGCTTCATTATCTATAGGTGTAGGGTGCCTTCCACATTCTCTTGGTACCTCTTCCACTTTAAAATCACTGATGTTCGTGTCTATAAAAAGAATTGTATCATCCTTAGGAGCATGTTCTAGCATATGTGGCACTTTTAGTTCTCTAACCACTTAGACATTCTTACCATCAATGGGGAAAGTAGCATACGACATATCACATTGCATGTTTCCTCCCATGGAAGCACTCCACTTTCTAGACAACAACATTCCATAGTTAGGTGGGATATCTACCACCACCACACTCATCTTGAATTCTTTTTCTGGGTAAGCGACTAGTCTATAAGGGAGCTCATTAATAACACTGGTCACATGGACTTCCCAAGAATCCATAGCATAAAATTTACCATGGGTACTGTCAACTTTTAGTCCCAACACCTCCATAATCTTAGCCGACATTATATTATTGGATGCTCCAGAATCAATAATACAATTTTTCAAAAAATTTCCCTCAACTATCAGTGTGATGAAGAATGGATCTATCTTTCCAGGATAGGTAGTCACTGAATTCCCTATAAATATATGAGGGATCTCAGTGATTAATCCCTCAATCTCTTTATCTTTCTTATCCTTTTCACTCACTTTGGGTTGAGCGGACGCCACTGAGTCATTATAGGCTATAGTAGCATCATTGATAAGGGCTACTGCCTTTTGTTTATGTTCATTAATTCTCATCATCTCAAGCAAAGGAATACAAAAATTTACTTGACTAAGCAATTGAAACATGTCAACAGGAGTATATCTAGGTAAATCAATTGGGATCATACTTTTTTCTGTATTTCTCTCCTTCTATTGATCCTTCATTATTTTAGCTTTGGGCTTGGCATATTTTCTTGTAGCTTCAGAATACTGCTTCAATGCCTTTGTCTTCATAGTAGGGGACTTGAGTTCTCCATCTGTTTTCGGTTTATCCACTTTCTTAGCCCAAATTTTGTCTCCCTTACTATCTTTAGCCTTAGATCCTTGCTCTTTTCCATTAGATTTTTTCCCTTTTCCCCTCACATTCTGCTCCCTGATAAAGAGGCCAACAGGGATACCTTGGTCCCCACTCACTAATTTGTTCCTCAGATGATGTGATCCCCTCGCTTGTGCAACCAAAGCCACTATATATCTTGCAATCTACTCATCCAAGGGTCTCCTCAGGGACACATTATCCTTAGATGCTTCCAAGTTATATACTTCATTATCACTATCATCATCTTCATCAGAGAGGACTTGCTGGTGATATGCATTTGGTTGTCCACATCCATCTCATGAGACTCCAGATTAGAAGAACATTCATTTTTAGAAAAATTAGAACCATCCATGATCATATTTATGTCAACATCATCCTCATTAGACTGATCACACTTTTAAAGCATACCTTCTTCAACCTCAACCATCTATGCAACTGCACACTGGTGAGAAGAATGTGGTGTTTGGCAAACCATACACCAAGGGGTCTCATCAAAAAAATTGGTCGAGTTATTCTGTAAAGGATCCGAAGGAACCTTGTTCTGAGCATTCTTTTGATTATTAGGAATGGGCTTCCCATTATGCCAATCTATGTTATATGGACGATCTTGCAACCAAGGAGATATCTCATTCTTATGATAATTGGACCTTTCATTTGATAAAGCTTTTTTATTTCCTTTCCACTCTGTTGCTTAGATTCTTCATGGTACTAGTAAAATTGTCAATCTTATCCTCAAGAGAGCCTCCTTTAGCACCATAATTTTTATCCTCTCTTTTTGGATTCTTGAGGATCTTAACATCATCTCTTCTCCCAACCTTAAAAGTTGCTCTACTAATACTATCAATATGGACAACCATCTTATAAGCCTCTCTCAATGTCTTAGGGTTTTTATCTAGGAGGTGATAGATCATCTTTGCATCAAAGGTGTTGCAATAGTTCACAAGGAACACATTTTCATTTAATCTCAAATGAGGAGGTAACTGGTTCATAGCCTTTTGAAATCTCACATTGAAATCAACCACACCCTCCTTAGAAGTTTTAACAATATTATTGAACTGATTCAAAAGGAGCCTTGAATTAGTCTTATCACCATACTCTTCCCTAAACAACATCTTAAATTCTTCACAAGAACCAATACTCTTAGGAGGCAGAATTTTATACCATTCTCTGGCATCCTCAATGAGTGACTACATGAATAACTTCATCATTACGCCATCAACTTCCACCTCAAATTCATCCATAACATTAGCAAATTCTTTAAGGTGATCCTCACCACTTAAGGAATTGTTACCAGAAAACCTGAGTAAAGAAGGCTTGAAATCTTCAGGAAATGGGTTTAACTAGGAATTCCAGTGAAGCAAAATTGCTGATAGCTCTCAACTTGCATTGGTCCCCTGGTAGCTTGGTCTCTATGAGAATTTCTAGGCTCATCATCATTTCAGTCGTCATGTTGATCTTCCACCTCCACCATTACAACCACCTCCCTTCTTCTTTCCATCACCTCCATCTCCATCTTCTAAATAAGAACTCTTATTTTTATTATTTCCTCCACCTCCACCACCCTGATCTCCACCACCACCTCCATTAGTAGCGTGTCTCTCAGAATTCTTCTTTTTTGATTCACTATCTATATGTCCATAGCTTGAAGCTTTTGGATTAGGTATGGAGACCTTAAGGAAAGAGATCTTCCTAGCTATTTCTGCATTTGAAGCTTCCATTTCAATTTTCTTTAATTCTTGCAGTAACTTTTCATTTTCCAATTACAATCCCAAGATCTTGGGGTCTGGGGTGCAGTTGATGGAGTAGGATCAATCTTAACATTCTTGGTGAAAGGATTGCTAGATGAAGTGTTGGTACTTGTACTGGTGGCAATATTAAAGGTGGTTTTCTTAAGTGGGTCAATGGGATTCTTCCCATGGTCTACATGTTGTGTTTTCTTAGTAGTAGCAGATGGATTTGAGGCTTTGAAAGTTGTAATAGATGTAGAATAAGTGTTTGCAGTAGAGGTTCCCATTTTAATGGTCACCTTAGGTGGATCAGGGGTTATTTTAGCAGAAAATCTAGAAACATAATCCTAAAATGTTTTTTTCTTCACTTCTCTCATCTTTTCTATTTTTTTCTCTCGAGCTTCTCTCTCAATATTTTTAGCTTTAATTCTGTCTTCTTTCTCTTTCAACTCCTTTTCTCTTCTTTCTTCCAACTCCCTAAGCCTACGTTCTTCTTCTTCTTTAAGCCTAAGCTCTTCCTCTTCCAAGGCTTTCATATCTTTATCTATATCGTCTTCATCTTCTAGGATATCTCTGGACTCACTAATTGGTTTAGGGGTAAAAAAGGTAGGGTTAGCTGGTTCTCCCTCAAGGGATTGGTGCAATTATACATTAGCAGATTTGCCTCTTAGCTTAAAATTACCACCATTAAAAACAAACCCAACCCCAGAAGTTAAGGGTTCTGAGAACTTCATATTTTCCTCCCAAAATGCCCACCTAGATTCTTCTCTTGAAACATCAAGTTCATTGTCAAATGCTTTCTCAATGGGAAAACTCCCCTGATCTACCTTAGGCACCTCAACTTCATGTGCTTCTTCATGAAAATTTGCACTATTTTCCAAGGTGCTGCAATAACAGGATAGTGCTAATGGAGTTTGTATATCAGGCTCTGGGAGTTAATGCTCAGTTTGGGATAAAGCATAAGACAGGATGTCACAAGTTCCCCATGAAGTTGGGTGAGTATAGTTGCCAGCACTTGGTAGGAGCAAAGGTGGTTTGTAATGAGTTGATACAATTGAAGTTAGGTTTATACACAACTCGTAAGTATTTTGATCCAAGGGGTAAGATGCATGCCTTGTTGCCTTCGGTGTTTGTCAAACATTTCAATTTGTTAGAAGACTTTTGGAGTGATCGGCAAGATGAGTATGATCTAAGGAAGAAAAATTATGAAAGATTGTCTGTCTCACTCATGTCAAAGCTTGGTGTTAAAGATAATATTCCTGACACATTGGTGGATGATGGAATTGTATTGGATCCATCCTATGAGGATTTGAACATAGGCACCAAGAGTCTGGATCCAATTGATTGGGACAGTGAAGAAACCATTGATATTAAGCGGATCGAAAGGACAGTGTTGGATAGGAGTGTGCAATGGTTGGTGCTCAGAACCTAGACTCCTCAAGAACCAACCCCTAAAAAGGGTAAGGGATATAAAAGGATAAAAAGGAAGACACCTCCCAAAGAGCCATTGGAGTTCTTTCCCCCAGATATTGATGAGATAGAACTTGAAGCAATAGGGGATGAAGGGGAAACACAAGAAGGGGATGTTCCAGTAGGATCTGCTATTTCAATACCTACATTAGGTGAGTCTTCCACACAAATCCCACTTACAAAACAACAGAGAGGAGAAGTCCAAGAGGGAGCTCTTCATAGCATGGCTGAAACTGCCAAGGGAAAAGAAGTGGAGAGGGAGATTCATGAGGTTGGAATGGATTCAGATGAAACTGAGTCAGAGAAAGATATGCAAGAAAACATGCCTCTAGAGGAGGATATTGAGCAGATTTTGACACAAGAAGATCAATGGAAGCTATTTGAGGATGCAAAAAGAGATTCTGATGCAAGGGTTGCAGTGGAGAAACAAAAGTAAATTGATGCTAAGGTACAAGCTGATGCTATACTTCACCAACAACAATTAAAAACTAGATAAAGTAAAGCTAAGGCAGCAGTTGATGAAGTAGAGAAACAAAGAAGACAAAAAGAACATGAACTCAAGGTAAAAGAAGAAAATGACAAGTTAGAATTAATATAGAAGATTCATGACCTTGAAGAAGAGAAGGCAAGGAACCGGAGAGAAAAAGAAGTTTTGATTGCCAAGTCAAAACTTGCAGAGGAAGCTCGCCAAAAGGAGGAAGGAGTAGATAAGTTGAGGAAGGAAAAGGAGGCTGAAGAGTTGATTAAGAAACAACAACAAGAAGAAGCAAAGGCAAAAAAGCTTAAGGCTTTGGAGGTGAAAAGATTAGAAAAGGAAAGGCTAGAGGCTTTGGAAAAAGAGAAATTAGAAAGGGAAGCTCTAGAAAGAGAAAGAATAGAGAAGGAAAAATTAGAAAAAGAAAAGTTGGAAGAAGAGAGTTTGAGGAAAGAAGAGGCAGACAAGAAAATACAAGAATAGAAGGATAGGGAAGAGGCTGAAAAGCTTGTGCAGATGCATATAGTGCAAGAGCAACAGGAGAAATCTAGGGTTGACTCTCAACCCCAAGTGAGTATGCAACCACCTTCTACCATTGTTTCCTCTTCCTCTATGATGACTACTGCTCCAAGTGCTCCCATTTGGTTAAAACTAGACCTATAGAAGAAGGAAGTAACACCTTCACAACCTCTTAATTGGGAGGATATGATGAAGGATATTGAACGAGAGAGGCCTAAAAAGAAGGCCAAAATTCTACATTCTACTCGACTCACGGATAAAGGAGAGATTGTTGCTGAATGTGCCATGCCAATGATAGAAAAGGAGGTAGGGGACATGCAGCTAACAGATTATCAGTTGAGTACTGTCAACTTGGGAAGGCCCACTAGGAATCAACAGATGAACCTGAATGATGTGGTGGCTTCAACAACCAAATCAAGAATGATAAAGGATAAACAAAAGAAGGATGAACTTAAGGCTCAATTGGATCAATTACATTCATTCTTGAAAAGTGTTTCCTCTCCGAGATCACAACAGGTAATTGCCATTGAGACTCCTATTTTATTAAGTAAAAAGGAGGTAGATGATTTGGTGCAGGTAAGAGGCAAAGTGGAGATGGTGGACAGGTGGATGGACAAGTTGAATCAAGAGGTAGGTGAAGTTTTGGTTGAGGGTTTTGAGACCTACAAAGGCACTGAAGAGTTGATAAAACAGATGCATCGATACATTGAAGCAAGAAGAAGAGTATAAAGAATACAATCAGAAACTGGAGAAAGTTAAGGCATTACCTTTAGCTACTCTTCTTGAACAGTCCATACTTGAGGAGGAGAATAAAGATTTTATTGGAAATACCTCTTTTATACTCCATTTTAGAACTAACTTCTTGTGTAAACACAAGGATGAGATTCAAGAGGCTATTAATAATTTGACTGAGCAATTGGAAGAGCTGGAAGTGGTCATTGCCATTATTGTAGATGTAAATGCATTTGCAAAAGAAGCCATGCATTTGAGTCAAATAAAAGAGAAATGGGATGAAAGATTCAGAGGACTGATGCAGAAAGGAGATGATGGCAGAGATTTGATGTTGGATCGGTTAATGGATGTCAAAGAGGAAATAAAAGCTGCTAGAAGAGAGTTGAAAAAGGTGAAAGGTATGAGGGAGTTTGCTGCAGCAAAATTGGATTGAATCAAATTTGAAAATAGTTGGGTTGATGGGCCAGAAATAGATACATTACAACAAGTCTTCACCAGTTATGATGAGTTCATTGTAGATCCAACTTCACATGCATAAATATCCAACATGCACGTTTCTTTCTTCTTTGCATGTTGCATGCAACACTAGTAGTTTTGGGGTGCATGACTTCTTTTTCTGTTCTATTTTCTATTCTCTAGTTTAAACTAAATGTCTAATGTAAGAACTCAAGATCAAATTGATCTGAGTTTCCAAGAGAAATTTAGTCCCTAAAAAGGTGGATGACCTAAAATAGAAGTAGAGTTCGAGTTTTTGTATATCTATAAATACCCTGTGGGTATGATATTGTAAAGGTCGACTAATTGAGAATAGGATTGGCTTACCTAAGATTAGGAGATAGAATTTTGTAGAGATTTACAGAGATACTTTGTACCTGATCTTTGTTTACAGTTAATAGAATTATAGGTTTACGCAATATGGTATTACAATTGAGTTGTTTGATTTGATAAGGCTGATAAGTTATAATCTATATGAATGCCAGTGATTGTGTTGATGCATGCTAGTTTCTTATGTGATGAAAGTCATTAGAAGAAACCAAATTTAAGGATTATCTTGTTAGATTATCATTGAATTGAAGTTATTAAAGTCTGTCGATCTATAATCTTGATGATGAATGAATGTGTGTTGCTTTGAAAAGTCCTTAAACTATTTGTGATGTGTAATTGTGAAGTTAATTAAGCACCTAAAATTTATGCAGTGGTATAGATTATGCTATAGATTGTGTCATCTTATGGTTTTCTTGATTTGATTGGAAGAAAATTCATTATTTGAAGATATATGTCCAGATGATAGATAAATTTGATTCATACTTACTGGTTTACCCCTTTGATCTAACTTTTTCTTTTGTTTGAAACCCCATTGATTTACTAAAACGGTTTGATAAAATGAGTCATGACTTGAATCTTTTGTTACCAACATAGGCCCCCTTGAATATTACAGTTGCATGAACCGATTGAGTGACACCAGATAGTTGAGAACCAACTACCAGGACCTTGGGAGTTAGGCTACTACATGTTGTCTTTCTTTTTCAGGAGAAATAGAGTAGAAATATTCTATTTTAACGTTGTTTGTGTCATTTTCACCATCAACAACATGCATGAGAGTTTTTTTAATGGTGGTAGGGAGTGTATGGATCATATGATTTTATGGATTCTTGTGCACACTTTCCCTACTTCTAAAAAAAATATTTTTATAACTTCTCTGATTTTAGTAAATTGATAGGTAATATTAAGGTTTTTGGTCATTCTAGATTCAACAATGATGCTTGTTTCACTCTAGGATGAGCTGATTTTTCCCTCAAGGTTGGAACTGTCGGCCTTCTACAATGATTTTAATAACTAATCCTTTACAGTCGTGATTTAGAGATTGGAAATCTAACCTGAATATCCATTTTAACCATCATGAAAGTGCATTTAAATTGTCAACCTAGGGATGTGAACTTGAAATGGGTCAGCACAGTATGTGCACTAGGAACTCAAAGTAATCATCTTCATTCTACAACTAAGAAAGATTCAATACTGAAAGTAAATTGCATGGAAAGGAAAAAAGTAAATGCTAAACATTACTTAACAATTAAACTAAGCTGAACATGCATGACAGGAATAAAAATCTAAGCAACAAACAAGAAACTACTCTGTCTACTTTGGCTGTAGGAACAGTCACAAAATGAAATTCTAGTGGCTGTAGGAATAGTCAGTACCAGATTCTTAACTAAGTACTAAACAAAAACTAATAACTAATCTAGCTAAACTAAATGAAAGATTACTCACCAAGTGGCCTCCCTTGGATGAGTATCTTCTAAAACTAATATAAACTCAAATGCTCAACTCAAAATTTCATCTTATTCATTGGGAAATGCAAATACAAAAAGAGTAGCTTGTTTGGAAATGCTAGTATATTATCAGATCGTACAACATCAATAACTCAACGACTAACCCCCGAAGAAGGAGGATCCAAACCTTATTTATACCATCAACTAAACAAGGCAGTCAACTCCCACTAATTGAGAGGATGCCATTTAGGGAAAATAGAGAAAAGAATAGAAGGGTAGTTACACATGCAGGGAATCCAGTCAGACATGCATGTCCAAATGCGGACTCAACACTGTAGTAACACCTGCATCTGCTCAATATTATTAGAGACCAATACAAGGTGTTTACATGCGGCTGACATGGGGAATCTCCTATCGTTATCCTTCATTTGACCTTCGAACGATTCCCTTGCATGACTAGCTGGCGGCTGCATTTCTCAATTTAGTATCCTCAAGTATGTCTACATGGCAATGTTAGTACGCATAATAATTGCACATCTATAACCATCTTAAAGAACATTCATTAACCACATACAAAATTAATATAGATAGTCCACATAATAGGCTAATGTCATTAAAACTGGCAGAAATAGAATTAAACCCAATGTCTATGGTTTGAGGGAAACTCTATAAAAATATCAACATTTTACGATCAAAGTCCATATCAACCTTAGCAAATAAACTATAGATTCTACCCAAAATTTGACCAAAAACTAGGCTCATCAAGACCTTTATGTAAGAATAGATAAGAAGTCACATATTTGATACTTTGATACCATGTTAGAGTTGATTGGTGTAGATCAAGCATGAGAACCATCGACATTTGGAGCTTCAAAAACTACATTCATGGTAGCATGGTTGCCCTCACCCTCCATAGTTGAAAGTATATCTTAATTTTCACCCTTAAGAATAAATAATGTTTTCTTGGTGGGAAAGTCTTGGGTAGAAAGATGCAAGGGTAAAATCTGACATTAATGACATATTGGGAGGTTTAGGGGAGTGGAGGAAGTAATTTAGAAGAAATTCATAAGTTGGTAATGAAATAGGATGGAACAAATGGACATGTCTAGGTAGAATGAAGGAAGCACTAGGGGGAACATGAGAAAAGGATATGGAGTGGATATTATATGGGATTTCCAAGTTGAGGGAAGGATATATAGAAGTCAGTTTGAAGTTTGCATAATAATAAATAGAAGGGAAAACACTATTGGAGCTTTTGCAAGATTTGAATGAGGTTCAAATATCCGAATGTGTTGGAGAATCCTATAAAAGGGAAAAAATTGAAGACTTGTGGGAATGCATAAATGGAAGGAATCTTAGAAGGTAGAAGGGAGTGGGAGATGTATCTAAATGGATTTAAAATTACCACAAGGTAGGGAGGGCGGGAAATATAAGAAATATTTTGGGAAAATTTGTATAACTTGGTGCAAGAAGTAGTATAAGTGGTAAGGGGAAAATAATTAGATCCACTTGGAAATTACAAAAAAAATAAAAGAGTTTGTGGGAAATTAAGGGAGGTCTAGATGTAATAATGCAAGAGGGAAATACCCCGGTGGACCTCAAAAGTCTAAAAAAGAACAAAATAAATGAATGTAGAGAAATAATGTAAAAATGGATAAGGGAAGAAGATGAGGGTTTGGGAGATGCAAGAAATGTTTGTATCCACATCAAGGTCCTGCAATGGGAGGAAGTGAACAAAAAGGGAAGAAAAAAGGGTTCTATCAAGAGTAAAGAAAAATGTATGCCAAGGTGAGAAGGTCTGATATCATAACAAGGACAAAGGAAAAGGTGGGGTTTGGAGGAAAGACGTGTTAAGAATGGAAACTCTAAAACTTTGTGAAAACATATTAAAATGACCAAAATATATCTAAACTTAGAATAATTTTGCTTTTTGAAATTTCCAATGATTGATGAGGATATGAAGGATGGAAAGGAGCAACACCTGGGAAAATTTCACTAAGGGAGACCTATTCAAATATTTATTAGATCAATTATAAATTATGGGCCTAATGAGGCCAAATGCACAAAGGGGGTTGGATCAAGCAAATCAAACATTACAAATTTGGATGTCAATGTGATGTTTAACCATAAAATATAAATATTACATAAATGTCAAAATATTGCATGTGAAAATTACAAGGTGAAACAACACACTTAGTCCTAATAGCTTCACATGCTTTGTGTCTTCTCCATAATGATATGATTTTTTCTTTTCATCCACACCATTTTGTTGTAGTCTCTAAGAAATAGCTAGATGTCTCTCGATACAATTATTATTACAAAATAATTGCATACCTTACAATTGGATTCTCCTCTATTTTTTATGAGTAATTTTACATGATGTCCACTTTGAATTTCTACAATTGTCTTGAAGTTTTGGAAAATATTAAAGGCTTCTAATTTTATCTTTAATAAAAAATATACCCAAGTACAACATGAAAAATCATCACCAATAATAAAAACATAAATTTTCTTACTTAAAGATGTTATTTGAATAGCTTTAGGATATCTATGTAAACAATCTCGAAAGACACGTTTTCTCTCCATACCCTATTAACAAGAAATGTATCTTAGTGATGTTTTCTAAGTGCACAATTTGAACATTTTTTTGATTTTATTATTAAGAATTCTTTTCACTATTTATTTGTTGTGAAGTAAGTTAAAACCTCAAGAATTTAGATGGCTATGTCATTTGTACCACAACCATGAATCATCTATAATAAATTTAAAAGCATGCACATCAATTTTGATACTATCTTTAGAGGAAACATTTGATTTCCTATTATTATTTCCTTTGCTACAAGATGCATGATTAGATTTCTCAAATATTTTTTAGTAGTTATCTTAAAATAACCTTCTATTTCATTGCTACAAACTACCAATTGTTCAAAATATTGTATTATAATTCCAACACATGAATAATATCATGAATAGATGTTGTTTTAGCTTGATTCATTTTTACAACAAATGTACCTTCTCTCATTTCATGTACCTTCTCTCATTTCTAAATTTCATTTTTTTTTTGATGGACAAATCTATTTTGACAAAGAGATCATAGGGCAACTGCATGAAAATGGAGGACCAAAAGAGGGTGTTAAGTGGCAACTTTATTCTAAAATTAGTAAAAAAATATCATGGATGAGAAATTGAAGATAGTTATGCTTAAAATTTGAAGATGCAACAAGAACAAGAGTTGTAGTGCTCTGATTCTATTTTATAAATTACCATTCTTTTTGAAAATGGTGGAGATAAATGGGTTCAAATAAGGGGAGCACACAAAGTGCTCCTAATTTTTTAAAGAAAAATATAGCATAGAATTTGGTTTTCTCCCCTTAAGATGCTAAATTTTTTTAGTATTTCAAAATCATTTCAGCAAAAAATCATGGAAGTTTCAGACTTTTCCAAAAACTCGAAATCGGGAAAAACAAAATGAGATCCCATTATTTAGAAAACGAATCTTGTTTTACTTTGGGACCCCGAGCCAAAAGTGGGATCCCATTTTCTAGAAGCGAGATCCTTTTTTCTAGAAGCATGATCTCATTCTAGAAATGGGATCTTGTTCTAGAAATGGGATCCCATACTAGAAATAGGATCCCATTTCATAAAGGCTTAAATTTAAAAAGAAAACTAAATGGGATTCCGTTTAGAAACAAGATTCTATTTCTAAAAATTTTAATTTCAGGCCTGACCTTTATGCTATGGTTTTTGGGTTGGAAAAAAGGTTTGGGGAGCTGACCCTTAGCTTTGGACCTACTTTGACCTGCAACTTGAAGGTCATGTCAGTGTTAGTAGAAAAGAGTGACTTTGGACGTATGTCTGAAGACATTTTTTGCTGAATTTTTTGATAAAATTAAAACCCATTATAGAAGCGATTTGGTAGATTCCAAATATGTAATATTTTTATAATTGGATTACTTTTTCTATTTTTCAAATAATTTTTGATGAAATTGATCCATAAATTTGAAATATCAAGTTTTCTTATTATTTTAATAACTTTTTATTAAAATATTTTTTTGAAAAACAAATTATACATGCACAATCTTCAAACAATTCTTTTCAATTTGAAAAAAAAATAAAAATGATAATTTGAGGTCATCTTATGCATGATGTACATGAGGGATTTTCGAAACAACAATTACGATCAATAAAAAATATTAAAAAATTATAAAAAAATATCGTGCACAATCTTCAATGTGTTATAGATCTTTTCCCAAAAGGATTCTAAAATATAATTCTTTAGGTTAAAATATGGTCGATGTACATGTGCATGGTATGGTAAAAAAATGACTTTTAAATAGTGGTTTTCAGATAGACCTATTGAAAATCAATTTATATCATCTGGGTATTAAAATAAATTACATATTTGAAAACTAGACTTCGAGTACTACATTTCATATTACTGATTTTTTTAAGATTCATTTTTTAAGTGCATCAAATTTTAGGTCAAATGTGAAATTCTAAAAAAAAAGGGAAAATAGTTCCACTTTTTGGCCAAAAAGTGGACTCAATTTCTTGCACCCCCCTTAAGATGCTAACTTTTTTCAGTGTTTCAAAAATTACTTCAAAAAAAAAAAAACACCATGTAGTTTATGCCTAGTTTTTTTGCTATTTTTTAAATGATTATATATTTTTTTACTAACTTTCATAGTGGACACATCTTGAAAAATAAAAAATTGAGTGTGCTCTCCTATATTTTTTTGGAAGCTAGTCAAAATATTTTGTTTTGAACATGTATAGAATAGAGTATAGAATGTAAAAATGCATTTTGTTTCAAAATTTGAGAAATAAATAAAAAATAAAACCAAAAGTACCATACATAGGTTTTCTACAAAAAAAGACACCGACAAAATAATTAAAGATAAAAACCTTAAAATATTCAAAATATAGATAACATTACATGGTTAGAAAAGTAAGGCAAAGATTGATATTATTGTTGTATTTTTATAGCTCAACATTAAAATACATACAAACTTGATGGAGAGGATGCTTGAGATTTATTCACTTTTTTTACAATTTATAAAAAACACACATTTGAGCATTGACATGTAATTACAATCCTTTGGGTTGGATGCTTAAGAAAAATTCAACCCTAAGGGTTGACAATACCTAAGGAAGATACAAATGTGAGTGCATTATAGTGCACTCACATTATGATGTGCTAGTGTGTTATAACATATTTGTGTTTGTGTGAAGAAAAATAAAATATTCTTTGTAGGTCCTTATATCACTCTCTACCTCTCTCTCTATATCACTTCCTATCTCTCTCTTTATCTTTCTATATCTCTATCTTCCTCTCTTTTCCCCCTCTCTTTCTCTCTCTCTTCCCCTCTATATTTCCCACATTATAGTTGTCGATATCTATCTCTCCCTCTCTCCCTATCACCCCCTCTTTTAATATCTAGATCTGATTCTCCTCTCTCCTCTCTATATTTTGATCCCTCTCCCTCTTTATTTATATATATCTCTACATAGATATATCTCCATATCTCTCTATCAATCTTACACACACATGAGCTCCCTATTTCTCCCTTCTAAACTCTATCTCCTCCCCCTTTATTTATATATCCCTCTCTCTCTTAATACCTCTCTCTTTATTAACTATCTCTATCATCTCCTTTTTCTCTCATTTACACCTCTATCTCTATCTCCCTATCTCTCCTTCTCCCTCTCTATCTATATCTCATTATCTATACCTCTCTATTATTCACTTCATTTCTATCCACATCTTTCTCTACCTCCATCTCTCTATCTCTCTATCTCTCTCCCTATCCCTCTCTATCTCTCTATATCTCCCTCTATCTATATCTCTCTCTCTCCCTATCTCCCTCCCTCTCCCCTCTCCCTCTCTATTTATTGAGCTATATATCCCTCTCTTCCCCTCTCATTATCTCTCTTATCTCTAGACCTATGTCTCTCTACCTATCTATCCCCCTCTATCCATCTCTTTCTATCTATATCTTTCTCTACCTCTATTTCCCTTTCTATATCTCTCCCCATACATATTGATCTCTCTATATCTCTCACTTCATCCCTCTTTCTCTCCCTCTCTATAATTGAGATATATCTTCCTCTCCCCCTCTTTGTCTCTATCTCTCTCTATAAATATATATCTCCCCTATCCCTCTTTATCTCTCTATATATATCTCCCTTTCCTCACTATATATTGAGCTATCTATTCCCGCCTCCCCCTCTCTCTCCCTCTCTATGTATCTCTCTCCCTTTCTCTACCTCAATCTCACTCTATCCCCCCTCTCTCTATTGCTCCCTCTCTATCTCTAACTCTATCTATTTCTCTTCCCATACTTCCCCTCTCTCTCCCCTTCTCTATATATTATTATATAGATAATCTCTCTATCACTCTATCTCACCATCTCACCCTATGTATCTATATATCTCTCCCTCTCCCTCTCTCTATTTATACCTCCCTATCTCTCTCTATATTTATCCCTCCATTTATCTATATCTCACCCTCTCTCCCTCTCTATATATTGAGCTATCTCTCCCATATTTTCTTCTCTCTCCCTCTCCAGACCTATCTCTCTACCTATCTCTCTACCTATCTCTCTCCCTCTCCCTCCCTCTCTACCACACCCTCTCTCTCTCTCCATATTTCCCTCTCTCCCCATCTCTATTTGTCTATCTCTACTGTATAAACCTAAAATTGACCATTTTATTTGGTCAATTTTATCCCTAATTCATCTATTCCCAACCTGTCATATTAATTCAATAATATCCTAATTATTTAATTAGTATTCTCTATACATTCTACTAGCCTAAATCCATTTATTTCATTATTCTAATTTACTAGTGTAAAGTAAATAATTAGTTTTAATTATTTATCTAAACTTATCCCCTATCCCATTCTCTCCAAAATAAATTAAATAAAACAATTTTATTTAACAAGAGATAAAAACTACCAAATTATGACAGAGTAATTCTCAAATTTTATGGCACCTACAAGTGTTTCGTCTAGACCTACAAGTGGATATGGGGTCACTCCACATTAATCTCTCTTAGTTACGGTCAACTCAACAACATTTGATTGTGCCAAGCATTCTTGAAAATAACATAATTTAAGAATAGTGTAAACATTTCAATAAGAATATTTTGCATTTTGTTTGTCGTTGGGATGAAATGATTGCCCTAGCATGTTGGGGTGGATGTATGAATGCTACTAGAGGACTCACTTTTTTCCTCGAGTCTCTTGATCCTTCCAAGCTACATTATTCTAGGGAAGTCCCTTATGATCCTTGAGAGCAAATGAATACCAAAATATGACAAAGTAGTTCTTTGAGTTCATGGTAGCTACAAATGTTCTATCTAGACCTATATATAGATATGTGGTTCCTCCAAATTACCCTCTCTCAGTTTTGTTCAACATGATATTTTTTATCGTTCCAAGAATGAATGCATTCTTGTTAAAAATCATTTGAGAGTAGTATAAGCGTTCCAATTAAGCATATTTTTCATTTCGTGCATTATGGGGCCAAAACGACTATTCCAACATGTCAAGGTGGGTGAGTGAATGCTGTTGAAGGCTTTGGTTCATTCCTCAAGACTCTTGATCCTTCCAGACTACATGTTTACACTAGGGCAGTCTCTCAAGAACCTTGAGAGAAAAAACTTGTCTCTTAATCTGTGACATCTACAAATGTTCCATCTAGACCTCTAGGTATATGTCAAGTCCCTGTATAGTACACTATCTTAGTTTTGGTCAACTCCAAACCATTTGACCTTTTCAACATTGAATTCATTCTTACAAAATGCATCATTTGAGAGTAGTGTAAAGGTGTTAATATGCATATTTTTCCTTTCACACATCGTGGGACTGAACCAACTATTCCAACATGTCAAGCTGGGTGGGTGAATGCTACTAGAGGCCTCAATTTTTCCCTTGCATCTCCTAATCCATATAGGCTACATTATATTGAGGTAGTCTCTTAAGAGTTTAAAGAGAAAATCTTTCCAAACTTTTTCCTGCATGTTCTCTCAATTTGTGGCACCTACAAATGTCTCATTTGCACCTAGAGGTGGATGTTCGGTTGTACTACAATATCTTATATTATTTTTTCTCAGCTCCAAACCATTTGAAATTTCCAATAATTAATGCATTAGATTACAAAGTGAGTCATTTGAGAGTAATGTGAACGTGGTAACATGCATATTTTTTATTTTGTACCTCATGGGACCAAACCAACTAAACCAATATGTCAAGGTGGGTAGAAAAATGATACTAGAGGCCTTATTTTTTTCCCTCATTCTCCCAATCCTTCCAGACTACATTGTGCCTTGAGGTAGTCACTAGGGACATGTTCTCCTAAGTCAACTACTAGAAATGACCCAATATGTGAGTGCCATTCTATTATTCAATATTCTTATAGTCTTTTTTTTTTGTTTGTTCGCAAACTGCTATCAGAGAGGATCACTCTTTCTATTACTTTGAAAACAAGATTACATATTCTTTGATTACAATACTTAATTATTCATCCCAGATTTTGATGATCTTAATGTCATTGAATGTTTGGTCTTTGAGGGAGAAGATTTATTTCTTTTTACTTACATCCAATCCTACTCTAGCTTATAGGAGATATTCTGTTATGTATTTTTACTACTTTGTCACTTCTTCAAATATTAAATTTGTTGGGATCATCGAAGACTCAAAAGACTACAAATTGGATCAACCTTGTGTAGATGACTCAATAGGAGCTGTAGAGGAACCAACTACCTCGTGAACATTGTTTTGTGTAGCCATTGAGGGAGGGGACACTTCTTATAATAATTTTGGAGAAGAAAAACTCAAATTATCCTTCACCATAGGAGCAATTACATAGTGGCTTGATTCAACCCCATCCCACCAACAAGGTTGATAAGAGACTTCCCCTTGCACCTTAGCTTGTTTCTTATTACATTGTGGAGTACCATGGGTCATTGAGAAACACTTTCTACATATAAAAGCAATCTTTTCATAATCTACCAGTTGTCACCAACATCTTTTTCTGACTTTCAATGAGATTTCAATCGATAGGCCTTTGGATAAATCGAATTCAACACATAAATGAGCACATGTAGAGTTTTCATAATTGATAGTTTCTTTCAAAATGTTGTGATACTTACCTAGACCATTGGCAATTGCAATCAAACATTCAATTTTCCAAAATTACAGAGGAAGATAGAGAAATCTTACCTAAAGAAATGCAAAAGAAAACATCTTAGTTTGAGAATCAAAAGAGGAGAACCAAGCTTCATGCATAAAAATTCTCCTTTGTAAAACCACGAACCTATGTTGAAGATCAAATCCTAAACTTACAAAGTTTCAAATTCTAGAACAAAAAATCCCTTTGCACATGGATAAATGTTGATTTCATCCTCCATGTATTCTTTTAGTTTTTGCTTATCCAGGCATGGAGGTCGCACAACTTCGGCCAGACTTGAATGAATCTACATATCAGGGCGTGTCCTTTGAGAAACTCCTCTGTGATAAGCGATGTTGTCCAGACATATTTATGAGGACGATTCAAATTTGTGGATAAAAATGGAAACTTTGTTGTTGATGCACCAGCATGTGCGCTCTCACCATTGTCAATCTCTGTACATGCCACGGGAGGAGTTGAGTCAGCGAGCACAGAGAAATCTTGAATAGAAGGAGCGAAGCAACTCATTGCAGTGGGAGCCATTGGGTTTTGCATTCGAGCCGAATATTCTTATAGTCTTTCATTTACATGGGTTGTTTAATATTGCATGCTTTTTATCCATGAAAAACAAACAAGATGAACCTTTTTCTTTAAACACATAGTCCATAGGATTTCTTGAAAATAGTAACGATGTCCTTGATCAATTCCACATGCATGATGAATCTATGAATTGGTGTAACATGTGCTACATGTCTTATAGGGAATTGTTACTATAGATGCCTTCAGCAGGAAATAAAAAACATTAATCATTTAGGGAAGGTCATTGTCATTATGATTTTTATTTTTAAAAGGAGTCTTGAGATAATATTTAAAAAAATATTGCTAATTAGGTAGGAAAACATGATATTGTGCAATACATATAAGCTTGGTCATGTGATAAAAGAGAGCTCATGCAATGTGTTTACATAGATATGAATGATGATTGATTTTATCTTAAACCTTATAGATTATTTTATGTTGTAGAAGAGATTTTGGATTAAACTATCTTGAATTTCTTATTCTTATATTTATGTTTTGAAACTTTAAACAAGGGTTTGTGTAAGTTACATTTGAAATAATTTAAAATAATAACCCAATTTAGTGGACATGAATGTGTGGATTATAATGCAAGAAGCTTGTCTAAATTTGATGAAGATGAGTGAAATGCATATATGTTTCTATAATAACCATAAAAACCAAGTTTTAATATTTGATTTTGATTTGTATGTTTTGTTTTAGAACTAGAATGGTAGAGATAGTATATAATACTAATATTGGTTAAAAATTCATTGTCAAAACCTTAAACTCACAACTTAAACCTAAAAGCTAAACTTGAAACTCACAACCTAAACCTAAAAGTTAAAAATAAAAGCCATAACCCTGAAACCATTGTATTTTGTGGGAAAACAACCCTATTTGACCTTGTAAAGAGGACTAATTGACTTGTTACATGATGGGTCTAGGGCATAGTCTTTGATGAGGGCTACACTATAATCCTTATAAACATAATGCGGGTTTGTAGCAAGAGAAGCCTTTGTATGTGAAATTTCTAAAGTGGTACTTGGTGTAATGAGGTTTAGCATGATGGTCAAATATCACAACTCAAGACAAGGTACTATCATTGGATGAGTAGTAGTTACATAGTATATTATTACTAGATCAATCAAGTGACACTTGATAACTAAGTAATTAAACTTCATTGCATTAAGTAACACTTGATAAATGTCAGATTATAGAGGTAACATGTTTCTAAATGAACCTATACAATGTTACTCAACTAAACCCTAATACTTAAGGACATGTTGAGATTTACATTTTAAGGAAATTTCTACTTAGATCCATGAATAACTTGAGATTTTAAGGAAAATAATACTTTCATTTGTTTATCTAGAAACTTATAAGTATCTTTGTAGTTCTTTAGGGATGAAGTTGGTTTATGAAACTTGACCATATGCTCTATCATCCTAAAAAAGATGGGGGTCTAATTTTATGGGTTAATCTAGTTGAAGCAAAAAAAGCAATCAACGTGTTCAAAGTAAGATATTTTAGAAACCCATAAATGATACAAATACAAATATATCTTTAACTTATATTCTACTTGTTATAAGTTCTCTAGCTTGAAATACACAAAATTTAAAGGAATCAAATGTGTATCATATAATAATCATTTATAGCAAATACATGCAACGTCGGTAAAACAAATTTTAATTAATTGAAAATCCATATAGACATACAATGTTATTGGTTGGTAAAACTATAATACATTTACAAGAAATCCATCTAGGCTTAGAATAAATTCATATAGGTATACAATGTTACATGTTGGTAATATAAAAGCACATGTACAAGAAAACCATATAAACATAATATAATAAGTTGTCTCAACAAGGATGGAAGAGTTGACGACCCTTTAACTATCAAGTAAATGGAGAGGTGAGCAATGTATTTTAATTTTGAACTCATTGAATTGACCTCCTCTCTAAACTCTTTTGGAGGTCCACCTAATACAATAAAAAAATATACATATTGAAACATAGAAAAAGAGCGTAGGTTCACTAAAGCATAGAAAAATGAGGGTTTATTACCAATTTTCCATAAATATAAAGGGGAAAAGTGGGGTGTGATGAACGTACATTATTCTATTTCATTCAGGAAATGAGATCCTCCAAGATAGAATTCAATTTCATCCCTTAGGTGAGTCAATTTCATGGAAGATCTAGCAATTTTCTTTATGTGTGTGTGGACGAGGGATAAAGTTCAAACAACACTTTTGGGAGATGAAAATAAAATAGGAAATGACATCAAATCTATAACCTAAGACCCGATTCATGTAGATGAAGCATAGCTCTAACAGAAACAATCAATTTTGTGCAAATTGGATAAGTGAGAGACACTTAAAACTTGCCTCAAAAATTCATTGCTAAGTGTCTAGAAATGGTGAATGGGTCCTGAGATAGCTTTTTGAATTGAATTTTCAGGAGCCTCTGAAGACAAATCCGAGATACAATTTCCCACTAGTTTCACTCGAAAATGATGTAAAATAAATACGAGATTTGAGTTTATGTGATCTTGACAACTTTTCTTGCAACTTTGACAACTTTTGCAATTTTTGCAATTTTGCACTTTAGAGATCTCCAATCTTCAATTTTCCTTCAACCTAAAGTGTGCAAAACACACAAAAATGAAAAATTGTTTGTTTTTGGTGAATGAGGGTTTGCCTTGGCCAAACCTTGTTTTGGTAATTAAACCTTGAATTGAAATAATGAAACATGAAAGGAATGATGAATGAACAATTCCTATGTTGCAACTCACCAAACCCTTGAATAAACCTTTTGAGGACTGAAATATTGATCTTGATCTTGCATGAAATGGCTTTAATGGATGTGGATCTTGATTTGATAGCTTGAATCTTAAAACCTACATCACAATGTTAGTTCCAAAAATATGCATGATTCTTGATAACTCTGACATGATGCTTGAGATCTTGAATGCTGCAAAAAATGCTTGAGAAATCTACTCTTGAACACCTTTGACAATAGTCTTAGCTCTTGTGAAATCTCTCTTGAAAATCTCTTCTAGTTGATTTGATAAAATAACCTTTAACTGATTTTCTAATTTCTCAAAAATTAAACATTACAAGCCGACATTTGCATATGAATTTGGGATCATTAAAATACCACCAAAAACATATTTAAAATTTGAATATGTAACTTAAAGGGGACACATTCGCTTATGCGCAAATGGGTCCTGACCTAAGTTATTGGGTTTTTGAATTTTGGGGTGTTAAATTAATTAAATGCTGTAGTGTAGAAAAATGTATCCCTTTAAATTTTCATGCAAGTAATTTAAAATTAATATTAAAATGGACTTAATTGTGCCTTATTTTTAGTGTTGTAGAGTATACCTCTTTACACTTTCACACTTATTTAGGGATTCTTTAATTAATTGAGCTTAATTTTCCTTAATTGGTCCCTTTAATTCAAATCCAAGCCTATTTAATTACATTTTCCGAAGAGGAAACCCAACATTCATTAATGCCTAAACATAACACTTCTCATTGAGCAATATGTGTCTTAGGGTTAGGGACCTAGGATCCATTCACCCATGGGCAAATGGGTCCTCCCTTAGACCTAGGACCTAAATTCAAATTATGTTTTTGGCGGTATTTTAACATATTCAAATCTATATTTAGATGTCGGCTTGTGATATTTGAATTTCGGGAAATTAATGTTACATATCTATAAATATAAGGTTATTTCACTATGTTTGATCTAAGTTTTCAAGTGTTCAATTACAAGAGATAAAGTGAGATTTCAAAAGCATTTCAAGGCATTCAAGAGAAAATTTATTGCAACAATCAAGATCTAATTATCACATCAAAGTCTTCTTGCATCATGCATGTTATTGGCTCAGCTAATATGGTGATGTAGAGTTCATGATCCATTCAAGTATTCAAAGCATCATTTCAAGTCAAGTTTCAAGGTTCAAGATCCACATCCATTGAAGCCATTTCATGCAAGTTGCAGTTCTACATGTTCCAAGGTTCATTCAAGGGTTTGTGAGTTGTGACATTGAGTTGTTCATTCATCATTCCTTTCATGCTATTTAATTTCATTTCAAAGTTTGACTACCAAAAAGGGGTTTGACCAAGGCAAAACCCCATTCATCAAAAACAAAACATTTTTCCGTCTTGATTTGTGTTTGTAGATTTAGATGGAAGAAATCTTGAAGATCTCTTCAAGAGAAAAAATGGAGAACTTGTCAAGGTTGCAAAAGTTGTCATCTCACGGAAACTCACTTGCAAAATTTATTTTCAGATTTTCAAACCTGAAACTCAGGAAAATTGAGAGATTTAGATCTGAAGTAGAGGCTCCCGAAAGTTGCTAACAAACCCTAACTCAGTTCAACAACTGACTTTTGGTGATTGGTAAACATCATCCTTCCCTTCTCTAATCTGTGATATGATTTTTAGTTCCATCAATATTGAACTTAATCTATTAGATCCAAGTTGTAGATTACATTTTGGTGTTGATTTACTATTTTTAGTTTTTCTCCCCATAGTGTTGTTTAATCATGACCCCCATCCTTGCAAAAAAAGGAAATATGTAGATTCACATCTTGAGTTGACTCACCTAAGGGTTGTAAGTCAATTATTTGTGTGGATCTCATTTCCTAATGAAATATAAGGAAAATAGGTCCCTAAGTGGTTCATACCCCCATTTTGATGTCCCAACATATTTTTCTTTGTTTCAAATGCATTAATTAAATCATGCTCCCCCTCAAAAATTGCAATTAATTAGTCTTGAAAATGCATTTTTGAGCCAATTAGAGGCTTAGTTAACTCCAATTTAATTTAGGGAACCCAAACATAGTGTGAAATGTAAAGGAGTACATTTTTCTACACTACACATATTAATATAAAAAAATAAATTTTACAATAACATAAGGGAATAATCACTTATCGCTAGCTAATAACCAATCTCAATCAATCATTGCCCCTCTTCATCCATTTAAGGGGTAGGTGCGTGATCTAGAGTTATGACCCCTTTGTGACAAGCATCAAGAAACAACTTAGACTATAGATGAATATTATTCAAATTTACACTAATAGATATGATAAAATAAGAAATAAAATTTGAAATTTACTAATCTAGCTCATACCTTTGTCAAAGGCATTAAAGAAAAAACTGTTGAGGAGGATGCCAAGGAATTGATGGAGGAGTTTTCTAAGGGTTTGGTTGTCCATGCTCTTCACCAAGGTTTTCATCAATTGGTGAACTAGGGTTTTGATCAATTGGTGAAAGATTTTCGATTCTTGAAAATTAAAAAAATATTGAATCAAAATAATTGCTAAATTGATATTCTATTTGATTTCTACACTTAAAAACTAGAAAAACCTACCTCAACCTCCCAAACATTGTGGCAGTATTTTGACGACACTTTGATCAACTCCAAAATATTTACACGTTACTCCTTGCTTGCATTTTCTTGTTGTAGAGACAAGAGATCAGATTCAACCTCTTTGATTTTTTGTTTTTAACACAAACATAATGTAGGCGCATTATGATGCGGTACTAACCGACCTAAGTTTGATCACTACCAAACCATAATGCTAGTACATTATAACACACTCACATTATATCCCAGAGTCTCTAGATGGACCAAAAAGTGGTTGTGGCCACTTTTGGTCCCCCATCTTTTTGCACACACCCCATAATTGTTGGTAATATGATTATAATTGGTATCCAAAAAACACAATTGTTTATGAGATTGTTTTCCCAAGACACATGTGAATAATATGAAATGTTCAAAATGGTTAGAAGAATTTTCTATTTAGTTAGCCCTTGACTTATTTAAATGAACTTTTTTTCTACACTTGAAGTCATAATGATCATGACATTGACAATGACAACATTGAATGTTTCTTTGATAGAAATAGTTTCTTCCCCTTCCTCCACTAGGACTTCCTCCTCCTCCTCTACCCTTCTTAATGGGAGACTCAATTTTATTTAGCTTATTTGAAAAGGACGAAGTTTTCTCTTAAATTTTAATTTTAATATTCATTTATAGACTGAAATACTTACATCAAAATTTATGTGGAATTCTACATACACTCCTATAATTGTAATTATCCTACCAACTCTACTATGATCAACGTAGATAAATCTTTGCTTTGTTCAATAGTTATAATAACTTCATTGTATTTTTAAAGAGATCTCAAAATCTTCTCCATAATTTTCTATTCAACAATAATTTTCCGTGGTGAATCAAGCCAATTTATAAATCTCAAGTTCTTGTAAAAATGTGATTAAAGATGAACCGATCTCTCTTTATCGGGTCCTTGATAGAGACTTCACAAGCTATGCCAAGAAAACTTTGATTTTGTCATCTTATCAATTCAGGAAAGGTTGAAAATCTAGTGTTAGATTGGATTGTAGTGAGGTCCTTGTTTTCTTTTATTAATTTGTACTCAACGGTCAAAGCAATGAATGCTTGCTAGTATGCAGGTTCACGTCTTCCTCCTACTAATTCCTAGATGCTGAGATAATAACAAGGCCTTCATTTTAATGCACTACTATTCATAGTTGTCTCGTGTGAATTGTAGGATTCAGAGAGGAAAGCTACCGTTTGCCATTCTTCTTTTCCTTATAGTTATCTACTAAAGACTCCTTGAAACCTACAAAATATCTCTTTTTTCTTAAACCACAGCTTCGATACCAATCATAGGAAAGAATAAAGAATTCTGGGCACTTATGTTTTAAAAAAATAGAGCATTGAAAATAATATTCATCATTTGATAACTCTTAAATGAAAATACAATATAACTGAAATTCTTCTCTGCACACAGAGGTGTTCCTCCTAAGAACGTATTCTAAGTCAATTGACATACACAATTATTTCTCTTTTAAATTCTAAATAACATGCAAATCATAGAGAGCATCATTATGGTGTTTAGAAGCACCCCTATGATTAAAAACAGGCATCTGCACCCCCTTGAGACAACAGTCTCAAATCGTGCAATGTAAACTGCAGTGCATTAAAATGGACTAGAAATGCTTTCCTTTTCCTAATGGTTCAGGAAGGGTCGACATCTGAATAAGGGCACTGAATGGTTCTTCTGATGTATTCTCAACTGTAGATGGAAATGTGTAACTCCTGAATTCGTATGACCTCTGTGATGATGCGTCTATGGAAATGCTTGTCTGCTCAATTATTGGGTCGTCACACCTTACACTGTCATGAAATTTTGTCTTTCTCGTGCCATTTCTTACCCAAACAAGTTCCTCCACCACCTCTTTCATCGACGGTCTCTTCCTCCTTTCCATTTGAAGGCATTCTCGTGCTAACCTTGCCATATCTTCCATCTGTTGCAGGTTTTCCTCGTCCAGTACTTTGCAATCTAAGATTTCTCTGAGGCGGTTGTCTTTGAGTCTGGGAAGAAAAAGACTAGATAAAATCCACTCCTCGTTGGCCCTTTCTACACACATGGGTTTCAGACCTGTTAAAAGCTCAACCAGGACTACACCAAAACTGAATACATCGCTTTTGTCGGTGAGCTGATACGTTTGAAAGTACTCGGGATCTAAGTAACCCCTTGTGCCCATTATATTAGTGGTGAGATGAGTGTTATTGGAAGCAGAGATTAGACGAGAAATCCCAAAGTCTGCAACTTTGGGAGAGAATGAATCATCAACAAGAATATTAGACGATTTTACATCCCGGTGGAAAATTGGTTGAGATGCTCCAGAATGTAGATATGCCAAAGCCTCCCCTGTTTCAATTGCTATCTGCAGACGTGATGCCCAAGGCAAAGACCCCTCTTTGGACTGTAAATGTTCAAACAGTGTTCCATTCGGAACGAATTCATATACCAACAATGGGAATTTAGTTTGGATGCAGCACCCAAACAATTTCACTATATTTCTGTAATTGATGTTGGAGAGAATTGTAACTTCATTAAGAAACTCATGGTCATCCTCTAGGTTTAAAGCTTGCTTGGACTTTTTAATGGCCAAAAGAGTACCATCCAATAGAATGCCTTTGTACACAGTGCCGAAGCCGCCACTTCCTAGCACCATTTCATCTGAATAATTGTTAGAAGCTCTTTGCAGCTCTTTGGCAGAAAACATTTTCAGGCTTTCTCTCCCGCCTCTAGAAGCGATGTATTGCTGCAAGTGTTCAAAATATTTGGCCTCCACAAGTTTCAAGTGGCGTTTTTTAAGCCACCAAATCAAAAGGGACGCTACTACAGAGACACCCACAAACGAAGAGACAGATCCTGTGCATTTTACCAGAGCAGACATTGAAATAAAACTATCGTTAGCATCTACCCATTTTCAAATATCTTCTAGGCAACCAATGAACAGAGGCATACATAACATATTTAATATTTAATCACCTATGATTGCAGCAAAAACAACGCGATTTGAACTTATGGATATGCATCCTTTGCCGTATTGCCAGCCATCTCCCATATATCCATTTTCACAAGAACAATTGTAGGAACCTGGTAAATTGTCGCATATGCCTCCTGCCTGTGCTCCAACACACATATTCAAGTTTATGCGACTGCATTCGTCTATGTCTGAACATTCATCATTAGGAGCCATGAGATTCGAAAGAGGAATGATTATAAAAAGAGAAGTTATAATTAAGAAAAGTGCTAAGATTATACCTGTGCAACCCGTGCCATTGGAGTAGTCATTTCTTCCATATCCACTAGGACATGTGCATCCTTTGCCGTATTGCAAACCATCTCCCATATATCCATTTTCACAGGAACAATTGTAGGAACCTGGTAAATTGTGGCATATGCCTCCTGCCTCTGCTCCAACACACATATTCAAGATTCTGCGACTGCATTCGTCTATTTCTGAACATCCATCATTAGGAGCCATGAGATTCGAAAGAGGAAAGATTATAAAAAGAGAAGTTATAATTAAGAAAAGTCCCAAGATTATACCTGTGCAACCCGTGCCATTGGAGTAGCTATTTCCTTCATATCCAGGAGGACATGTGCAGGCGTGCCCTTCTGTTGTTGTAGACTCAATGCATTTTGCATTGGAGGAGCAAGAATAATTGGCAGTTCCTTCAGCCGTGGAGCAGTTGTTATCGCCGATACCACAGTTAAGGCGTATACCATAATAAGCCTTCCCGCCTTCTCCCCAAAATAGATCTGTTTTGTTGTCGACTATCGTGAAGGTAGAAGGGTCGAATAATGTGGAGAAGCCACACTCCTTATTGCCATTGTTGCTCTTAACAAACCCACCTCCGCCTGTGAATCTCAGCAAATCTGTGTTATCTGGAATGGAAATTTCACAACAGCCATGGCGACAGTATAGTGGATCACTTTGTGGGTTACATGGAGCTGCACATCTCACGTCTCCATGACCCGGAAAAAAGTATGTACCCACTGTATCGCAGCCAATAACCACGAACCTATTCGACTTGGAAACAGTGAAAGGCCCCGAGGTCGCAAAGTAGGTGGCTGTACTAGTGTTTTCGTTACACGACAGGGCTTTGACGGCAGTCGAATTTATGATGAGGTAACCCGTATAATCGATCTCCATAATCTTAAACAAATGAATATCAGAATCTGTATCATTACCTGCATAGGCGTCAAAATAAGGAGCGTACGTTCCAGTATAACTGTCTTCCTTGCAGATGATCTTAAAACCAGGGTGTCCACAATCAGAATTGTTAAACCAAAAAGGGTAACTGACTTGCATAGATCCACAAATCTCAGGATCACATTTTGCACTAGTAAAGACCACCAAGCAGAGACAAATTAAAAAGCGAAATACAACCCACCAATGGATCAGCAATTGCAACAACATTTTTTGTTAGGACTGCTTGGTACACAATAGCCAAACAGCTACAGAATTTTAAAAAAATTGCTTAACCGAGTCTCTTTATTAAACCTTTCGTAATGTTGACAAAGTCATTTTGACCTCTCAAGATTCGGTAAATTTGAATGTGTAAATAAAGAGGAAAAGTATGATCGTCGAATTCAACCTTGTAATGAGAAGTAGGTCGGACAAAATTCTTGAATATAAGAAGAAAAGTATGATCATTGAATTCAACTTATCACAGTGTAATGAAAAATATTGGTTGGCATAAAGATGTTTGAATATAAGAGGAAAGTATGATCGTTGAATTCAATTTATCATGGTGTAATGAGAAGTAGGTCAGCACAAAGGTGTTTGAATATAGGAAGAAAAATATGATCGTTGAATTCAACTTATCACAATGTAATAGAAAATATTGGTTGGCATAAAGATGTTTGAATATAAGAGGAAAGTATGATTGTTGAATTCAATTTATCATGGTGTAATGAGAAGTAGGCCAGCTCAAAGGTGTTTGAATATAAAGAAAAAAATTATGATCGTTGAATTCAATTTATCATGGTGTAATGAGAAGTAGGTCGGCGCAAAGATGTTTGAATACAAAGAAGAAAAGTATGATTGTCCAATTCAATCTACCATGGTGTAATGAGAAATTAGCATATATCCATCTCATTTTCTATTTAGTTTTTTTAAGAAGACTTTTAATCTTATGGGTTTCACTTCATTTTGGTTTTCTATTAGTCCATCTTTTTATATATTGTATTGATCTCTTAGAAATAAATGATCAATTAATTGATTTTCCCTTTTAGTTTAGTTGTAGTTAATTATTTATTACTATTCTTATTTTTCACTAATTTAATTTTATCCCTCCATCTTGAATAAATTAAATCAACACCCTTCATCTTCTTCTTCTTGATTTGAACAACCCCTCATCTGTTCTCCACTATCAATTTTGTAGACAAAACTCCACCATTTATTCTCCCTCCCAAAAAATTATAAATGGAGGCACAAGTTCCCCAAAATGGATTCAATTGTCTCTAATAGGTATATGTTGCAAATTTTTTGAAGTGAGTGTTTGAGGATCCACTTTCTGAATCCTTGGAGAAAATCCACTTGCAACAATGAAATTTAATAAATTATCTTGTTTTATTGTTTGGATTTTCATTATGCATAAGCTAAAGATGAGCATTAAGTTTATAACATGATTTTGTTTGATTTAATTTTAGATTTGGTGTTTAGATTTTGACAACCATAGTGAGAGTTTTATGAATCTCCCTTTCTTCTATTGCATATTAGTTTTTATGTCAACATTTAAATGTTTTTGTGTAGAATTATTGCTTAAGTTTGTATTTAAGCATGTATGGACTCAATTTTTCTCCCAAAACTTCAAAATTGTAAAATGCACATTGTTGGGCAAGCTTCAAGCAAATACCAGGTCTAGATGTGAAGATGTTAAAGATTAAGTTATAACAAATCTTTTTTTTAAATTTTTTTTGAGTTTTGAGGCCTTAAAAATGGGAAAATTAGATAAATTAAATTTCAACTTGATGTAGAGCACTATGAGCACTATAATTAACAAAAAGGGGTGGGGATGAGGAGAGAGGGGGGAGGGCAGGGGTGGGGGGACTCAATTGGGTGCCTACATCAAAAGTGTTGAGCTATTTTTAGTGTTTGGAGGTACAAATTTTAAAATATCCCTGGAGGTGCAAAAATCCATTTATGACATATTTTTGACATTTTCAAAGTAGGGGAGTGCTAGTGGGGAGTGATAAGTAATGAGATAAGAGGGAAGGTAAACATTAGTATTAAATTAGAAGCTACAAAGAAGCATAAGGCTTCATAAATAAGGGGAATGAAGCTATAATGTGTTGCAACTTGTTGAAGATTTCATCCTTTATTTTGTTCAATATTTACTATTATGTAATTAGTGGGGGGGCAGGGGTGAGGGGGCTCAATTGGGTGCCTGAATCAAAAGTGTTGAGCTATTTTTAGTGTTGGGATTTTTAAATTTTAAAATATGCTTGGAGGTGCAAAAAGCCATTTATGACATATTTTTAGCATTTTCAAAGTAGGGGAATGTTAGTGGGGAGTGATAAGTCATGAGATAAGAGGGAAGGTAGAAATTAGTATCAAATTAGAAGCTAAAAAGAAGAAAAAGGCTTCATAAATAAAGAGAATGAAGCTATAATGTGTTGTAGCTTGTTGAATATTCCATCCTTTATTTTGTTCGATATTTACAATTATGTAATTAGTGTTTATTTCTTAATAAAATAGTGAATATTTTTATGTGTGAATCTTTGTTGTAAGTGTTTTTCTTCAAGCTAATCTCTATTAATTAGTGTAGACATGCAAAATTGCCTAATTCATAAAACACATCATTAACATTGTGCATTTTCATCATATTCATTCCCGATCTTGCATAATGCATCATTTTTTGTCACTTGCATCATTAATTCCCATTTAACATCATTTCATACTAATTATCCTATTTTCTTTTATTAATTAAGTAATTTTGAATTATTTAATTAATTCATCATATTTCACTAATTTTCCTCTTATCTCCCCTAATTGAATAATGTTAATTATTTAATTAGTCATAAATCTAATTTTCCTCTAATGTCATATTATTAAATAATCTTTATTATTTAATTATCTGACTTCCCTTCCACTCATTTGGAATATTCCTTTTTAATAAAGAATATCCTAATCCTCCATAATTAAATAATCTTGGATTATTTAATTGTTCTAATTTCCCTCTCAAAGGCATATTCCCATGGAATATTCTTTTTCGAAAATATCCTAAAATATCTAAATATTCTCATTCATCCTCAACCCTTCATTCTTGATATAATCTTCACCCTTCATTTTGAAATATCTTAAACCAATTTCCTTAAATTGTGGAGATATTTTGAGTTCAAATTGATCTTGATCCCTCATCTTCCTTGATTCACTCCCATTCATTGATCTTAAAATATAATATCAACCGTTGATCACATTCTTGGAAATATATAAAACAAACATCATTCCTTCCTTATCATTCACCTAAATCATTTGTGAAACACCTAGAAACTTTGAATTTTTGAGCACATTCATATCATTGAGCATTTGAGCAGTTATCATGTGCATCTAGGTCATCATTTCATGCTTTTGCAATCATGGGAGCTTCTTGATTAAGCAATCCAACACACCATCAACCATTAAAATGGAATGCAAGGTTTGCACTTGGTTTGTTTTCATGTTTGTATTTTGATTTTCATTACTATATGTTGATTTCTAGCCATGTATCCATTCAATTTCATTTTTCAATGGGATAAATGATCATGTCTTTCTCTAGGTATTGTGAGTTCTAACCCTTATTTGATAATTCATGTTTCATTTCCATTTTCCACTAACCCCACTTCATATTTTGGCATGCTCAGTGGGACCCACATCCTTGATTTGATGAAATTTTGTTGAGTTTTTTATGCTTTACAAGTTTCTAGTGCAATCATGTTTTACAGACTTGTGAACAACTATAAATTACCATTTTTGTCATTCATGAATGATCACCTTTGCTAACCTGCTCACGTATGCTTACTGTTTGTTCAGGGTTTTTGATGATTTTTATCACTTGTACTAGTTTTACCATGATTGATTATGCAATAGAGCCACATCTGCAAATTTTGTTGTTATCAGTTGTATAGGGCTACGTCTATTGAATTTTCTGTGTCTATTAAGAAATACAAAGCCACCTTTGCAAGTATTTTCGTGATTGACTGTTGTTTTTGCACCTCTATTTTCTGACAGTGATTCTTTGATTTTAGATTTTCATCTAACCCTAACCTTTACTGTCTACTATTGTATGTTGTTTAATCTAACATATTTTTACAATAATTCATTTGGGAGAAGACACAAATTTTAAACTACTAATCCATTTGTGCTTGTAGGGTTTTGATTGGTCCAAGACAAATTCATTTGAAAACTACTAATACATTTTTTCTTGCAGGTTTCTTATAAAATATTTTATCATTTGAACTTGTATTCTTTATTGATTGGTAGATTAAATCACATTTTCATTTAAAATTCTCTAAAATCAATTTATTTGACGTGCTTGGTAGGCTAGAAAGTATGTATCCTCTCCCCTTGTGCTTTGTGTGATCTTGGGTGAAGAGAAATACTTCTAGTTTACACTTTTATTTTTCTTTAACCAAAGGCGTGTTGTCTACGTATCCTCTCCCATTATGCTACGTGTGAGTCATGGGTGATGAGAAATAGCAACACTCAAGCCTTCCCTATTGCTAGGAGACTTGCCTAGGGATCTCATCACCCTAGGGTTTGATCCTCAAGCACATATTCTAACACACTATAGAATTTGGATGAGAGTGAAAGTTGTAGTTCAATCCACATGTGCCATGGAGAGTGTTCCTTAGCGGTCTCGGGTGATTTTGGACATAGGATTAGAGACTTTGATCTTGTGCTAGTGTATTTCATGGTGTTCATGGAGTTATACCCACTATGAACCAATTGTACTAGAATTTTAATACTTTTCAAATGTCTCTCTATAGTGGTGCATCATGATAGCATCATCATGAGAAGTTACTTACCATGTCTGGTCCTTGGTTAAGTTGATAAGGTGTCTTATTCTAGGACCTAGTCCTTTCAAGATGAGGGGTGTCAAGGTGGTACATGACCTTGGCATACTCTACTTACCCATTCCTTGGATTCATATTAAC
Organism: Sequoiadendron giganteum; assembly: GCA_007115665.2. Lineage (NCBI taxonomy): Eukaryota > Viridiplantae > Streptophyta > Pinopsida > Cupressales > Cupressaceae > Sequoiadendron > Sequoiadendron giganteum. The sequence continues at coordinate 478,735,553 of CM021104.1, forward strand.
ACACAAGTGTGGTAAGCCTACTATAGTTGGATGCCCTTTAATACTAGCTAGGTTGTGCTTATCATGTTCTATTGATCTATTGCTAGTGAGCTTTGTGGAAGAAATCTTATGAAATATCTTCTTACCTTGGAGTCATTCCTAATTTTTATGTTTTTTCCTCATATCACTTGCTTTCAAAACATAAACTTAATTTTGACACATCACAATTGTCAAAACCTTCACAAAACATAGAAACGGTTACAAAAACTTATGTTTTCCTATCACAGTTTGTCACATATACACAAATTTCCACTTCTACTTTGGTAAATTATCATGTTTGCATAGACTCCCAGGTCTATTCTTTGCATATTAGTGCTATTGTATATTCTGACGCATCTACTTTTACTGTACTTGGTTAAAACCTTTTTTGCACAGTGCCTCTTTTGCTCAGACTGCCACTTTTTCCTATCATCACATTATCACTTCTGCACAAATTGTCACATCTACTCTTTACATCCTGCCACTTCTAGCCTATATTATCAGTGTTTCCTAGGGGCAACATGATGCATTTCCTTGAACTGTCATGTTTGTATATAACCTTTGTCCATCTCAGACCTACAAACTCTCTAATCCTAAAGTTGTCATAACATGTTATCCTAGAACTAAAAATGTCTGTCATAATAGTCTTGAACTGTCCTTTTTACCCTTAAACATTACAACTATCATTTCAACTTGGTTTTCCTAGGAAACGTCATCTTAGCCTTTTGGGATAAAACATGAAATATTAAACATCCTTAAACATCAACAATCTCAACCAACATTAGTCTTATGAGACCATCCTCAACATCCTTGGACATCAACATATCAAACATCAAACCAATCATCTTGCTAGTATCTTTTGATCTCATCTTGTGAGCTTGCTAGCTTAGTGGAACTATATACTTTCTAGGTTTACAAATCACCATCATCTCTCTTTTCTTGTACTCATAAGTCTAATACAATTAAAGGCCTCAACCTAATATTTTATCAACATCTTGAGATATCTCACAATCCAATCAATCTTGTCATAATCCTTTTAAGGATTGACCATCAAACCCCATCATCCTTAAATATCAAAATATGAATCAAATTTGTTATCCTTTTTGTCCAAAGGTTAACCATCCAATCCCAAATAAACCTAAACATCATCCTTTTGTCCAAAAGACTTATCAACATATCCTTTGAAATCCACTTTGGAATCAAAATCCAAGCAACATCACACATACACCTACCATCATCTCAATATTTTTTATCCTTCAAGGTCTAGAGAGGGAGAGAGAGAGAGAGAATTGAGAGAAGGAGAGGGGGTGGGAGGGATAGACCTAAGAGAGAGGGAGAGAGGGAGAGGGAGATATAGGGAGAGAGGAAGAGAGGGGGAGAGATGGGGAGAGAGGGAGAGGATGAGAGAGAGAGGGATTTCTCTAGTTAGGGTGGGAGGGAGAGACATGAGGGAAAGGGGGTAGGAGGGAGAGACCAGAGAGAGAGAGATAGAGGGAGTGAGAGATATAATTGAGAGAGAGGGGGGGTGAAAGGGATAGATCAAGGGATAAACCTAAGAGAGAGGGGGAGAGAGAGGGAGTGGGAGAGAGGGGGTTGGACTTAAAGCCTAAGCCATAAACCATAAAGCCTAAACCCTAAAACTTGAACCCTAAAACCTAAATCCTAAAGCCTGAACCCTAAATAGAGAGAGAGGGAGAGATAACGGTGAGATAGAGAGTAGAGAAGGAAGGAGGTAGTGAGAGAGAAATATAGGGAAGGGAGAGAGAGAGAAATATAGAGGGAAGGAGTAAGGCTGGGAGATTGAGAGAGATTGAGAGAGATGGAGAGAGAGGGAGAGAGAGGGAAGGAGGGAGGGAGATGTAGAGATGGAGAGAGAGATAGAAACAAAGAGAGGAGCAAGGTTGGGATATTGAGAGAGAGGGATAGAGAGGGAAGGAGGAAGGGAGAGGTAGAGATGGAGAGAGGGAGAGATAGAGAGAAGTATATAAGGAAGGAGAGATAGGATTGAGGGTTGAGGGTATTGGGTTTAGGATTCGGGGTTTAGGGTTTAATTTTATGGTTGAGGGATAATGTTCAAGGTTTATGTTATAATGTTTTGGGTATAGGGTATAGGGATGAGGGTTGAGGGTGTAGGGTTTAGGGTTTAGGGTATAGGGATTATGATTTATGATATTCAGTATATGGTTTGGGAGATTGAGAGAGAGGGTGAGAGGGATAGAGAGGGAGAAGTAGAGAGGGAAGGAGAGAGAGGTGATAGAGAGAGAAGTAGAGGGTGAAGGATGAAGGTGGAGATATTGAGAGAGAGGAGGGAGGGATAGAGAGAGGTAGAGAGGGATAGGTTAGATAGAGAGAAGTAGAGAGGGAAGGTGGGTGGGAGGAAGAGAGAGAAATGAGGAGATAGATAATATTAGAGAGGGAAAGAGGGAGGGAGGGAGGGAGAGATAGGAGGGAGGGAGGGAGAGAGAATTGTGCTCGATAGATATAAGAGAGGGGAGGAGAGAGTGAGAGAGAGAAATATGGGAGAGGGAGAGAGAGGGAAGGAGGGAGGGAGAGGAAGAGATGGAGATATAGAGAAGTATTTAGGGAAGGAGAGACAAAGAGTAGAGATGAGAGAGAGAGAGAGAGAGAGAGAGAGAGAGAGAGAGAGAGAGAGAGAGAGAGAGAGAGAGAGAGAGAGAGAGAGAGAGAGAGAGAGAGAGAGAGATATAGGGAAGGAGAGGGAAAGGAGGAAGGTGAGGAGATTGGGAGAGAGGGAGGGAGAGTAAGGGAATGAGGGAGGGAGAGGTAGATATGGAGAGAGGTATAAAGAAGTATATAAGGAAGGAGAGATAGAGAGGGGGGAGGAGGGATGGAGAAGTAGAGAGAGAGAGAGGGTTGGGAGATTGAGAGAGAGAGGAGAGAGGAGGAGAGAGAGGGAATGAGGAAGGGAGAGGTAGAGATGGAGAGAGGTATAGAGAAGTATACAAGGAAGGAGAGATAGAGAGGGGGGAGGAGGGATGGAGAATTAGAGAGAGAGGGAGAGGTCTATGAAGGAGAGAGAGGTGAGATATAGAGAGAGGAAGGAGGGAGAGAGAAGTATGATAAATAGAATGAGAGAGAGAGTGGGGAAGGATGAAGGTGGAGATATCGAGAGAGATAGGAGGGAGGGTGAGAGATAGGGTATAGATGGATAGGTTAGATAGAGAAAAGTAGAAAGGGAAGGTGGTTGGGATGAATGCAGAGAGATAGGAAAGGAGGAAGGTGGAGAGATTGAGAGAGAGGAGCGAGGTCTAGAGAGAGGTAGAGAGGGATAGGTTAGATAGAGTGAAGTAGAGAGGGAAGGTGGGTGGGAGGAAGGAAGAGAGAGAGAGAGGGGGGATAGAGAAAATTAGAGAGGGAAAGAGGGAAGGAGGAAAGGAGGGAGGGATGGAGGGAGAGAGAGGCTGGATAGATAGAAGTATAGAGGGAAGGAGAGAGTGTGAGAGGGAGTTCTAGAGAATAAGGGATACAAAATGAGTGAGATAGAGAGAAAGATGATACAACTTGCTAATTACTGAAATTTGACATGTTGATTACTCAAATTTGGCTGTCTAAAAAATTGTAAGATCTTCCAAAAACTAAAATTTGAATTATAACTCCTAGATATCCGAAACCAATCTCAAACATCTTGAAACTATATACATGTTAAAATATAATTTAAATTATAAGAAGGTAAATGTCCATATGTAAATGTCAACTTATACTTAAATGCTTATTTCATGTATATAGTTTCCCTAAAAGAAAAAAAGAAGAGAAGAAAAAAATTCAATGTAGACCAAAATGCGAGCACGTTATGACACACTCACGTTATGATGTTCTTGCGTTATGACGTGCTTGCATTATGACATGCTTGCGTTATGACATGCTTGCATTATGATGAACTCACATTATGCCATAGTCACATTATAATGCACTTGTGTTATGACACACTCACATTATGATGTGCTCACATTATGGTAATGCTTTTTTTGAATTTAAAAACACATGTTTTTTGAAATTTAAACCATAACATGAGTGTGTTATAACATGCTCGCATTTTGGCTTGGTAATGACCAAGCCTAGGCTCAGTCATTACCAACCCATAACACTAGAATGTTATAGCATGCTCATGTTTTGGCTTGGTAATGACCCAACTTAGGCTCGGTCATTACCAATCGATAACACGTGCACGTTTTAGTAAAATGTGCTCACATTTTCACTATTTTGGGATGACAAAGTGTATTGGCCACTTTTTGGCCCCCCATCTTTTTGCACCCACCCATAAATACTATAATTACCTCTATTCATTACTATTCCTTTTAGTATTTATATTTACTACTTTATTAATATTGACACTAATATGATTACAAGGATATTATCTTTAATACTCAATATTAATCTACCACCCTCATTAACCATTGAATTAATACTCATAATATCTATATTTAATTTTTTCCTTGGCCTCTATTTCAAGTTTAATCTCAACCTTATCATGGTTTTACATACTTTACTAACACTACCAATCTGACAACAACTACTAATTAATGGAATACTAATGGCTCAAAGATGACATGACCTCATGATATTAATACTATTACTACTCACTTCGTCTAAAAACTAATGAAGATGTTATTGTGATTATAAATCACAACAATAACATCATTAATAGATAAAGTGTTCATCACTCCCTTTGACATCTCAGATTAATAGTGCTAAAATCATACTAACTATGTAGAAGAATTCTATATAAGTCATTACACTAGAAAAATAAAGCAAATAATTTCTAACTAATTGTCAATAACTCATACTTATATCTACCCATAAAAATGATTGAGGTGACTACCATGCTTCCAAACTAATGTACTCCTTGTATTGACTGTAGACATTGAAAATTGGTCTAGGCCTATGACACCATTTTTTGACACATTTCTAATGTTCATAGTCATGATTAAATAATGTTAATTATTTAATTATTTTCTAAAGTCACCTTTCCTCTATTAATTAAATAACTATAATTAATTAATTCATTCATTATGCCTTTATTCTTTCCTCATTAATTAAATAAATGTTATTTATTTAATTACGTCGTTAAATAATTAATCCCCTTTCTAAATTAAATTAAATATTATTTAATTCACCCTTTATCACATTTCTGACTATAATTAAATATTAATTTCAAATTATTTAATTATTCTTTAACCTTTTCAACAGTCAATTAAATAAATCTTTATTTATTTAATTTAATCTCTGAATTTCAAATGTTGAATTAAATAATCATTTAATTCATAAAAATAATTATTCTTGGCATATTCCTTTGTGATTAGATAATCACTTAGTTATCTAAGTATTCATTTACCACTTATGTCTAGATTTAATTAAATCAGCCAGTTATCTCCTAATTTAATATTTGATTGTTTATGACAAGGAGAATTTATGGTTTAATTAGTCAGTCTTATTCTTCTTCGTGCAAAATATTATTAATTAAATAATTCATTCGTGCATTCGAACACAATGTTTCTTCTTTCTCTTTCACATACAATCTCTATTCTTCTGAATTTCAAACAGTCGTGACTAAAGATTAAATTATTATTTAATTTAATCTTCATTAGTTGTGATTTTTCACTCACGTTATTACTAACACTAAATCTCTATCACATGGCTTTCATTAATCTCAATTGTCGATCCGTCTTTTGAATCTGAGTTGATCATTCAAAAATCAATTTTTTATAAATTGACCTAACCTTTGTCATTATTCTTCCTCTCGAAATCTTTATACTTTTAGGAAGCGACTTTAAGAATCTTCAATATTTTGCTAAATCATTATCAATAGGCCATACTTGCATACTTGTTAAAATATGAGGGCAATTATAATACAATGACAAAAAGGAGAAGTGCAATCGATATCATTTAAGGAATTATACAGATATTCAGTGAGATTGTTCTTGTATTTATGTTCATAGTTTTCCTTATTATTTGTTGTTAACATAGGATTGGATTAGTATATGATTTCATTAGATTAATCTTGTTTGCTATTTTTATTCTAGCGTTACATTTGGTGAACCTGACGTGAAGACATTGCCTTCAAAATCCATAGAAGTTTTTAATTTTTTTGTAGGTATAGGTATGGAGCGACGCATGTGCAGTACCAAATAACGCAACTGACTTCTTGAGATGCATATGATATTGTGTGACTCATCTGCTATTTTGCGATGCATCTGAGCTTTTCCACAATGCATCTAAGCTTTTCTGCAACACATCTGACTGGTAATAAAATTTTTGAATTTCCATGTTTTCATTTTTAGTTTTTAGCTTTTTTTACAACTAATTTTGCATTTCAGTGTGTATTTTAGGGGAGCTAACATAGTGTTTGTAGAATGATTCGTAGAAGACAAGCATTAAACCTTTCTTGTAGGACGATTGACAAAGACAGAGAAAAAATAAACTACTAATCATGTGTTTTGCAGAACCTTTGACAAAGACAAAAAGATTAAACTACTAACAATTCATTTGCAGGACCAAATTCAAAGGAATTTAAAAAAAAAAATGAATTGCTTGGTTAGAATAGATAACTGGTATTTGGGTTTTACAAATAATCACTGTCTTCTATGCTTGGTGCATTCACACATCTGTTAGATTAGAACCCGATTCGGTAACATAAGTATCCTCTCCCCTTATGCATTCATGCAATCATGGGTGTAAGAGAAACTATTACTGTCTCTAGAATTTGGGCCTGCTTTGGTGGTTAAGAGTAACCAAAGCGACTCATAACCAGTGATGAGCTAAAGACAAGCTACTCCCAACCGGTATAGAAATTCTAATGTTGAGGAAAACTCAACATTATAGGAGCTCCTGTAGACAAGCATTTGATTCCCTCAGTACCCTAGAAGTACGTAAAAACCTGTAGAGCATAATTTCTATAGAATGGGATGATATTTCATCTCGTGTGACATTTGAATGGGTGACCATACTAAAAAGCCAATTGTTTATAGATTAACCAAAAACCCCTATTTGCTGGTGCAAGAGGTCGGACCTCTGAAGCCATCTCACATTCATACAGTTCTTAGTAGAGATGAAAAGTTTTCCATGGGAGAGTCATGGGAACTGAAGCTTGGCTGACTCAAGAAGTGTGTGTCATGGAGGGGAGCCAGTGTGGTCAAGCTTCTAGTCATCCACTCTGAATAAGTGTAGTTAGGGAAACCCAAGTGAGAATTCAGAAAGTATTGTCATTGCCGGCCTTAGGATTGTACATATTTTCTGGAAATATACATGTTCATGATTATCAAACCAAAAAAAATTGTTTTAGATTATCTACATTTACCAAAATTTGATCACGAAATAAAGTTAGTCAAAACCCTAGTTCATCAGAAAACCACATCTTTCAAAAATAGTCGCATATGTTAAATAGAAAACCACAACTATAAACCCAAGTCACATTTGTTAACCATAAACTCGCAACTGTCAAAACTAAGTCCACTATCATTTACCAAAAAAATCAAGTCACATCTGTTTAAAAGTTAACTGCATCTGTCATAGTGAGTCTCATCTGCTTAAAATTTAGCCACATTTGTCATTGTGAGTCATATTTTCCTGTCATAAAACCGAGACTTAGTTTAGCAGAAAACTGCATATCACCCCTCAAAACACATCTGTTAAATTCTGTGACACATCTGTAAACTTGAGCCGCATTTTCCTGAGAACCAAAAAACCAGAATTCACTGTCACAATTTGAAACTAAATAGTCATACCAATCTCTGATTTTCATAGTCAACCTTGGACAAAAACCAAAAAGTTTGCTCATACTTGGCATAATAGAATCCTTTACGTATCATTTAGCTTTAGTGATAGGCATCTTGGTTACACAATTTAGTTGCATATTTAGAGTCTTTACTACATTCAAATTTTTAGGAAAATTACTTGCATATCTTAGAATAGCATAACTTTCCGTGTTTTGGGAAAACCCATGCTTCAACAAAAATTGTCATTGAACCTTGTCACTTTTCAACAATATCTTTTGTCCTATTTGTGAATCCTTCCAACTCATCAGTATAGTTTGGGAGTTCACCTTGTCTTTTGGTCCTAGTGCTACAACAAGTTCCTTGACAAAGTAAATTGTAGCCTTGGTTAAGCTATAGGTGGTAGTTAACCTCCTCTTAGAATCATTCAGAATCAATTACCTTAGGAGTTTCCTTAAAATTTTTCATATTTTCATCCTAGCATATCATCATTTTAGACATCACTTATTTTCCAAAAAATACCAAAAAAATAGCAACATTCATTCACTATATCCAGAAAATCCCAAAAAACATAGATTAGATCATAATCATTTGTAGACATAGTTTGCATTACCCCATTTTGAGCAACATCTTTCATGGTCGAAAAAAGGTCTAAAAAGAAACATAGAGAGATGGATGATTCATAGGACTTCATCAATCCCTTCTTGAACATACTAACAGGGATAAAAAGACCTCACAAAGCCTTGCTTGAAAAATTTGTCACTAGAGACACACATGGACTGATTTTTGTAGAAGACATAGATGTCATTGTCCAAGATCCCAAGTTTGCATCTTTTGTAGATGAGTGTTTGGAAAATGATCCTCAAAGATACCTGGAAAAGTTGTTAGTAGAAGGTGCCACACTACCACAAGGATTTGACATCCACAAATTGAAAACATCATCTACCCAAGGGACGAACACTGTGACATCAAGTGTCTCTATTCCTTAGATTACTACAACAATACCATCTAGAATACCTACTCAAACTTCCTCAATAGTACACACAACACCATTTGGTATAACACAGGGCCTAAATTTCACACTGCAGAAGCATCCTCATCAAACCCATTTGGCACAAATATCGAAAGTAAAAGGCCCAAAATTGGCATAAACATGACAGGATATACCACAAATCAACACCAATACTACCATTCCACAAATAGGGGTGATACAACAAGGACACATACCTACACCGAATTAGAATCTATCACATAATATTGCATTTCAAAACACTTACATTGATCCTAATAACCCAACCAACACGTCTTTAACACAGGTAGATGTTCTGCAAAATCAAATGCAAGCCCTCCAACAACAAATGGATAACATGTCAATGTCAGGAAAATGAACTATTTCAGCACAAGATCTATGTCCATGTCCCTTTGACAAAGCACTCTACATGAGACCCTTCTCATACAGATATATTAGATCGAATTTTCCTAAGTATAATGGGAAGAGAAATCCTTTAGAACACATAAGGGAATTTTCCACAACATGCATGGACATCTCGTACGACCCCACATACCTTATGAGACTTTTTCTATGAACCCTTGTTGGGATAGCATTGGAATGGTTCTCTAAACTTCCATACAACATAAAATCATGGGGTGAATTAGCTGAAAAAGTTTGTGGAACATTTTTCTTTCAACATTGGTAATGAAATGATGATAGCTACCTTGTGTCACACCATGCAAGAAGACAGAGAAAACTTCACCACCTTCTTCTAGATATGGAGGAGTTTAGCTAGCCGATGTCCTGTTGAGATACTAGAGAAACAAAAAGTCACAAGATTCCTTGAAAATATTCATATAAAACTGAGAAGTGACTTAAGAGTACATTTTTGTACCTTTTTTTTGGACTTGGTGCAAAAAGGAATTATACTTGAGAAAGCCCTCATTAACAAAGGGGAAATTAAGATGCCGGGAAGGAATCTAGTTATTCAACACCGAAATTCCCCCAACGATAGAAACAAATTTTGGTCTAGGAACAAAAATGTAACAAATGACTATATTGTTGATGCTAAGACCCTACATGCAAGACCGGTCATTACTTTTAGAGGACACAACCCATCTCATGACATATCCAATAGTGTTGATGAAACTGCCAACTTTATCCAAAATACACAACAACAACGAGCTTAGAGGAGATTTCCAAAACGTGAGTTTACCTCCTTAGGGGAACCAATTGAGACAATTTTCAAGGAACTGATAAAGCATAAACTCATACAACCTCTAGAGCCAAAACAATATGATCCTGGATAGTTTAAACCCTCATGGTGGGATGAAAATGCCTTTTGTGATTACCATCAAACTAAGGGACATAGCCTACAACAATTATGACAACTGAAGAACATCATACAAGATTTTGTTGAAGACAAAACCATAGAAGTCAATGGGAAAAAAAATACCAAAAACAGTGACCACAAGGTCTTCACAGATCCATTACATGACCATGGGAAAGGAAAGGCCTCCAATTCAGGAACTAAGACTAATACCTCAGCCAATTATGCCAATGCTAAGTACAGCTATAACCAAGGTATGATCATAAATCATATCTGAGCTGTTGATGAAAATATCTACACCATTACCATAAAGAAGCATCCTAAATGTGTTTTCAATACACGTAGAACTAAGATAACCCTTCTAGGTCCTTCACCAGAGCCACAACCATAGTCTTCCAAGCCTAAGTATAATTTACTTGATCAGTTGGGGAAGACCCCAGCATAGATAACCATCTTGGAACTGTTGACCCTATCACTAGATCATCGAGCCATTCTAGACAAAGCCTTGCAAAGCACAACTATCCCCACCAAATTAGATGTCAATCGATTTAAAGAGATGGTGGGATACTTAACCAATTCTCATCATGCTACCTTCTCTCAATAGGATTACACAACTAAAAAGACCAACCATAATGACCCATTGCATCTTGAATTTCTTGTTCATCAAACCAAAGTCAGAAGAGTCTTGGTAGATGGAGGAGCAGGGTTAAATATTTTCACCTTGAAATTGGTTAAGGCATTAGGTTTCTCAGAGGCATGCGTAGAAACCACTAAGAGCATAGTCATCAAGGTGTATGATGATGAGGAAAGATCATCTAAAAGAGTTGTAACACTCCCTATTAGAATTGGCCTTGCAGTTATGGACACTAGTTTCCAAGTCTCGGATCTCGTTCTTCCCTATAATATGTTACTAGGTAGACCTTGGATACATGCAATAAAATCTATACCTTCCACCTACCACCAATGTCTCAAATTCCTGTACAATGGCACAAAGATCACAATCGATGGTGATCTAGATCCTTTCCAATATTGTACTAGCCTATGTGAAATACCACAAAGACAAGTGTCTATTAATTAGGAGGCTTCATCCTCTACCTTATCCCTATATGCTGATCCATCAAATCTTTCCAATTCCATTGCATCACAACCACCATGCTCCATTCCTAAGGTCAAGATCCAAGATAAGGGCTGTGGAGAATATCACATGAAATCATCCTATTGTGTTAGCCAATTGGTTCCTCCTAAGTCATACGGTTTACCCACATAAGATAGGAGACAATCCATTGTCACAATACATGTCCCTCCTACAATGAACTTTACAAAATGGGGAGAGTTAAGTAAAGAAGCTATGGATCAAGAATATGTCACCTCTTGGTTATATAGTGAAGACAATGAAAACCTCCACCATCTATTCAAATATCTAAAGATCAATATGGAAAATGCTTCATGATAATGAAAAAGAAAGGATATTTTAAACATAGTGGGCTAGGACTACATTAGAATGGAAGGACTGAACTGATCATTGTCTCTCAATGACCAAAAGGCCTAGGGCTAGGGTTTCAACTGATTAGGATTGGCGTTCCTAGTACCTCAACACCATCACAAGAGGAAGCAAGTTCTTCTAAAGACATCGAGATATCCCATGAACCATTTGACCCATTCTATTGTGACTCCCCTGACTCAAATGAATATGAATGGGATTCCCTTTCCTCCACTAGCATAATGGACCTAGATAAGTTATTTGGGGAACTTGACAAAATGATACAACCCTTACCAAATCCATCTAAATCCCATCCTCAAAATTCCTTGACAAAAGAAGAATGGCTCAATCTTTACTATTAGGAAACCCTTGACCCCGTCTCTTGGGAACCTAATGAACCAAATTTTGATGACCTAGCCCTTACAGTGGTCCCATCTCAGAGCCTACCTGTCTCTAGGAAAAAGAACAAAAAGGAGTTAGTCCAAAACTTCTCTGACCATGTCAACCAATCTATCCTCACCTTGTTAGCCTCCACATTTGATAACTACGATGATTACATGCCCCTAGTATATCCCCAACTTATCGATTAGAATCAACCTAGGCACTCCCATCCTAGAAATATTTGAGAACGACGAAGCAATAACTGAGTTCATGGGACTGTGAGACGACATACCTAGAGGTGATCATAAGGCTAGATTTACCATAGAATTGGATAACATGGCATAGTTTGGGGACTCTATTCATACCTCCAATTGCAAAAGTGTAAACAAAAATAAAAACAATGAAAACAATGAAAATGACAAGTCCCTAGGTGAAAACTGAAACGCACCTTTGGACGATGAAACAATAAAAATAAAGGATGCATCCAAGGGTGAAAAAATCTTCGAGGCACCCAAGGATGGAGGTTTGAACATTCTCCTAGTTGCTAAGGAAAAGTTACCAATGTTAGTGGAAGAATTTTTTGAGATAAACATAAACACTAAAGAGAATCCTTGGGTAATTTACTTTGCAACATCTTTGACAAAGACAGAGCAACCAGAGTTTCGTGACTTCTTTACAAAAATACATATTAAATTTGCATGGTCATATGTCAAAATTCTTGGGATGGATCCTGACTTATATTGCATCATCTACCATTGCAACCAAGTGTTAAGCTCGTAAAGAAAAAGTTAAGGAAAATGCATCCACAAATTGCTCTATTGGTCAAAGCTGAACTTAAGAAACTATTGGATGTCGGATTCATCATATCAATAGACTATGTAGAATGGATTTCTAATCTTGTGTCGATAAAAAAACCATCTGGGGGAATCCGCATCTATACAAACTTCAAAGATATCAATAAGGCATGTCCTAAAGATGACTTCCTTTTGCCAATCATTGACATGATAGTGGACCTTATAGTAGGATATGAGATGCTATCCCTCACGGATGGTTTCTCTGGATATAATCAAATCAAAATTGCACTTGAGGACCAATACAAGAAAGATTTCACATGTCCATGGGGGACCTATTGTTGGAATGTCATGCCTTTTGGGCTAAAAAATGCTGGAGCTACATACCAACGTTCCATGACAACTATATTCCATGACCTTGTACATACACTCATGGAAGACTATGGGTGATCCTGGACATAAGTGGTTAAAAATTTGAGAGAGGAAGCAATTTTTTTTTTGACCCTCCCACAAATTGAAGGGGTTCACTCGAACCATAGGGTTCGCTCAAACCCCCAAATTAGGAATAAAAACAAACAACATTCAGTTGTTGTTTTCACTTGAGCATTCAAGTGAAAACTATGAATGATGAATGGAAAGTGGTGAACAAAATATCAGTGAATAGCCCATCACCCTCCAGCTCTTGGTGAGTTCACAGGTTGGTAAATTATTCTATCGTTTTCAAAAATTGCATTTGATTGAAAGTTTCTAAACCCTAAATACAACTCCCAATGAAATGAAAAATTGCATTTGATTGTAGAATTTGGCTTTACAGCTACCAATTGCATTTTCTTGAAAGTTTCTAAAGCCTTTTCTTCAATGGTTTTCCATACCCTTCAATTTCCATCTATACCCTATTCCAATGCTCCCATTTTGGTGTAGGTGGGGAGGATACTGGCGATGGTAGTGGAATTTGGCTTTACATCCGCCAATTGCATTTTCTTGAAAGTTTCTAAAGCCTTTTCAAGAAACCCATTTACACCTGTCAACTACATTTTCTTTAAAGTTTCTAAAATATTTTCAACAAATCCATTTTGTGAATATCCTGCACTCAGGGCATTCCATGAGAACACATTTCTTCTGGGCATTCTGTCAAACAGTTCATGTGCCTTGTCTATGCTTCCAAATTTTGTATACATGTCTACCAACACAATTGCAACTACAACATTTGAAAAAATTCCTTATTGTTTTATCCTTTATGCTTGAATGGGTGTTCATATTTTTTTCCAATGTTGTCATTCTTGTGCAGGTAGGGATATATTTAGTTTTTGTTTTTAATTTTAGACTTCAGAGGCCTTTTTAATTTAGTTTCCTTGATTATTTTTGCTTGTGTTGATAGCTGATGATCCCACCACACTATCCATGCCTATGCCACCTCTTACTGACTTAGTTGCACACTCAAACCTATAATCATTACCAGTATGTGAGACCACATCTATTTTCTGGAATTCATTCAAATAATTCGTGTGCCTTGTCTATGCTTCCACATTTTGTATACATGTCTACCAACGCAATTGCAACTACAACATTTGGAAAAATTCCATGTATACCAAATCTAAAATATTGTGGCAAGATGAAACTTGAAATAAATCTTCAAATTTTCATTACGAAATGGACAAATAGAAGAGAATATGATGAAAGGCTTTATAGATACCGAATTTTCTATTGGACATTAGATTGCCTATTGCAAAAAAAAGGTATATTTTAACTAAGAAAAGAGAGTAGGAACCAAAAATTGGATGATGAGACAAAATAATTTTTAAAAAAATTTACATTCCATGATATTGACAAGCTAATCCAATATGTACTAAAACGTAGCACATTATCGTATCTACATAGTAGAAATAGTCCTTCACAAAGAACATTAGAGTATATTGCCAAAGGAGACTAGCGTTTGGAACTTGATTTAAAGTGGATGGATAAGGTTGAGACCATAGTAGAAGTTAAGTGGTGCCTCTAAGAATAAATTATGGAATCCAAAGGAGAAGAAAATCCTCAAAACTTAAAAAAATACAAGTTGAAGAAGGGGAAAATGAAATAGCCACTAATAGTGCACTAAAAAATAAATATTTCAACATGAACCATTGAGGACTAGAGAACAAAATATAATTTTAGAAGGAACCCTAAGATGGAAAAAAATGGAGATTAATGAGATGAAAGATAAGTGATGCAAGTGGAAAATTTTAAAAAATATGAAGAAATTTTTCCTACTAGAATATTTACTAACCTAAAAGGTATAAAAGAAGTGGTAGGAACCATGCAGATAAAACTAAAAGAAGGATCCAAACCATAAAGGAAAATAAAATATTAACTTAAAACCTCAATCCATACTATATTTTGTATTTTCATTAAGCTTTTTATGCTAACAATTTAGGCTTTCCTATTGTCACTACATTTGGCACTTGGCATCAACTCCTATGTGTTATTTTTTTATACATGTACATCATCACCGTGCTCAAATAGAAAAGTATTTTTTCTATACCCTTTTTATTTGTGACCTATATTCATCTCTCTTTTCTTTTAACTTATCAAGTTACTTGGGAATACACACACTTGTAGGTCCATATTGAAACTATTTATTGTCTTATAACTTGGTGATTCCTCTTAGGTCCAGTAAACCCAAAAATAGTACTTGTGCATAGCATAAGACAATATTGTTTCAAAAAAAAATCTACAACATCCATAAGTTAATCAATAGAGAATACGGCACCTTGAATTAACAATAATAATTTCAATCACAAAACTAGTACCCCTTAGTTCCTTCAACTTAGTCTAATTCAAGTTTTGTTCCAAGATGAAGAAGAAATCAAGTGACTCTTTTTAAAGATTTTGTTACACACTTGGTCATCCTACATTTTAGTGTACATTTATAGAATGGATGCATTAGAGAAAGCCATTCATCAACATAAAACTTATATTTCTTCCTCCTCTTTAACCAATCATATGTGGAGTTCAATTTTTATCTAAATAAAAAAGGTAGAGTGGACCTAGATAGAAAATAATGAGTGTACAATTCACTTCCTTATTTTCATTCCACACACTAGATTAATAATATATTTATAAATACTTATTTTATCAACATTTACATTACCTACATCTGATTTTAGTTCTTAGTCCTAGATAAATTTAGGTTAAATGCACACACTATTCCATTAACTACTTATTGAAGGTGAAAGGCTTAAATAGGGGTTTGACTACATTGGTAGCCTTTTGTACAATCTTAACCAATTTTCTTATTTAAAACCCAAAATATTATATGGTTACTCAGATTTAACACCTCATTATTGGCTATCTAAACCCATTTATTATTGAATTTGAGTCATTTCAGTTATGTATAGAATTATTGTACATTTCATTAAGTCTTTGGTTGTTTCTCTATCCATTTAAAAAATTTATACACTTTTATGACACATTAGTATTTTTCATGTTATGAAGATGGATTCATGTAGAACAATCTACAGTACACTTACAATAGCATCTAGGATATAATTCCAAGAAATACAACATTATA
The DNA here is from genome assembly GCA_007115665.2 of Sequoiadendron giganteum. Classification (NCBI taxonomy): domain Eukaryota; kingdom Viridiplantae; phylum Streptophyta; class Pinopsida; order Cupressales; family Cupressaceae; genus Sequoiadendron; species Sequoiadendron giganteum. Next base: position 478,751,824 of record CM021104.1, read on the forward strand.
AATAGAATATGTCCCTATTTATTTGATTATTAAATTCAAATTCAAATTATTTATTTTTAAATTCCTTAGACATACTATTATTTCATTCTACCATCCAATTGTCAAATTAAAACTAGAATATTATTGTCTAAGGAACATTTGAACATAGTTTATCTTTAAAGAAAAATATATTAAGATATATAACCAAACATTGTGTTTGTTTACCTTTATTAGATAACATCTCTATGTTCTTTCTCCTCTCTAGTAATGTAATAAGTTGATATTCTCAACATTACAAAGTTAATTTCAACCATTTAATTTTGGTGAACCTAACATGTGAATAACTCTAAACCTTAATATTTTTTGTCTTTTCTTGTTGATTATAACTAGAAGTTTTATTTACACATTTTTAATAAAACTCTAGTATTTTAGTTTTGAAATGATCATATTGATTCTTATAATGTTTTATTGTTTATAATAACTATTTATTTGAATATGAGATCTTATTCTTAATGATACAATAGAGGATCTAAAATACAACATGTTATCTCCCCCCTCCCTCCTTCACCTTATACTCAAAAACTAAAACTACACTAGCCCACTCATGTTGCATGGCTTGACTTATCACACCTATTATCATGGGGCCTAATAATCAAGTAATTAGTGTTAGCTAACAATACATGACTTCTATAACTATTCATAATTTTTTAACTCTCATTTACCATTACATTTCTTTGTGTGGGGCTCTTTCTTCACCCCCACTTTGTCAAACAATCATTACTATCCAATGTTTTCCTTTGAACAAATATACTTCACTGGTCCTCACAATTTTGTCTTCATTCAAAGGTTGCATATGAGGCCCCTTCTACTACCAAATTACATGTGATTGGGTCACACATATAACACTCAATGAAACTATTAGACCAACATTGTGATTATTTCTCTTCCCTCTTCTAATCTTATTCTTCCATTAACTCCCCATATTTCTTCTAAGAATACTAAGGAATATGATCTCATAGAACAACTATAGGCTACCAAAGCAAATATTTCCCTTTGCAATTTTCTTGAATTTTTTCCTTCCTGTCATGAGTTACTTTAGAAGGCTTCATACATAAGATTTGAAAATAAATTTTTAGTCATAACAACTATTTACACGTAACCTTATGAGAGAAAATTATGCAAATAAGAATTTATATTTTATAATAAAAAATAATAGAAAAACATACCATCAATATGAAATAATATGTATCCTCAAAAAAATCTAGTGAGGGAAAAACCCACCCTCCAAAATTATCTACACTCAATATATTATCTCATGAACAAAGATTACAATACACTTGTAGAGTCTACATGTAGACAAAGAAGCTAGATATTTTGGCATGAATAAATCTTAGGAATCCAATTATACAACCTTTAATTATCATCCCATCATTTGTGAGTCATTCATCCCGCTTCAAGTTATTAATGGAATGAAGGGGAAAAAATCATTTAAGGAGTTACATGCCACATGATTGTATGATATAGACAAATCTTCATATAATTTCCAATTAGAAAATCATTCATGTTATAAATCCCTTGATTTGGAAAGAAACATATTGTCTTGTTTCCTTTATGGTAGCAACATAGTTAGAGAATAATTTGAGAAGAAACATGTCTAATCTATACATGTGCATGCTTTCAAATCTCAAGCTAATTTAGAACTTATCCTTCTGATTTATTCATGTGGATCATATATTTAAGATCATTTTATATATTTAAATGTATAGTTAGAAGTTTTTACATTTTGGTGAAATGAGTTCGTGCATGACTTTATTGATTATGTAAATTTAAAGATTTATTAATATTTCAAATTGATTTACTTGTTGCACAAAATTGTTTAGTAATAAATGTATCTAGAAGTTACATTACATTTATTGAATGTATGTATGCACAAGTGATAACTATTATCTAGATATCTAGTTTTCATGTTTAATACATTCTATATCATGTGCACACTTGTAAATTTATTTAGAATTGTTTTAGATTTCTATTCTCTAGATCTAGATATATTAAACCGAGGTCTCATTCCTCCTTTAGGTACATACATATCACAATGGAAAATGCACCTATTCCACCTCTAGAAACAATCTTTGCAAATACTAATAGCGAGATTAGGAGATTGAGAGAGTCATTAACTGATGGTACAAATGTAGGCATATATTCAAAAGTTTTCATGTCCATTTTACAAAGCTTAGAACAATTAAGAGATAAACTTGGAAATGCTAGTAGTTTTTCCATTGATAGAGTAGCTATGATTCTTTCCCACAAGTAGGAAGAAGTGCATGGTGAGGTCCCTTATAAACAAATATAGGAGGTTGTGACCAAAGAAATGATCAAAAACACTTCTTTTCCATTCCATCAAAATATATGTAAGGTGAAGGGATACCAGGTCACCAAATGTGTGGATCCTCTTATGGCCCCATTGATCTACCCATGTTTTCTTGCAACACATGGTAAGTATCCAAACAATGACCAAATTCCATTATATTTTGTTCAGTAGTTGTATGCTGAGGTCCATTTGGGCCTCAAAGTCAACTACCTGGACATTCCACCATATGTTGGTCAGGGGCGTGGTAGGATTTCCGATAGGCCCACTTATTATCGAGAAAATAGACCAAACCCAGTGTTTAGGGTATTGTTTGGTGACAAATCTCCCATTCTCACCCCAACTCTATCCCCCTTAGCAGACCAGGTTATCATTTCTTCCCAAAAGGAAGCAACTGATAGTGTAGGCGACATTGTAACTACGACCACTTGGATATCTACTGATCATGTGGGTTAGTATATGATGTCTTGACGTTTGCAATCCATACCATTTACAACACATGACAACAACATAGATCCTTTTGAGGTGGTAGGCATCCCTAGACCCACATTGCTCAATGGACTTACAAGAGACATGGCACAAAGGACTATGAATTCTTTGGCTAAGGACCTCTTGGAGGCATATGCTTACATCACATCGGACTATGGGATCCCTATAGACCACATCAAAGGTTATTTAGCTCTAGGAGTTCATTCAAGTCCATGATCCCATCATTCTCATCACTCTCAACCTAGAAGTAGTGCACATGAGGATCCACATACATTTCATTCGACTGCTACACAGACTACGCGTTTTATGGAGTTGTTGACCCGTCCCAGTCCATCGTCGATGTCATCTCAACTACATAGTCCCCTTGACTCATCATTTCTGGCACACCATGGAACGGGCCCTCAGATTGACACGTCGACTGAGCATTTAGTTGATTTCATGGAGACAACTATAGCAGAGGACCTAGAACATCCGATACCACATGATGTGTGTGCATGTGCATGTTTCAATTCTTTTTTTTTTTAAAATTATTTTTGAATTTTAGTTTTAACTAGATATTCATGTAATATATATGTATATATATTGTAGATGGACATGCCTCATGTTACTCTGAGCCTTGGTCTAGATCATGTATGTCGTCGTGACTCTATGGATGATTTTGCTGGTAGTGGACATGTGAGTTTTAAATTTTTATATATAGACATGTATATGTACATGCATATGTATGTATAGATCTAGATAGTTATTTAAAAATACATGTACATTCTTAAAAATAAATTTCATAAAATTTATAATATATTATATGTATTTAACACATTTTGTACACAATTCTATCTACAGGTCTCAACACACCCTTCAGAGCAGGGTTCTCATTCAAATGATCATTTGACTAGGAGTCGATATTTATATTAGGTTGCTCTAGATTTATGAGTTGCTTATGTTCATTATATATGACTTGGGCTACATTTTTTATGTTCATTATATATGATTTGGGCTACATTTTTTAGATTGTTGACACATTGTTACAAGTACATATGATGGTCTCTAGTACATTTCTGCAATATTGATATTACCAATTTCTAAATTTGAACATTCATTTTGAGCTTGTAATGATTGTGGTTTGAATAACAATGAGATTATGATTATGATGGTCATGTGGAAAATCGTGGTTTAATTAACGAGTTTTGTGGGTTTTCTAACATAGACAACTAGATGACATAATCTATAATTTATTCATTAGAAAAAAAAAATGGATTAAAGTCTTAAAAATTTCATATTGCCTTGGGTTAACCATTATAAATTATTCAAGGGAATCAAAACAGGACATCTATTAGAAATATTCCATTCAAGATATTAGACATAGAAAATATAATTAATGCACAACAATAAATTCCAATAAAGTCAAGACAACCTAGATCATGAGCTAGAATTGATAAAGCTCTTAGATAAATATGTGGAAACCCTTTCCATCATAATAGTGTTAACACTAAATCCTATCTATTTCCCTATTGCTTGCACTCTTTAGTATTTTGGTGCTCTTATAACAATAAATAATTCAAGTGTGTTGAATGGGCCATGTTCAATCGATTTATAGATGATTGTTAATAATGTGTTGTTTCTTCCCATTGAGACAAAAAATTAATGGTCATTCGCTATAGTAAAATATTTGAATCCTTCCATGAGAACAATATTTTAATATGTTCAAGCTGTAACACCCCTCTGTTTTGCTCTTATGTTAGATTGAGATGCTTTTTTATTTTATCATTTCTTATTGAGCAATATGAACTGTGTGTGTTAAGAGATGTAATTTCATTGACATTATACTTGACATGCTTTGGTTAAAGTAATTTTGGTTTATTATGACATGATTATTACTTATGAGTTTTATTATTGATGGAAGTGTCAGTTTGGTGATACTGTATTGGTGAAGGGGACATGATTGCATCACTCGCTTGCGAGCGCCCTGCGATTAGATGATTTCCTCTTCACGGTGTATTTTATAATGATTTTATATGCATGTGCTATTGATGCCTTGGATACAAGTTTGCAGGTACATGACATCGACTCCACCTGGCTTCACAGGTTTGAGCGTGTCGACCCAATGGTATGATGATTGAGAGATAGTAGCTAGGTTACCTGTGTCAGTTCCACACCCTAGCCATAGTGTGTCGTCAGTTGAGTCTGTTCTGTCTTTGGTGCTTGTTTTAATATTATTTAATTCGGAAGGGCTCTTGTTTATGGAAATAAATGCTTAGAGTTTATGTTTTAAGTTATGTTGATATTTATTTAAATTTAAATTGTACATTGTGATAGAAGTTTTTATTTAAGTTGATTAATTAAATTTGATTTATTTAATTAATTAAATTTAATCCTATGGGTTGAATTTAATTATTAAATAATTAAAATTTAAATATGTTGTTGTGAAAATTAAAAGAAAAGGAAAATTTAATTTAATTGTAATTGGTAAATTTCAATTAGAATTAATTAATTTCAATATGGAATTAAATTAGTATTTGAAATTATTAAAATAAATGGAAATTAATTCATTTGGAATTTAAATTTGAATTAGAAGTTACTAAATTTATGTTGAAATTAAATTAGTATTGGGAATTAAAATTGAAATTGGAAATTATTTTCAACATGCAAATGGCTTGGAAAAAATAACTGGTTGTTAAAAAGATATTTTGAATGTGACATGTGGGTGAGAAGAATGCACAATTTACTCTTGGTTGAGATATTATTTTTGAGGAGGAATTGAATTAAAAAAAAAAAACAAATGTTCTCTACAGAGGGGAGGGGATTTCTGGAGAAAGAAGAGATTATTTTTTTTAAAAGAGGTTTTTTGTTGAAAATTTGAGAAAACTCAAAGGGGTTTTCAAGAATTCTGGGGGTTTCTGTATTTTTACATCTTCTTGGAAGTGGCGACTTAGGGAGAAGCATTGGAATTGATCTTTGAAGGAGAGCCTCTGCTTCAATCTTCATCTTCTTCAAGCTTCAAGAAAACATGTTTTCTCAATTTATGTTATTTATTTTATTGTTTGTGAAAGATTGTCTGCACAAAAGTTAGTTTTGTAGAAGCTTTGCTTAAATTGGTAATTGAAAATTGAAAGATTGTCTGTGCAAGAAGTTTTCTGTGTTTTGTTTGTAGAAGCTTTAAATTATTTCAATTTTTTGTAAGGCTTCCTTATTGTTGAAAAGTTGTGAAATAACTCAGAAGAAATCAATCTATGGTTTAAGAATTTAGTTTTGTTTTTTGAAAACCTCTGTGTAAATTTAAAGAAAAGAGATTTTCGTAATCTTCAAAGATTTGTGTTTAAATCTGCTTCTAGTAATTTTGAAAAACTTTATCATGAAGAATCTTGTAATACTTGATTGAAATTGAAATCCTTTTTATAAATTTGAGGAAAATGAAACTCTCTGGGTAATTTGTGGAATTGAAATCTCTGGCAATCTATAACTCTCTTTCCGTATGAAACTTTTTTGTGAAAACCAAACTAATTTTGGAAAGATTATTTTGAAGAAGGAAATTTATTTATTTTTGTTAGTTATCAATCAATTTAATTAGCTGGGAAATTATAAATTTTTGTGTTTTTGATAAATACATATTCTGTAGAAAATTTAGGTAAAATCTTTCCATAGTAAAATGGTATGGTTGTGTCATATATAACTCTATTTCTACAAACTGGGTTGGCACAAAATTTAGAGGGTTTCTTTGTTTTGATGTTTTCTTATCCCTCTCGAAAAATCACAAATACCCAGATTGTATTTTCTGATTTATGCTTGAAACACGGGGCTACTCTCAAGTTATTTTTCCCCTTGATTGCCTCTGTTAATAATAAATCTATATATATATATATATATATATATTTGTGTGTGTTAATATTTCTTTATATTTATATTTATATAAATATTGGTTGCATATTTAGAAAGAAGATTTATTTGGTGAATTAGTTTAAATATTGTATTAAAATGTATGTTATCATTGTAAATTTTAGTTTGGTTGGGAGCATGCAATTGACACAATTAAGTGTGCACTTAAGCAATCATTTATATTTCTAATTTGATGTAAATAGAGAAACTGGAAGTAAACAAAAAGATTCTATTTAATTTGAATATATATATTTTAAAATATGAGTAAATTCTAATGCGTGATAAAAGGGGTTTAAATTTTTATATATTATTATAAAACATTTAAATTTATGTTTTTGATTAAATATTCTTGATTGGGTGCATGCAAAGGAAGAATAATTTATTTGCATGCCTTGGTCTATTAGGGAAATGGATATTTATTAATTTAATATTGAGGAAATTGTTATTTTAATCAAAATAGTTAGGGAATTGGATTATTAGATAAAGTATAATTTTCTTCTTGAGAGTAAGAGAGACTTCTTAAAATAAATTAGTTGATTTTCATATTGTCATTTTAATAGAGTGAATCATGCACTTAATGTATGACTAGAATAAGTTAATTGCATGATTTATTCTATTATGGAGAAATAGATATTGTATTAAATGAAATTGTGGAGATAGGTATATTATTTAAATAATGTAGTTTGTTTGAGGAAATAAATGTTTTTATTATTTTAAATTGAATAATTGGATTAATAAATGAAATGAAGTTCTTATAGTTGATTAAGTTAAATTGAAATATTTGATGAGCCTATTAGTTAATTAGTTGAATATTCTCCTTCGTCTTTATAAGGGATCTTATTAAATTAAAGGAAATTGAGTAACCTATCTTATTAATCTTTATTATCACTGAATATGAAAGGATTTTAATAAATCCAAATCTTAGATTTAATTATCGAGTTGATTGCTTATGTGACTTTTCTAGTTGCAATTAGAGGAAACAAATATTTAATTAAGTGTATTCGAGAATAGCTATTTAAAAAATATATATATAATGTGGTGATAGGAACAAATGTTTTATTATTTAAATTGAGGAAATAAGGGAAATAGTTAGTATGATGTTTATCTCTATTTGGAAGAGCCTTTGTAATTAATTAGTTAAATTGCGACAATTGATTGGTGTGAATTGTTATAAGTTATTTTGTTGACTGTATGCAAGGTTGTGATAAATTAGATTGTTGTAGACATTAAACTATTATGTCTTCATGATGTGTTTGAGTAATCTTCTATGGTATTTAGGGGTAATTGAAAAGAGGTATTAGATGAGTTCTTGTAAGTCTTCCTTGTGAGGAATGTTAATTTGAGAGTTATTATTTCATGGTCTTATCTTTTGTAGTTCTCTATGGTAGTAAGGTTGTTGATTTCAGTGAGTCACCCGGTTTCCATGAACGGGGAATGGTTTGTTTCTTCTTTGAATGGTTTGACCTTCTCTTAATGGATTGTTGGATATTTTGTACCTCCTTAGTTTGGAGTGGTGATGTATTACATGATAACCGTAGGAGGGTGAAGCTCAATGGGGGCCGAGATCTGGAAAGATCTGACGGGTAACTCATGTACCTTGAGTGACATTTCTCCTAGGTTAGTTGTATGTATAGGTTACTGGAGTGTCATACTGTTAAGCTCGGATTTCAATGTAATCTTGAGTTAGTGTTGTACTTGTGGTAGTTTTGTTTAGAGTTGAGTCAGCCTATGACTAGAGGTTGTAGGGATTGTCCTTGTATCTGTGTTACCGTCTCCTAGCATGGGGGGTGGGCCTTCGGGTACCACTTGGTTGGGAGGAACATGCGACCTACATCGTTGGGTCCCCTTTTGATTTGCAGATTGTGTTGCGAGGGTTTCCAGTGGAGAGCTCACAGTGGTTTCATTATTTTGTTCAAGCTTTCTATTTACTTATGTTTAGCTCTTGTAATTATTATTCCCCTCATTTGTATTCGAGGAGGAATCTTGTAATTGTAATAGTTAGGTTTGATCTACCTCATTTCGGGAATGAGTATTGTAATCTACTTTTAAGTTAATGTTATCCGAAGCTTCTTATTCTATTCTATGTGTTTGTATCTTTAATGCTTATAAGTATGTGAAATTAAATGTATGGTTATTATTTTAATAAATGCTTTGTGTTCTAGTAGTGTGTATGTTTGGTTATCGATGTAATCTTGTCACGTTACCTTAGAGGTTGTTACCAAGTGTTGTGCATCTCCTGTGATAATAATGCATTTTTAAGAAAAAAAAAATTGTACGCTTCCGTGTTGAGTTGCAATTTCCTTTAGGGTCCAGTGGTGGGGCATTACACAAGCTCTATATTGTAGTCTCCAATGAACTTTCTTATTTTGTTGTTGAACTATATTATTTGTGGATAATGGCATAAGTGACATATTTTTTTTTATCTATAGTTATCTACTACTAGAGGCATGAAATCTAGATTGGGTACTCATTTTTTGCAATCACTCATTTTATTCCACACTAAAATTATTATGGTGCTAGTGCTCATTTTGGATCAAATTTGTATTTGTATCTCTATATGGCTTTCTTTGTTTCCCAATTTTTATCACTTTTTATTATACAAATATCAAACCTATATGAAATTATTTATTTATCATTTTATACCTTATGTTATAAATTTTGAAAGATAATATCCTAGAAAGGTTTTAAGAGTTATGCTTGTGGGGATTTTGAGTGCATATGCAATTGTATGTAAAGTTGAAGGAACTCATCTTAGGGACTATAAACTCTTTTCATGGCATTCATTATATATGTGATTTATTATTATTTTCTAATAGATGTCTTCAGGTATGGTATTATATTGAACTAGAAAACTATATTATTTGTGAGATATATTTGTGGTGCTAGTTTTCCTATGATATGGCTTCTTTTAAATGTATCTGGTCTTTAGTGCTAATATTGCATCATCTACTATGGTTAGTGCATTTACTATCTATCATACTTCTACCACTTACACTATTGATTATCATATTTCAACCATTACTAATACTAATATCCCACCACATATTTTTTCCCATCTCTACCTTCCATCCAATTTATATCCTACTCACTGATTATAACTACCTAAGATACCTACATGCCATATGATGTACTAAAACTATATACTATTCATCTACAACTATCTCGCCTATCATTAACCCTTTTACTATTAAAATTACTAAATCCACTATTAAGGTATTTATTTATACAATTTTAAGATAATTTGCACCTCAATGTCTTTGTATATTTTATGTATTTATAGACTGAAAAATAGTTATTTCAAAATTCAAATAAATATTATTATTTAAATATGGTTCACCAAGTAATGACAAAAAGGAAAATGTTCATCAATTTGATAATTCATGTAAATTTACTTTATTTCAATCAAATGCTCTTATGACTCTTACTAATCTTCAAAAATACATACAAAATGTTTATTGAAAATATTGTTGAATACTAAATTAATCAACATTTCTCACATTTTTCATTTGGATCCCAATAAACTAGAACTAAAACATAAAATAACCAATAATTTTATGATATTTATCATGTTAAGTGTCAATCTATACTATCATAAAGTTATACAAGAAAGGTACACATGAGGGAAATACCATCTAAACATATTGAAGATATAAATAAATAAACATGCTCTTTTGGGGATCATTGAAACTAACACTAAATTTCCTTACTAACACATAAATATATAAACATGCTCATTTGGATCCCAATAAACTAGAACTAAAACATAAAATAACCAATAATTTTATGATATTTATCATGTTAAGTGTCATTCTATACTATCATAAAGTTGTACAAGAAAGGTACACATGAGGGAAATACCATCTAAACATATTGAAGATCTAAATAAATAAACATGCTCTTTTGGGGATTATTGAAACTAACACTAAATTTCCTTCTACTCCCACCATCACTCTTCCAATGAATTTTTTAATGAAAATTAGGTACTATAAAATACTCATTATGGACCAATAAATTTATTTTAGAAAATATTCATTGTTTAAATACTCATCAATATTATTTAAGTTACAAGCCCTAATATTTACCCCATCAAAAGTAATACAAGTACATAAGAACTTGATTCTTTAAAGGTTCTATTTAATTTCTATATAAAGGACAATACAATAATCTTTTCACCTTTAAATAAATAGTCATATTAAATATCTATAAACTTTGCAATTGTTGTAACAAGGTTTGCACATTATGTACATAACATAAAATCAAGCATTGAATTCTTGAATCAATTTATAATAAATTTTCTAGCTATTTAAGTGGAGTTGAAATTTTAAATGAAATCAAACATTCTTGAACTTAATGTGTTTCAACCACTAATTTGTGTCCAACCAAATTTAAAACACTTGTCATCAACATATATTACAAGTAACTAAAATGTAATCCAGAGTTCAAACAAGTTACTATAAGTTCTTGTCTTGAACATGTATGTACATGTACAAGTGAACATGAAAATCATGGATATAATCTAACTCAAACATTCTGGTTCAACCCGCTCTTGAATAACATGTAATTTTTTTTGATGGTCTAAAAAAATTAGAATTGTCTCTAGAATTTAAAGATCATTAAATTTATATAATATTTAAATTATTGAAAACTTACACATGTACCTCTTCTAACCAATCTTGAAATATGGTCATAGTCAATTGAAATAAAAGGAATGTCTTGAAATCTTTCTTCCTCATTTTCGTTGTATGTGTCTGAAACAAATAGTTGCACCATATCCCATTTACTAACATATTCAATTTCTTGGTTGTTGAATGCATGAGAGTTTCCCACAATGCACTTAGTGCAGAAACAAGAGTAATCCCTTGTGTATAATGTCCATCCAAGGTGACTATCTAAACTAATAACATAATGCAAAGATCTTGTTTTGTCTACCCTTTTGCATCCATGCATCGATATTCTATCCACACATAGATACATGTACTTGCAACAAACTTATGTGAACAAACATGTGTATATATATATAAATTTTAAATTTAAATAAATTTATTTTTTTGAAAATGTAATTTATACATACCTGGTATCTCCCAAAACACTCTATGTGGAATGTTTCAGTTTGTTCTTGAAGATGTTCTGACCTCATTTGATGCAAAGTGTTTCTTGCACCATTCAACAACATCATGTGCATTGTCTATACAATATTCTAAATAAATTATTTGATGCTTTCTTAAAGCACATTTGATGCAAGCTCCTGCACCATCATGCTCGCCCTTTCCATGCCCACTCTTAAAGAAACTCCAAACATGTGTTATGTTGTAAATTTTATGATATCTAGATAGTGCATAAAATGGTCATAATGATTTGAATTGTGCCGCACATCCATTTGATCATACAAAATGCTTTTCAAATTTTACACCTCTACTTCTCAAATTCTCAAAAAAACATTTTGTAAAACAATGCTGTACAAAAAGTGTGTCATGTTCTTTATCGTCGCTAATATAAAAGTGATATTATTTCTTGATGTCCCATTGGTTATCTGTACTCTCAATACCATCCAATTCCAATTGTGCATGTCAATAACACACATGAACCATAATAGTGATTTGATTTGAAAAGTAATATTATGATTGAATCTCTTTTTGATGTACAAAAGAGTAATTTTATGCAAAGTCAACTACTGATAGAACTGTTCCATGTAGGAAAGTATCTCTTATTGTTTGAAATTTTTGTGCTTGCCACTTAGCATAAAAGGAATGCTGTATGTATGGTTGTATCAATTTTTGAAAATCTTCTATAAATTTCCCAATAGGTATCTCCTCTTCTACATAGTTTAACCTTGTGGATTCTTTCCCAAAATTTGTTTGAAACTTTACATGCTTGTAACACTTGCAATTTACTATTTTTGTTAGGTCAACATCTTCATTTGTTGAAGGAAAGTTAGCCAAATTTCCACATGTTTCACAAAGTCCTTTTATGCATTTTATTTGAGGTCCATTTTCATGATCACATAACAAATCCTTTATGAAAAAACTTACCTGTTTAGGAGGTGCCTTTTGAAAACCATATCTTTCTTCTCTCATCTTTCAAAACACCTAATAGTAGAGATCAAATTCAATATGATAACGACAACAACAAGTTTCAAAAAACTTGTTTATCTTCACATAATATGGCTTTAACCTTTCAAACATTGTTTTCCCAATCTTTATATGAGGATACATATTACAAAAGTTCATATACATCTCAAGTTATGTTATGTCTAGCCAATGTTTAATATGTCCTTCATAAATACCAGGCCCAATCATGTGCCTCATAACATCTCTAGTTTAATGACAGATGGGTCTGATCATTCCAAAAACTTGAGATCAAGTTCCTAACAACATCTTCAATCCTATCAGAATGGGGAGCTCTACACATAATTGCCCAATTTCCTTCAAAACTATCATAAAAAACCTTTCTCTTTTTCTCATATTTTATTAGTGTGGTTCTACTATAACCAAATTCAGTGGAAAGTCTAGACATTTTTTTTTTTTTTTTTATATTTCTTTATTTAAAACAGATGTCAAAATCACCTTTCTTGCAATGGCCTTATCCACTGATCGAGATCCTTTCCCAATGGAATCTATTTTTTTTTTAACATTTTCAACAATATATTTTTGTAGCCTCATATGTTTTCTCTTATTCGATGTAGAATGTACACCCAACAATTGTAATGACTCTTTCAACTCATTACAAAGAAGTAAACGTGATAAAAATTGGGTTTTTTCAAGTGTTTCAAGATGATTGAAATGATCATGGATTATTTTATTTATAGATTTATTCATTGAGCTCTTTCTCCTATTTTTAGGTTGGTCGGCATAATATTTCAGTTTATCCATATCCATTTCAAGTAAATGATCTAAATTTTTATAAGAAATTTGTTTCCCCACCTTTTCAACTACTTTTATATGCTCATCCATTGGTGTAGAAGGAAGTGATCCCGACCCCTCTCCAACATGCATTGGTTGAACTCGGGCCTCCTCCCTATCTTCAAGGTCCATGTGTTCTTCAACTTATTTGTTTGGTCCAATATCTAGATTTGGCTCGACTTCTACTTGAGAACTTCCTGCTTGTTGATCCATTTCTACATGTCACAAAATATTGTGGAAAGAAAGTGAGAGATGATGATATATAAGGGAAGTTGAACATATGAAATCAAATGAAATCAAAGATTCTCAAACTTAAGAATTCCATGGAAAAAATGCATTTGAAAATAGATGATAAGCAATTATTAGGCTCTGAATGAAGAATAGAGGATAAGGGTGATAAGTTGACACTTGAACTATGGATTAATGGCATGGATTGTGTTAGTCAACTCTTGATGGTGAAGATAGGTGGATTAAGGATGAAAGCTTATGCATGGTTGGTATGGAGGATGAGAAGTTTGACTTGGAGATGATGTGGATGACTTGACTTGGAGGACATGCATATTTGTTTGTTTTTGAAATGTTTCTAATGTTTTTTTGGATTTTTGACTCTTCTTATTGACCAAATTTGAGGTGATTAAATCGTGAAGTGTGATTGTTTTGATTTTCAACCCAAGATAATGTATGAAACCTAAGACTAGGATGAAATGAAAAGGATATGATTCTATGATGGAATATGAAAATGGTATGATATGATGTGATAAGCTAAGAATGGAAGAGCTCAAAGGAAACTCTAGGTCCAAAGTTGGTTACGATGGAAGGCTTGAATTATGTTATGATGGATAAACACAAGGGAACAATGATCAAGAGAGGGTATGTAGGAGATGATGGAATCCAAAAGGATTTCCCTAATCAAGGATAATGGTATGTTCCATAACTCAAGGATGATAAACCTTAAAGTGATGTGGGTGATAGATAGCCAATGGGTTGATTTTGAGAGCTAGGAAGAGTAGTGGAAGTGCAAGCTAAGGGTTCTATTTGATCAATGATAAATGTGCAAAGGACTAAATTCATGGAACATGCAAAGGTTAGGTGATGATCTTTATATGCAAGGGGTTGTACATGCAAGAATTAGGTAGAATGATATATGTATGCAAGGACTATGTGATGTGCTCTATGTATGCAAGACTAGAAATATGTAAGGACTAGGATGCAATGAAAAGGATATGATTCTAAGATGGGATATGAAAATGGTATGATATTATGTGATAAGCTAAGAATGAAAGAGCTCAAAGGAAACTCTAGGTCCAAAGTTGGTTACGATGTAAGGCTTGACTTGTGTTATGAGGGATAAACAAAAGGAACCAATGATCAAGAGAGGGTATGCAGGAGATGATGGACTCCAAAAGGATTTCCCTACTCAAGTATAATGGTATGTTCCCTAAGTTAAGGATGATAAACCTTAAGTGATGTGGGTGATAGATAGCCAATGGGTTGATTTTGAGAGCTAGGAAGAGTAGTGGAAGTGCAAGCTAAGGGTTCTATTTGATCAATGATGAATATGCAAAGGACTAAATTCATGGAACATGCAAAGGTTAGGTGAGATGATCTTGATATGCAAGGGGTTGTACATGAAAGAATTAGGTGGAATGATATATATGCATGCAAGGACTATGTGATGTGATATATGTATGCAAGACTAGGAATATGTAAGGACTAGGATGAAAGGGCTATGGATATGCAAGGACTATATGGGATGGAAAGACTAGGTGGAATGCAAGGATTGAAAAATCAGAATTAAAGGATGATGGCCCCAAGAAATCTAAGTGATAGGTTCATATTGTATGTTTTTGTTGTTTGATGTTTTGGGATTTTTCAAGGTTTAAGGTGTTTCCAAGTACTAGGTGTGATGTTTGTTTGAGGTCTATTTTTAAACAAACATACAAGACATAGTAGACAAAATGTTTGATTTTAACAATACAAGCACAAATCCTAAGGTTGACAAGGACTATATTCACTGGATTCCATGTGGGTTTCCCTAGCCACACTTATTCTTAGGAGGTGAATTAAAAGCTTGGCCACACTAGCTCCCCCAACATGACACTCACTTCTTAGGTCAACCAAGCTTCGAGCCCTCATGAATATCCCATGATAGACTCTTCACCTCTACTAAGAACTGTGAGAATGTGGATGCCTTGGAAATGACTATTGCTACACCAACGAATATAAGAGATTTTGGCTTTCTAAAACAAGAGGGTTCTAGTGAATACTTGGGGACATGGCACCTCATGAGCATACAAAAAGCCACTTAAGGATTTAACCACTCTACTAGGGGCTCTTATACCTTTAAAAGAAAAGGTAGGTACCTGTTTTTGAATGGAATTGCACGGCTAAGGCCTACATACCATGAGGACTTGATAGTTTAGTCTCATCCTTTTATATATTGGCCCGAGTGAAAAACTTGTTGGAGTCATTCCCTCTTGTGAGGCATGCCCCTCTAAGGTATTAAACACATACAAAGACAATGGGTCCGGTTTCTAATCACTAAGTTCGCACAAGGTGAGAGAATACTCCCTACCATCTCAAGAATAACAAACAATGTTCATTCACCCCCTAATTAAATCTATATGATGGAAGATAGATGTTCATTTTAAAGCACCAATCGAAATGTGTTCTAATCTAAAAGACAATCGGTTTCAAAATCAAGTCTTCAATCAATTGTCCTGCACCAAATTAGTTAGTAGGTCCAATTTTTAGTCTTCGACAAGACGTCCTGAAGTAAGAAAATGCAAGAGTAATGTGTAGTGTAATGTGGAGTGTGGTGGAAAAAATGAGAGGAAAACCTCCTTAAATAAATGTTTTCGAGGATGGAGAGATTGAGAGAAACAAATGTGGGACAAAAGATTTGCAAAAAGGAGATTTTAAAATTGCACATTGCGTAGTAAAATGAGATGCATGTAAGTGAAAATGATAAAAGGAAAACAAATGCATGGTGAATGATTAATTGAAGTGACTAAATGCATTTCTAAATGTGAATGAAAATGATTTAATAATTTTTTATCATGGATTTAATGGAATATGGATTATGTAAATGACTTATGTAACATTGATTTTAATGTTTTAAATATGATGATTTATGAAAATGCAATGAAAATGATTGTTGAAATGATATCATGATTAATGATTTAAAACAGTTTATGAGTGACTGATTACGAATGATCATGAAATGTTTATGATTTGTTATGCACTATGAATGGTAATGAGATGATAATTATTTAATATTTTAATGATCTAATAATTTAATGATTCATGCAAATAAAATGATTAATGATAATTAGTTTATTATGAAGTGATATTTGATGGTTATGATAACAAATTTATTACATGATAATGAACTATTATGCTTTTTTATGGAAATGGTCGTGAACAATAATGCAAATGATAATGTAAACAAACATGAACAATAATGCAAATGGACATGAACGATAATGCAAGCGGACATGAATGATAATGCAAATAGACATGAACGATAATGTGATGATTGCAAGGATAAATTTGAGTGTCTATAGTTTCTTGGCTTTCACATGTTTACATGGTAGTTTTATTTATGATACTATTCATGAGCTCACTATATATATCTAAAATTTGTCCACCTGTATTTATGTTCTTTTTGATTGAATATTTTATAGATATTATAAACTCAAATGATGTTACAAAATCTTTGCAATGCATATTTTTTACATTTATATTTTTTAAATATTTCTACTAATGTTTTAATTTCCATTTTGTTATTTTTGAGACACCTAAAATCTATACTTGATAATCACAAGAATGCCTTGGAATTGATGGAGGAAAATGAGGGGGTTATTTTATGCATTTCATTCAACATAAAATTTACCGTGCATAATTTATTGAGTTGAATGATGATGGGGAAAATGCATCGGTATATGTTCTCAAACCTGATATGAGTGCATTTACTCATTCCCTAGATGAAGATGTGGCATATGATTCCCATCCCTATGATAACAAAGAGTTTTTTGATATACTTGAACACAAATGTCAACAACTATGTCTATGTTGTAACAATCAATGTGAAGATGTTCTAGAATAGACATCTTTTGTTTTTGACATTTTTGAGGGTGATTTGCATGACACACAAGTTGTTTATGAAAGTTTTCAAATTAAGGTGAAAATTGATTTGAATGTCAAAATTCAAATGGATTGTGAAGGTTTCTATCTCTCGGCTCAAGTTAGAGAGTAGCTTGCCAAAGAAAAATGTCACAATGATTATGAATTTCAGTTTGTGTCTAAGTACATATTACGGATTAACAGAATGGGTGGAGACATTGGAAAGCACAGTGATATTGTGGGGCATATTGGTAACCTGATTGGTTTGTGGGCTTTTAAGGGTGGTATTTACAGACTTGGTTTACTTTAGACAATAGAGAATTTTGTTTTTGACAGAGGTAGATTTTGGTTTTTTTTTGTTTGGGTCCTAGGGCCACCAAGTGGGGTTTGAAGATGAGTATAATGCAGCATCTTGGAGAAATTTTCAGGGCACCTGTCTGATTCAGTGTTTGGTCTACCCCCCAAAGATATAAGTTCTTGCTATGCCCACAGGGGGCATACATTCCCAGTCAGAGCCACTGATACAACCCTTAAATTTGTCACAAATTTTGGTTGGTTCTATGGCCTGTTTGGTTTTCCCTTATGCTTAGGGGTCAAATGTTAGGGTTTAGGGCTTTACTGCCCTTGTTTAAATGTTCTCACCAAATAAACCCTTGCGTTATATTTTTGCGCTGACCTGTTGCTTTGGGTTGTCGATCGCTTAAGTCATTCATGAATCCTTTTATGTCATGCTTTCACTGGCCCCTTTTACCTGGCTTGTAAGTCTCTCTCCATGTTGGGGGTTAATATAATTTTTTCCTAATGTCGAGTTGATAATTTTCTAAATTTTAGACTTATGTCTAAAATTTATGCCTTAAGGGTTTTCCCCCCATCTGCCTAGGTCGGTCCTTTTGTTATGAATAATATTGTTGCATGTGCAGGTTTGCGGACCATCAGATCGATGATCTTAATCTCGACCGTTCCTCACTGACCTTATGAGGTTTTCTGATGATGTCATCAAGGTGTTGCGAGGTGTGTGAGATGTTTCCACTTGTCATGTATGGTGATGGGGCCTAGTCTGAATTCACTAGCGGTGTGCATAAAGGCTATCAAATTGATGGTTGTCGTATGATAATGAGGGTTGATGAGGATTAATTTTGGTCATTCCTCACCAATCATGCATGATTAAAATAATCATTTTGAAATTGCTATGAGGTGTGCGGACTAGTGACACGTGTTTTCCCCTGGCGGTACAGGGTGGTTGGTTTGGGCCCGCAAGCGATGAGAATATCTGCTGACTGGGAAGTGCATTATTGGTCGACGGGTTTTTCATGTGGTGACATGGGATTTTCAATGATGCTTGACTCAATCTGAGTCATTCAACACACCAACTGCGATAATCTGAGTCAACATCGGTGTGGAAGAAGTGGTCCTCGCAGTGTCTCCTATTGCCATGGTGGTACCGTGTACTATTTTTGGTTCTGGTGCTAGTATTGATAAGGATAAGGTAGTGCTCTCACTTCTCACTGAGGCGAGGACATGAAGCGGTTGCCTGTATCGTGGCCATAAGGTTGTTTCAGGTGCTTGTTAATGGTGCAGTCTTCTGGGTCTTGCAATTTTGTTTTGGTGCTGGTGCTATCTCTTTTTGGTCTGATGAGGATGAATACGACAAGGCCTTGGAGGTGTTTTTCTTTGATCGACTGGTTACGAAGGTCGTAACTATTTTTGATTCCCTATTTACCGAATGATTATATCCATCAATATGGGAATTGTGAAATGAAATGACATTTCATTTTTGAAACGAAATTCTGCTAAATGTAAGAAATGAGCCCGAAGCTTGTTGCTCTCTTGTTCTATAAAGGAGTTTTCAAGGCTCATTTCAAGGGTCAGATTTTTGAGTTTTACAGGGCTAGGTGGTATACATTGGGTGCATATAATGTAGAATTTGGGGCAAGCTAGCTAGTTAGTTGTTGTAGGAAGAGATTGTATATGGGGTAGTCTTAATATGTTTTATGTAATTACTGATATCAAAACAAATCTAAAAAAATTAAGGCAATTTTCTCTCCTATGTGTTGTTATAGACCATGAATGAAATTATCAAGGGTTCTTTCATTTGTCTTCAATAATTCAGTTGAATGTATGATTCTCTCTCTTTCCTTAACTTAATGAGTTAATCCAATGCTTGAGATAGGATTGTAGGTCTGTGATGATGTGCTAAGGATATGGTAAGGAGTGATGTTTTAAATACTATGAAGTTTCATGATCTAATGCATTGTGAGAATTGTTCATTGATATCAAGGTTGAATTTATGTATGACTGAATGTCTTATGTATGACTCCTGCCCAATTTGATGAGGCACTAGCTAGTTCTTTTCAAATTCTTTCAGGTAACTAAAATCAGGAACCACCTACATGTGGGTTCAAGGTCAAAACATTTAAAATTCAAATTCTATCTTTTTTGAGATGTAAATATCACATAATACCCGAATTCCTAGCTTTAGGTGGTTTTTTGCTCAACGGTCTGCCAAGCCTTTGGTGAATGGTATCTCTTTGCATTTGTAGGAATTTATCTATGTGTGAAGTGTTCTTGGAGCAATAAATTTCATATGAACACATATAGGGATACCCTCCTTGGTCTCACAGAGCTTAAAGAGCAGGGGTAAGGACTTGAAAAGCGTTAACTATCAGTTGGCCACTAATTTTGACAATTCTTTAACATAGAGGTTGGCTACCTCTTAGAGAGTTTCAAAGTTTACCTGGGAATTAAAATAGCCTATAGATACAAAGGGAGATACCAAGATAGAGGGGGAAATACTGGTGAAAGATGGTGATTCTACCATAGATATAATTGATGATGCACAATTGGATGAGATAAATATAAGGATAAAGAAGGACATAAACATAGATACAAAATTGGGTGCTACAAAAAATACAAATAAAGAGAATATATTATAAATCAAAACTAGTAGAGCATTTAGTATAAGGATTCATAAAAGAGTAAAAGAGTAGTAGTAGGCACCACAAATATGTTTGCAATTGATATGGAGACTAGATAGAGTACTTCAAATTTAGAAACCTATTTTAGGAGGTAGGAGATATATGGAATATTATTAATAGAATGCAAAAAAATATGGGGCACTACATATTGGTTGTTTCCAAGTAAGGAAGGAAGATGAAGGCCCCAGGATCAAAATGTGTATTTAAAGGAGGAGACACTAGTAGAGAATGCAAAAGGGATGCTAAGTGAAATTGAAGAAGAATGCACATCAGCTCATGTAACAATAATAAATACATTCAAGATAATCTAAATATGAAGGAATAATAAATTGTGATGATGTAGAATAAAAAAATCAAGGATGTGCAAGAATGGATAGATGGTGATAAAAATAAAGGTTGTAGCATAGAATAAGAATAAGATTTGTGATAAAGTATTATGGATCTAATGAAGAAAATTTGAAAGTAAGAATGCATAAAGATGAACCATTGATGCTACAAATAATTATTTATGAAGAAAGAGAGGAAATTGAGAGTAATGCAATACTATGAAATCTAGTGATAACTTGCATATTTTAGTTTTATAGAACTCATTGAGGATGTGCATTTGAGTTTTCATTTTCATAAAAGTGAAATGAGGAACCTTCAATTTTCTTATATATCAATTATTTGATGCATTTTTCCTTGCTGCTAGATAAGACATTTGATGAACCCACTATTGTAAGTAAATAAATTTACCCATATTTGACAAGAGAGAGAAGAAATAAACACGTACCTTGCTTCCTTCTATGATAATTTGTCAAGTTTTGTTTGCACCTATTTTCTTCTTTTTCTTTTGAAAAATTCCGTTGAGCCTTATTTTTGATTTTTGATTTTTGTCCCATTTTCTTCTTCAAATTAAAAATGATTCAAAACAAATTCTCCTCCAAAATGCAAAAAAATTGTGACAAAAGAATTGTGAAAAACTTGCAATAGTCGCCTCATAGATAATTTCTTGAATAAAAAATGGAACAATAACAAAAAGATTTGTAAATTTCTCAAAAATTTACTCGCTTTTCACCTGGAAATTGTCTTTTTCATAGACTGACGCCGACATGCCCACAAGCACGAGGGTTACAGTCTTCTCCAAGCTTGGAAAAACACAAACAAACCCTAAAAAAGTGGTTTGACTTATTTATGTATATGACAGGGGTTCGATTGAACCCATACTAGGGGGGTTCGATCAAACCCCCTAACCAAAAATTTACGCATTATTTTAAAGGGGTTCGATTAAACGTTATTTTGGGGTTCGTTCGAATAGTGGTTCGAGTGAAACCCCCATTTCCCTTGTCTCTCAACAAGCTAGTAAATTTCTGTAAAAAATTATCTTTCGAAGCTCAATTTGAGGATGAAAATGGAGAAAAATTAAGAAACCCAACTAGATAATGATAGTCCTCAGAATGAGCTACCCGTCGAATATAATTTTAATATGTTTTTCTTTTATTATGTATTTTTTTTTTAGTTTTATTAAAGATAAGTTTTTCATCGAAAATCAAGCTCTCTATTCTACACATGTGGAAAAATAGTAGATTATCAAAATAAAATTTTGAAAAATATGTTTGGGCTGGGTATTGATGTCCTTGATCCATTAATTTTTTTTTTGAATTTAAATACATACATAAAAATTTATGTTGTATACATTTCGCCCATGTTTGAATTGTAATTGCTTTGACTTCGAAACTTGATTAAGGAGAAAATATTTAATAAAAAACCATGAGACCAAATGAAAGTGCTAGATATCATAGTTACAAATATAAATTTGAAAAAAATAGAATTTTATCCTTCATACAAAAAAAGTTATGTTGTATACGGTGAGTGTCACTCAAAAATATTTAAAAAAAAAAGCTAGTTTTCGAAGGAGATGGAAAAAGAAGTGTAATCTGATTCCAAAATTTTTGAAAAAAATATATTTAGAATCTATAGACAAAACGTCACAAATCACTAGTTTTCATCATCTTCAAATTCCTCATGGTTTAGCCGCTATAGGAGCCCAAAAGTGAAGATTTAGTTAAAAAAAATCAATTCAGTGTCCAGTTTGCCCAAAACTTGTAAATCAGTATTGTGGGATCACCCTATGTGGACGATCTAATAGCCAAATAATTGACAAGAGATGATCACTTGCAAGTCTTAGATAAGATATATCAAAGACTAGAAGCATACAAAGTAAGGATAAATCCAAAAAAATGTGTCTTTGGCGTTGAATCAGGAAAACTTCCAAGATACATCATTTCTAGACGAGGCATTGAAATGGACCCCACAAAAGTAAAAGCTATAATGGACATGCCTCCACCAACCAAAATTAGTCAGTTAAGAACATTACAAGGGAGACTACAGTCGAACAGACGCTTCATAGTACAACTAGCAGACAAGATACATCCATTCCAACACTTACTAAAAAAGGGGGTACCATTTGTATGGACAACCAAATGCCAAGAAGCTTTTCAAAAGATCAAGGATTACCTTCTTACACCACCTATGTTAATTTCACCTACAGATACATGGCCTTTGATACTCTATATTTTAGCGACCCAATCAACATTAGGAGCCTTACTTGGAAAAAATGATGATGAAGGTCATGAAAGAGCAATGTACTATATTAGCCGTATTTTGGTGGGATATGAACTAAACTATAGTCACATAGAGTGTGCTTGTCTTGCAGTAGTTTTTGCTACTCAAAAAATTAGGCACTACATGCTAAACCACCAAACCATGCTGGTCACCAAAATAGATCCTTCGAAATATCTCCTCAGGCAACACTAACAGGCTGGTTGGCTAAATGGGTAATGATACTTAGTGAATATGACATCTAGTACGTAGAAAGAAAAGCTATAAAAGGGCAAGTTATTATTGACCAGTTGGTAGACACACCAATTAAGGCTGAGCATCCTCTAGTGGCGGATTTTCTTGATGAGTTCATCTTCACCATTGACAAAAGAACCACATGGAAGTTATACTTTGACGGGTCCCACACTAATTGTGGTTCAGGAGCAGGTATACTCTTTGTTACACCACAAGGTGAAACTATTCCTAAGTCATTCAGAATTGCTTTTCCTTGCACAAACAACATAGCGAAATATGAGGCCCTTGTAACAGGACTAAAAATGGCAGTCCAATGGAAGATTAAGCATTTACAAGTTTATGAAGACCCTTAGTTGGTAGTCCAACAAGTTAATGACGAGTATGAAACTAAAGATGAGAAACTTGCCCCATACAAGCACATGGCATACAGTTTTAAGAAATAGTTTGATAACATTAGCTTCCAACAAATACCCTGCATTCAGAACAAGGCAACATATGCTATGGCAACCATTGGTTCACTCTTGGATATACCTAGCAACATGCCTAAATTCAAGTTTTTGGTAGAACAACTTTTGGTTCCTGCCTATGACGTCCCCGATTCTACGATGGTGTGTGAGATTGTTGGTCCCACTTCCTCGTGGTACAAGGACATATATGACTACCTTCATTCCAAAATCCTACCCTTAGACCTTTCAAACAACCAACATAGGACATTCATCTGTAAGTCTTCCAAATATACCATCATCGAAGATACCCTTTATAGACGAGCCTTAGATAATACTTTGTTGAGATGTCTCGATGCTGAAGAAGCACAAGAAACCTTATGTGTGGTACATGAGGGTATATGTGGATCCCATTCTAGTGGTCCTACCTTAGCTAAGAAGATTATGAGACTAGGCTATTATTGGCCTACCATGGAAAAGGACTCATATATCTTTGTCAAGAAATGTTGACAATGTCAGGTACATGGAGACTTGATACACGTGCCAACACAGGAGCTCTGTCCAATAACTTCACCATGACCCTTTGCCCAATGGGGACTTGACCTTATAGGTAAGATACATCATGCATCCTCCAATGGCCATAAGTTCATCATAACCACAACCAAATACTTCACCAAGTGGATCGAGGTTATTCCTATGACCTACATTATCAACACCCAAATTTCCAAGTTTATCCTAAATTAAATAATTTTTTGGTATGGTGTCTCTCAATCCATAGTCATAGATAATGGCCACCCATTTAAAAACCAAGAATTTTTCCATCTCTGTGAAGAATTCCATATCCAACATCATTTCTCCACTCTCTATTATCCCCAAGGTAATGGCCAAGCTGAGGCGCCTAACAAAACAATCATTAGAATCCTCAAAAAGAATGTCAATGACACTGGTTGTGACTGACATTTACAGCTTAATCCTATCC
This sequence comes from Sequoiadendron giganteum, assembly GCA_007115665.2. NCBI lineage: Eukaryota > Viridiplantae > Streptophyta > Pinopsida > Cupressales > Cupressaceae > Sequoiadendron > Sequoiadendron giganteum. Next base: position 478,776,783 of record CM021104.1, read on the forward strand.
TATGGGCTTACTGCACAAGCATCTGCACTCCCACCGGTGCCACTCCATACTCCTTGGTATTCAGTTATGAACCTATCTTACTTATTGAGGTCAAAATTCCCTCCCTAAGGGTATCTTTCAAAGGTCATATTGATGATGAAGAGTATTGTTTGTCAAGACTGCACGAGTTAGAGTTCTTGGATGAACAAAGATAGAAGGCACTAGATCATCTTCAAGGATATCAAAACTGTCTTCATCGTAGCTATTACAAAAATGTTTTGAATTGATACTTTAGCATTGGTGACCTGGTCTTAATGGAGAACCCAAAGAATCAAACAAAAAGAGAGAAACCAGGCAATTTTGAACCAAATTGGTTAGGACCTTACATTGTTACAAAAGCTTTTGGATCAGGAGCGTATCAACTCTCTACCCCTGAAGGAGTTCTAACCACTATTATTACCAATCAACAAATTTCATCTGAAGAGGTTCTATGCATAGCTTTTGAGAGCCTTGTTTTATTCATAAAAATAGAAAAAATAGAAAAAATGAAGTTGCCTAGATGAAAGCTTGGCAAACAAACATCTTTGTAACACTAGAAAAATTAAAAAATCCATAAAAATAGTAAAGAGAAATAATTCATCCAATAGTGAAAACCACTTCGGTGGCGCTTTGGATAAGTATCATGGTGAAAACTTGGCAAACATGCACCATGTGTAGTCAACTTCACTCCTTTGTCTACCATCATTCCAATAAGCTTTTCCACCATCACCCATAATAAATGGTTGTCCTTTCCATAACTTGGAACGATTGACATCAAGACCATTCCACATCCTCACTCCATCCTATTGGCCTTATACCCAACTGGGTCCAAAAACTTGACTTGTGTCATTTGGACCTTCCACTAGCCATTCCAACATCATAAAATGTCCTAAAAATTTCCAAAAACATCATAAAATGTCCTAGAAAAAATCCAAAAACATCATAAAACTCCAAAAATACAAAAAAATAAATAAAAAATCAAAACATATCAAAATCCCAAAAATAGAGTTAGAGTCAATTGTGTCAAGTCAGTCATAGACATAGTTGAACTATGTTGCCTCTATGATTGGACGTAGGCAAGGCCATCTATCGATGTGCCCCCGAGGCATCGGGTCCATTTTTCTATGTTTGTCAAGTATCACAAACATAAAATCATGACTTATTCTTTGTACAGCAAAGTCATCAGTCCTGTTGAACTATGAGGTCTCTGCATGTATAACATAGGCAAGGCCATCAATTGATGAGCCCCTAAGTCTGTACTAGGCCAATCTATTAGGGTTTATCATATTCACTATCACACACGTCAAATATCATCAAGTTAAGTAAATATTTTTAGTTAGTTCTATCAGTCAAAGTTTAGTCGGACTACGAAGTCTCTGCATGCATAACGTAGGCAAGGCCATCAATTTATGAGCCCCCGAGGCAACACTAGGTCAGTCCTTTAGGGTATGTCGTATCAGTCAACATGGGTCATACACTACCATCACACACACACACCAGTCAAAAGATCAAGACAAGTCACATTTCAACAAGACAAACAAGTCAACAATGTCATCAAGTCAAATCAACCAAATTGTCAAAACAATCAACTTATGTCTCATACAAGATGTGTCCTTCTTGGAAACATACATTATCATTTAGGCAAATAATTATCATAGCCTTATGTAGTTTTTCACATCAATGACATCAGAATCAACATCTTATATGGTACATGTCTTTCTAAAACTAGGCTTCGTCATGCCTTATACAGATAGTCACAAAATTGAAACTAGACTCAACGTCTTATACAATATGTTCCATCCCTAACATCAGGATTTATCAAACAAACAACAAATCAAATTTTGGCAAATATTCTTAATGGATTTTGACTTTATGACTTGATTTGTCTTATCTTTTTTATTTTGGCTTTGTCTTTGTGTCCCGTTACTAGCTTTCTCGAGGATGTCCCATGAAGGATTTAGAGAAGTAAGGATTTTTTAGGACTATTTCTCTTTGACTACTATCTATCCACTATCTTTTAACTTGGTTTTCAAGTCAAGTTAATAGCTTTCTCAAGGATGTCCCATGAAGGATTTAGAGGAGCAATAATGTATTCAGACTATGTCTTTTTCTTTGATTGTTGTTTGTGGTTTGTCTTGACAAAGAGATTGGGGCAATTTTGACTTTAGTATGAGTTAAGACACTCCTTGTCTGCGAACATGGTGTTTACTATCCATCTATGTCATGTCCCACCCAATGATGATTTAATGCAAGGCTTAGTTTGTATTTGGCAAAATATTGAAGATTCTACATTCTTCTAAAACAACCATTTCTAATACTAACATTTTGATTGCTCCACACTAACATTTCTTCTATCCTACATAATGACAGAGTCTCGTGACACACAAAAAGAAAGTAATCTGCATATGCATTCATCATGTAAACATCATCATATGTACATAGTAAACCATACATCTATATTGCATTTCATAAAACAACACAAAAATATGCATATCCATCACATCTAGACATACATGTTGTATATATTGTAGATACATCTACATGGAATTATAAATAATAAAAATCACATTGCATCTCATTATCATAAATATACAATGCATTTATTACATTTATAAATACTATGCATCTATCATCACATAGAATAAACACATCATCATAGGGTAAACATCATAATCCATAACATGTACATACATCATCTAGAATACTGCATAATTATGTAGAACACTGCATCATCATGTAGAACATTGCATAATCATGTAAACAACTGTAAATCATATAATCACCGCCAAAAGTGATATATATATATATATATATATATATTGCTCAAAATAATGTGTCATAGTACAATGTCAAAGTGTATCAATCCAAATGGAGCTTGCAAGCTCTATGATCATAATACAATGTCTATAAATATAAACATGTCACTGAGAAGTGCTGCCACTGCTCCCATGTGGAGTCAGAGGGGGTGACTGTAGATGATGTACTCTTTGAGCAAAAGGAGGCATGCCATATGGTCTTGTCCTAGGTGGTCCCACCATATCATCTATACTCTGTGAGTGACTATGTGACTTGCTCCAAGAATTTCCACTATGTGCCTGGCAATAGCTGGGAGCTTGCCTCTCAAGCAATATCTCTTCCTCATATTAGTCTATAATATCTCTCCCACTCTCTGGCTTTGACTAACTCTTGAGAAAATGCTGCAGCCGATCTAGTGCATAAGGCCCTTAGCTCAATAAACCTGCCCTCAATCTCTTGCCTCGTGGCAACTGCCTGATCCTTGTCCAGGTAGGCACTGTTTCTCTCCTTCTTCATTGCATCACACTCTATAGTAACTACCCTCACCCTCTCCCCCAAGGCCTCTACTCAGGTCTGCAACTTTGCTACACTGGGATCCCTGGGAACCTTCTCATCCTGTCATGGTCTCTCTCCCACCTCAGCATCCCAATTCTCCACAATCCTATCTCAGAGTTCCCTCTCTTGCTCCCCCATCACCTCCTCCTCCTCATCACCATAGCCTACCAATATACCAAGGAAATTTGTCTCCATCTCCTCCCCACCAGCCTCCTCCTCTGCATGCTCCTCCCTCATAACCTCCTCAATTGCATGCTCACTCCCTATCTCCGCCTCCCCTCCTCCACCAAAATCCAGCATCGGTACATCCACTCCCTCACCCTCCTCCTCACGAACGGGTGACAACCTGTGTCCTCGACCATCTCTCCTCCCTCGTCAACCCCATCGACCACCTCTCCCACCTCCACCTCTGCTATCTCTGCCTCCTCTATCCCTAGCCCTACCACCACGCCATCCTCTAGGTCTTGTCCCCTGCCTCTCAATTGGAGCTGGTTGATCTGGATCTGTGTAAGGAATAGGTATGTGCATGACCCACCAGGAATTAGATGCTTTTGTAGTACCCAAATTTGCAACCCCACCCCTCCAAACCCACTACATAGGCCGTAAGGCCTGAATATCTACCTCTGTTGTCGCCACTAGAATCATACGCCCCCACAATGGAACCTCTCTCGAAGATCGAGCAAACTCAGCTCGCCCTTGAGGCTCATCTTGAACCTCCCCAAACCATCTCAATACATGGTCACACAGGTGCCTCTCAATAATATGAACACTCAAAACAGTCCTACCAATCAAATACTGAGTCTGTCTACAAAATGGAAAATGTCTATCCTCATCTTGCCGTTGGGCACAATCCATATAGGATTTCCAAATGAATTGCACAAGTGTCTAAGGCATGTCTCCAGTAACCAGTATCACCAATATGACTTTGGGTAATGGTCCCCACATAACAAAAAACATATGGCGATCTAGCATCTAGATCCGTGGTCACTAGGGGATGAAACACAACAATGTGTTCCCATGCCCAGATCATTAGCAAAGTAGTACCACAACTCATTGAATGTGCGTCTCTATATGCAATATCATGTAAATGAAAATACAACATGGATAGTAAACAGGCCCCCCATGCATATACTACCTGATGCTCTAACATCCCAACGAGCATCTCCCCCCACCCAACAGGAAAACCATGACCTTAGCAGTCAGGAAGGACAATCTCGACAATGAATGTACATAACATGCAATCTATCCTCTCATATCTCTCTGCTAATACATGCCATCTAATCTCATAGTGCTCAATCCCAAGCCATCTAATGTCATCATAAACATAAAATCGAGTGATCTCACTATATCCTCTCTAGGTATCATATAAGACTCTCTCACCCCTAATAGGCAACCTCAAAATACTATAAACATCCTCTAAAGTAACTGTGGCCTCTCCAGTAGGAAGGTGAAAAGAGGAGGTCTCAAAATGTCATCTCTCATAGAGAGCGATCAACATACCTCTATTTTCCTGAATAGTGGGCATAGTACAAACATGGGGCAACCCTAACCTCCATACGAAATGTGTCTCAATACTCTGCAAGTGGTCTCATAGCTCATAAGTGGTTGACCTCGACTCCCGGGTGTACATCGGATCTAATATAGTCTGCAAATGCATCAAAATATTTTGTGTCAGAAATACAAAACAATCATTTTTTACATCACAATTTTTTAAAAAAGTTTGACAGGAAAATGCGTCATTTCAATATCAAATGTGGTGCAATATCTTAAATGTGTCATTAAAATTTGCAAATGCGTTGCAAAAACTCAAATGCATCATTTAAACATGCATATGTGTTGTCTTACTACAAATGCATCACACAACCAATCACTCCTATCTAGCATGCATATGCGTCATTTTTTACAAATGTCTTGCACTAACCTACATGCAACACTGCCAATCATAATTGTGATGCAATCATACACATGCGATGCAAACTATTTCAAATGTGTTGATTCCCTAAATGACCTAAAAAGACCTAGATGTGTTTGCACATATGCATCATTGCGTGAGCACATGCGTCGCGTACAAACACATATGCGTTGATTCTAAAGTGACACATATGAAAAATAAACTTAAAGTGCCTAAAAAAGTGTGAAATTTGAGAATTCAAAAGGTGGTTCAGGGGTACATACCGGGGGTCCTGTGTCGACTGGGAATTTGAAAGTTTAGATGTGGTAACCACGATGTTCTGCATATGGAACTGGAGACATCTTCGCTGTGAGCTCTGGGGCAAAATCAAGGTTTTTTAAATGTTTAGGGTGCAAATGAATTGATTTTCCACCCCAAATCCTATTTACACCTAGGGTTTTGGAGGGTTTTTCTCCAACCTTCTGTATTGGATGCACTATTTTCCAACTTCTAACATCCATTTCACATACCTAATCACTTCAAAATCGATTTCTTTCACCACCATCAAACTTCTGACTATCAAATTACCTAATCGGGATACTTTCCAAAATTTTCAATTTTTTTTTCAAAAATTGTCATTTTTCTCGAGGGGGTATACCCTAACCCATTTCACACTGGGACATGACTGGGGCATGTTTTAACTGATTTTTCTTTGACACAAAACCGAAATGACATTGTATCAAAGAGGGGCAAACTGTAGACACTGAAAAATTGGTCTAGGCCTACGACACCATTTTTTGATACATTTCTAATGTTCATAGTCATGATTAAATAATGTTAATTATTTAATTATTTTCGAAATTCACCTTTCCTCTATTAATTAAATAACTGTAATTATTTAATTAATTCATTACGACCTTTATTTTTTCCTGATTAATTAAATAAATGTTATTTATTTAATTACGTCGCTAATTAATTAATCCCCTTTCTAAATTAAATTAAATATTATTTAATTTACCCTTTATCACATTTCCAACTATAATTAAATATTCATTTAGAATTATTTCATTATTTTTTAACCTTTTTGACAATCAATTAAATAAATATTTATTTATTTAATTTAATCTTTGAATTTCGAATGTTGAATTAAATAATCATCTACTTGTTCATAAAAATAATTATTCTTGGCATATTCCTTTGTGATTAGATAATCACTTAGTTATCTAAGTATTCATTCATGCATTCAAACACAACGTTTCTTCTTTATCTTTCACATATAATCTCTATTCTTTTAAATTTCGAACAGTCTCGACTAGAGATTAAATTATTATTTAATTTAATCACCATCAATTGTGGTTTTTCACTCGCGTTATTACTGACACTAAATCTCTATCGCATGGCATTCATTAATCTCAATTGTCGATTTGTCTTTTGAATTTGAGCCGATCGTTCGAAAATCAATTTTCTATAAATTGACCCGACCTTTGTCATTATTCTTCCTCCCAAAATCTTTATACTTTTAGGAAGTGACTTTAAGAATCTTCGATATTTTGCTAAATCATTATGAATAGGCCATACTTGCATACTTGTTAAAATATGAGGGCAATTATACTACAACAACAAAATGGAGAAGTGCAATTGACATCATTCAAAGAATTATACAGATATTCGGTGAGATTGTTCTTGTATTTATGTTCATAGTTTTCCTTGTTCTTTGTTGTTAACGTAGGATTAGATTAGTATATGCTTTCATTAGATTAATCTTATTTGTTGTTTTATTCTAGTGTTACATTGTCAATTTAAAAATATTAACACACATAACAACTAGGTTAACTACCAAGATCATTGTAGACACTCACTAACCAACAACCTCGAGTACTAGAACTTGGTACTTCCCCAAACTTCACCAAATTTTGAAGCAAACTTGAACTTCAACATTAAACAATACATTGATTCCTTAACACAAATCAAGAGTGAAGGAGACAATATTATATCACCAATTGATGACATTTATTAAGAGAAAAATAAATAAACCACGTTTAACAACAATATCGAACAAAATGGTTTCTAAAGACAGATTAGGCCTCCAATTAACAACATTAACTAAGAAAACTCTAATGACACTTATTGAAGGTCTATAAATAAAGACGACATAAAGAAAGTGTAGTTTTGGAAGACAAGTTCAAACAACAATAATTGCATAAAAGAAATACAGATAAGAACACTTTCGAGATGTGACCATTGGATTCATTAGAACGAGAATGACGTGATGGCTAAGTAAGACCAGACCAATAGTAATTCAAAACTTTACACAATAGATTCCCCCAATCCCAGATTTCACTAAACACCTAAGTTTTCGATTTAAGGATCATAATATCATGCAAGGTTATCCACTCTACGTCCAAAAAAACAAATCCTATTAACATCGGATCATAAAAAACTTAATACTCACGCATATTCAAGAAGGAACATTAGCAATATAATCATTACCCTTCTCTTATTACATATTTATATCTGTAACCAAAGTCTACGATAAGGGTATAATTTGCATTGTACAAGAATATCAACTACTCAACTTGCCAACCAATTGAACTACCTTCGAAACACTTCTCAGGAATTGATTAAGTTTGTTCATAAACTGATGAAATTTTTGGTTACTTCTGAAGTGTTAAATTGTACAAAGATAAAACTAAGTTTAAGTAAGGTGTTAGTACTTAATTCAAACCACAATATAATCTTTCTAACAATACGTTTATCCTCCCAATAGAAACAAAACTCTAACCAATCCGATCTGAGACAGTTTACTGCAACTACTCTCTTTCTCTTTATATAATTTACAATGTAAATTCAATTTGAATCTAAATGCATATGTATTTAATGAATTCGTTTATTTGTATAGTTAATAAATATATGCTTGTTTCTTATATAATTATTTTTAAAGAAAAAATTTATTGCTATAGATACTTAAACACAAACTTTGCAATGCCATTTAGGCGACATTATGGATTGCATTTATTTATGAAGATGATACATTTACAATTAGATTGAAAGCCTAAGTTGAAGTTCATGATTCAAGAGAGTCCTTTCTTTAACAGATGCCATTACAAATAGTATATTATTATCCTAATTAATTATTTCCACTAAGTTCTAGTCTATGCAAATATTACAAACAATTTAATCACCATTCTTTTTACACTTCAAAAAAAACCTTTGACACATACTTTTACCTAACTACATTACACCCCTAAAGGAAATATCACAAGAGCATTTGATCCTTCCAAAACAATTGTCTTACGTCTTGCTAACTCAATTTCCTCCCTATTTTATTTGTTTAGATGTAATCTTTCTAAAAATTTCATTCACAAGAACCAATGCTTTATAATATCATGCATGCCTATTTACACATTAATTTTTTTTAAAAATTATTTAAGTTGTATTAACAATAACATCAAAAATATCATTTAAGAGAATTCATATAATCCGCATTGATTAATTCACTAGAGTGACCTTTTTTGTTTCTTTTCCACTTTTGTACCACTCATTTAAATGAACCCTAATGGTAGGATAGAGATTTTTTTTAAATAATAATATATAACACAATATTTCACTTCACACAATTGTTGCCATAAAACTCATCTCCTTTGCACTTTGAAAACATGATCCATATAGTCCATATTCTTAAATTCTTTTACTTCTTCCAAGCCATAAATTTGAACTTATTCTACTTAAGAAGATAGGTTTGACAATAATTTTCATGTTACAATCAACCCTCTACACAAACTCCTACTTCACAAGTTCACTCAAGAGGGCTTGAAAACCCCCTTACATTCACAAGACCCTTAATACTTTTCTTAGAACATTGATTTGATGAGGGAATAAACACAAATACAATTTTGAGCCAATCCTATACACAATAATTACTTTTAACAACCCACTCTTGGAACCCAAACTTCTCTCCTAATTCATAAGTCTCACATGTAGATACCATAGCGAGTCACATCTGTTAGGGGAAACACCGCATCTGCTTGTCAAAAATTCTCATCATTCACTTTGGATATTACGAGCCGCAACTGTCATTTCCTGAGTTGCATGTGTTCATGCAAAAAGGCATGTGTCAATTTTCGAGCCACAAGTGTCTGTTAGAAAATTCAGGTTTACAGAGTTCTGAATTATAAAAACCGCATGTGTATTGGTAAACTGCATTCATCATAGAAAAAATCGCAACTATCAGAAACACCGCATTTGTCATCAGAAAGACCGCAACTGTTAGGTGAACCACATTTTCCTGTTAACATAAAACATCCAAAACTACAAACTGAGTCTCAAACATCACATATTAATTAAATACTCCTTTTTAATTAATTCATTATTAACCTTTATTCAATTTGATTGATTAAATAAATCATATTTATTTAATTACGTTGCAAACTAATTAATTCTTCCCCCTTTATCTATCAATTAAATAATTTATTATTTAATTACCCCTTTATCATATTTTTCCAACTATAATTAAATATCTTTATTTAAATATTCATTTAACCTCTTTTATCTATAATTAAATATTTATTATTTAATTATTCACATTATCCTTTTCAAACAGTCAAATTAAATAAATTACTTTATTTATTTAATTAAAGTCTCTTATTTTTGAATGTTGAATTAAATTAACATTTAATTCATATTTAATTATTTATGTCACATTCTTCTATCAATCAGTTATCTAAGTCATTCACTCACCTTCAAACTTGAGATCTATTTTTAGTTATCCAGTTATCTCTTGAGTTCAACACCAATTTATCTATGCGAGAGAACTCTCTGTCACAACTAGTCGATTAACTAGTTCTAACTCTTGTTTGCATTCAAATGCATTATTCTCCAAACTTATAACTTTGGCTTTTGCATACAAAGTCTATTTCTTCTATTTTTGAAGATTAAGATATTGAACTCGTGTTCTAATTCACGTTCTAACTTAGTCTCTATCTGCACTCTTTCCTGAACTGATGTTCTGACTCATGTTCTAACTCACGTTCTATCTGATAGAACTCACATCGCATGGCATTCATCAATCTCATTCGTCGATCTCTCTTTCAATCTGAGCCAATCGTTCGAAAACCCAAAATCTATAAAATGGCTTGTCATTATCATTATTCCTCCTCCTGAAATCATTATACTTTTGAGAAGAAACAATCTTCAATATTTTGCTGAGACACTCGACGAAGTTATACTTGCATTCAAACACAAATATCTGAGGGCAAGAATAACAATACAACAAGATGGAGAAGGGAAATTGAGATAAATTGAGGAAGTAATCGCATATTTGGTGAGATCATTCTAGTTTTATTAGTTTAGATTAATTATGCTTACTTGTAATCATTCTTTGTTGTTTTATTTAGATTAGAATTGATGTTTGTAATCTTGTGTAGCAGTAGTATCTATCCAATTCCAAAAATCTGAGTTACATTTGGTGAACCCGACGTGAACATGCTTCAAATTCGTACATCTTTCCGTCTTTCTATTTTTTGTTTTTCATTTTTTATAGGTTTTTCGTACGACGCACCGCATCTGTTCCACAAATCAACGCATCCGGATTATGAACCGCATCTTCTAAAAACAGAGACGCATCTGTTATACCGAACCGCATCTGAGACGTCCTGAACCGCATCCATCTATCAACAAATTCGCAAACTGCATCTGCCTGTCGACATCGAACCACATATGTGGCTCCAAAAGCTGCATCTGGCTGGTAAACATTTTTTCACTTTTTATTGAATTCCATACATCCGCATTTTCTTTTATCAATTTTGTGTGTTTTTCATGGTTTTTGCTAATGTTTGTTTCAGCTGTGTTAAGGGGGAATAACGTAGTGTTTGCAGGACGAAGCATGGAAGACAATTAAAAACCAAAGATAATATTTTCTGCAGGACGAAAGCTGAAGACAAGAACAATGAACTACTGGCAAATTTGCATGCAGGACCTAATGCCTTTGAGTTTATTTATTTAACAAGCTTTTGTTTGGTAGATAGATAATCATGGTGTGGGTTAAAAATAATTTTCTATTTGGTAGATAAAAAATTGTCATTTGGATTAAAAAGAACCATTGTCTTCTTTGTCTGGTGCTTTGCACACATTTGTCACCCATACAATTCAGTAATCGAAGTATCCTCTCCCCTTGCACAGTCATGCGATCCTGGGTGTAAGAGAAACGGTTACTGACTCTAGAACTTGGGCCTGTCTTGGTGGGAAAAAGTACTCACCCCAAGACGACTTAGACCGATAGCACGCTAAAGCCAAGCGACTTCCAGCCAGTATATAAAAGTGGATTCTTGGGGAAAGCCCAAGAATCACGCGCACTATTCTGACGAGATGGACAGAAATGGACTCTCGCCGACATTGGATAGTGTCCCATGAACGGAATGCCCTTATTAAAAACCTTGTTGTAGAATTACCAAAAACCTATCTATTTGTTGGCGCAACAGGTGCAAACCTGTGAAGCCGTCTTACAAATTTACGGTTCTTGTGTTGAGGTGACATGTATGCCATGGGAGTTTCATGGGTACAGTAGCTTGGCTGCCCTGTATAAGTGAGTGCCGTGGAGGGGAGCCAGTGGGGTCAAGCTACTAGTCATCCTCCTTGAATGTGCGTAGCAGGATTTATCCAAGTAAGAATTCAACAAGTATTATCCAAAAAGCCTAGGTTGTAAATATTTTTCGAGTCTCAATAGTTCTACCATCACAAAACTAAAAATATATTGATTTTTGTGTTTGCTATTTGCTGTATTCGCCAAAATCTTGATCAAAACAGAGTCAGTCAAAACAAACTTTCAGGAAAAATTTCAATTGTCAGAAAATTGAGTCGCAATTGTCAGTTTAAACGCCGCATATGTATTAGCAAGTCAAATATGTTAGGGAAAACACCACATCTGTCTGTCAAAAATTCTTATCACTCAGTCTAGATATTACGAGCCGCAACTGTCATTTCCTGAGTCGCATGTGTTCATGCAAAAACGCATCTGTTAATTTTTGAGCCGCAAGCGTCTGTCAGAAAATTCAGGTTTATAGAGTCCAAAATTATAAAAACTGCATGTGTATTATTAAACCACATTCATCATAGAAAAAACCGCAATTGTCAGAAACATCGCATTTGTCATCAGAAAGACCGCAACTGTTAGGTGAACCGCATTTGCCTGTTAACAGAAAACATCCAAAACTGCAAACTGAGTCTGAAACATCACTGTCATTTTTGCTTCTGGTTCTTAAGATCAACCTTGAATAGAAACTATAAAAATTTTTCTCAAAAACCTTGCATCATTGGGTGTCATACACGTCTTAGTCATAGTAAACATCTTAGTCATAGTCATCCTAAGTTGCATGCATATGGATACTTCCTAGGAAATTGCATATCACTGAATAGATAACTTTCCTCGTCATTGGATACGTTCATGTCCTGATTTGTCACAATCATTGAAACTAGTCACTTTAGTCCTATCTAGTGAATCTTTTCAGCTCAACAAGTCTAGTTTGGAAAATTCACCTTGTCAACTATCCTTGTCCTACAATCAGATTCCTTGGTCAAATCAAATCCTTGCATACATTTACTCCATAGGAGGTAGGTTATACCCATTTTAGAATCATTTGTCATCATAGTCTACATGAGATTTTTGCATATTTTCTGTCCTACCATACGTCATCTTAGTATTCATCTTTTTAGAAATCATTTTAGCATCATCCTTTATTGTTAGAAAATCCAAAAACATAGAAATAGGACATATCAGTTTTTTAGGCATAGTCTGCATAACCTCATTTTGAGCAACTTTTCATGGTCGAAACAAGGTCTTGAAAGAAACATAGAGCAATGATAGACCCCAATGAATTCATCAATCCATTCGGAAATCAACCATCAGGAAGTAAAAGACACACAATCCTTTGCTTGAAAAACACGTCACTAGAGACACACATGGACAAATTTACATAGAAGACATAGACGCAGCTGACAATATCCTGAATTTGCATCCTTTATGGATGAGTGTTTGGCAAATGATCCCCAATGATATCTAGCAAAGTTGCTAGTAGAAGGTGCCAAACTACCCATAGGATTCGATATTATTACTTTGCAAACACCGTTGATTCAACCAACACAGACTTTCATGTCAAGTGTTTCTATTCCTCAAATTACGGTAGTGATACCAATTGGCATACCTACTCAAACGTCGCTAATTGTAAACACAACCCCTTTCAACATAACACAAGTTTTACAATTTACTGTGGGGGCAACTTGCTCCAACCCCTTTGGCACTAACACGACTGGTAGGAGATCCAAAGTTGGTGGAAATATACCTATACCAAATTAGACCATTCAAACATTAAACATTCCTATACCAAATCAGACCATTCAGTCAGGAAATATTCCTATACCAAATCAAAACACTCAAACAGGTAATATCCCTATACCAAATCAGAACATTCTAATGGGATATATTCCATCGCCAAATCACAACCCATCACAAAACATGGCATTTAAAAATATCTACATTGATCCAAACAACGCCAACAACATGTCCTTGACACAAGTAGATGTCCTCCAAAACCAAATGCAAACTCTTCAACAACAGATGGACAACATGTCTATGTCAGGCAAACAAACTATCTCAGTGCAAGACCTATGTCCATGCCCATTTGACAAAGCGTTTTATATGACACCTTTCCCCCATGGATACATTATAATGATTTTTGCTAAGTATAATGGGAGAAAGAATCCTTTGGAACACATTAGAGAATTCTCAACAGTATGCATGGACATATCATATGACCCCACATACTTGATGAGACTATTTCCACGAACCCTTGTCTGGATAGGATTGGAATGGTTTTCTAAATTGCCATATGGTATATGATCTTGGGGTGAATTAGCTGAGAAGTTTTTTGAACATTTTTCCTTTAACATAGACAATGAGGTAAAAATAGCAACCTTGTGCCACTTGACATAAGAAGATGGTAAAAATTTCACCACTTTCTTTCAGAGATGGAGAAGTCTAGCTAGCAGATGTCCAGTTGAAATACCGGAAAAGAAAAAGGTCACGATATTCCTAGAGAACATCAACCCAAAACTGCGAAGTGACTTAAGGGTACACTATTGTACTTCATTCTCAGACTTGGTACAAAAGGGCGTCATCCTTGAGAAAGGTCTTATAGACAAAGGAGAAATTAAGGTACCAGGCAGAAATCCCATTGTCCAACATCAAAACGTTCCAAATGATAGAAATAAATTCTGGTCTAGGAACAAAAATGTTACAAATGACAACATTGTTGAAGCTAAAAAATAAACACGAGACCACTTATCATGCTTAGAGGTTACAATTCCAATCAAGACACGATGAATAGTCCAGATCAAACAACTAACTATGTCCAAAATTCACAACAACAAAGACCGCAACAACGGAGATTTCCTACACGTGAATTTACACCTTTAGGACAACCAATCAAGACTATTTTCAAAGAGTTGATTAAACACAATCTCATCAAACCTTTGGAACCAAGAGAGTATGATACTAGATAGTTCAAACCTTCATGGTGGGATGATAACTCTTTTTGTGACTATCATCGAATGAAAGGACACAACCTACAACAATGTCACCAACTCAAGAATATTATCCAAGACTTTGTTGAAAACGGAACCATAGAGTTCGGTGGGTAGAAAAATACCAAGAACAATGATCATAAGGTCTTCATAGACCCCTTACATGACCACATGAAAGGAAAAGCCTCCAGTTCAGGACCCAAGAATGATCCATCAGCCAATTACACAAACACCAAGTATGACTATGGAAAAGGAAAGACCATATATAGCCTCCGGGCTGAAAATGAACATGTCGACACCATCATCATTAAGAAGCATCCAGAATGTAATGTGAACACATGCAAAACTAAGATTACTATTCCAGGTCCTTCTTCTGAGCCACCTACACAAGCTTTCAAGTTCAAGTACAACCTTCTTGATCAATTGAGTAAAACTCCCGCAAAAATATCTATCTTGGAATTGTTGGCCTTATCACCTGAGCATCAAGCCATTCTTGACAAAGCTCTACAGAATACAACTGTTCCTATAGACTTAGATGTCAATCATTTCAAAGAAATGGTGGGATATTTGACCAACTTGCATCATGCCACATTTTCCCAACAAGATTACTCAACTGAAAAGTTTGATCATAATGATCTTTACATCTTGAAGTCTTAGTCCATCAAACCAAAGTCAGATGAGTCTTGGTAGACAGAGGAGCAGGTTTGAACCTGTGTACCCTAAAATTGGTTAAGGCATTAGGATTCTCAAAAGACTATGTAGACACCTCTAAGAGTATAGTCATCAAGGCTTACGATGATGAGGAAAGATCATCCAAAGGAGTGGTCACACTCCCTATCAGAATTGGCCCAACAATCATGAACACCAGCTTCCAAGTCTTGGATCTCACCCTTTCGTACAACTTGTTGTTAGGTAGACCTTGGATACACGCAATGAAAGTGGCACCTTCAACATATCACCAATGTATTAAGTTCTCCTATAATGGCATAGAGATCACTATTGATAGTGATCCAGATCCTTTTCAGTATTGTACAAGCCTAAAGTAAAATCCACAATGATAGGTACTAGTTAACCAAGAAGCTTCATCATCCACTTTATCCCTATACATTGACCCATCACATCTTACTAAGTCCATCTCATTCAAACCTCCATCAACTATTCCTAAGCTTGAGATCCAAGATAAGGGCTATGGCGGATATCATATAAAGACATCATACTATGTCAGTGAACTGATTCCACCTAAGGCATATGGCTTACCTATGGCAGATAGAAGACAGTCAGTAGTCACATTTCATGTTCCCCCTACAACGACATTGACCAAATGGGGAGAGTTAAGTGAAGAAATTATGGATCAAGTTGATTCCTGGTTGTATCAAGAAGAACATTAATACCCCTCGCCATCTATTCAAATAGCTAAGGACCAATATGGAAAAGGCTTTAAGATAATGCAAAACAAAGGCTATGACAGGCACAATGGGTTAGGTCTATATTAGAATGGAAGGACGGAACTGATCACTGTCTACCCACGACTGAAATACCTAGGGCTAGGGTGTCAACTGCTTAGAATTGGGTTTCCTGGTACTTCATCATCATTTCAAGAGGAAGTGAGTGCTTGCACAGACATCGAGATATATCATGAACCACTTCCCCTAGTTTATGATGAATCTCCTAACTCAAGCGATTGTGAATGGGATTCCCTTTTCTCTACCAGTACCATGAACATAGAGGCTCTATTTGGAGAATTGGACCTAAAGATCAAACCTGTACCAAAACCATCTAGTCCCTATCATAAGAAGCACTTGTCTAAACAAGAATGGCAAGAGAACTATTATTGGGAAACCCTTGATCATGCATCTTGGGCACCTGATAAACCATCTTGTGATGACTCACCCCTTACAATAGTCCCACATCAAAGTTTACCTACCCATAGGGAAAAGACCAAGTAGGAGTTAGTCCAAAACTTCTGTGACCATGTCAACAACTCTCTATACACCTTGTCAGCTACTACCTTTAAAAACTCCGATGATGACATGCCTCTCATATATCCCGAACTTATCGACTAGGATCAACAAGGTACACCTATCATAGATACATTCAAGAACAACAAAGCAATTGCTGAGTTCATGGGACTTAGAGAAGGCATACCAAGAAGGGATCATAAAACAGGTTTTACCATAGGCTTGGACGACAAAGCATATTTTGGGGAGTCTATTTACACCTCTAGTCGCAAAAATGAGAATAAAAAGAAAAAATACAATGAAAATAAAAATGATGAGTCCCTAGGTGAAAACCGAAAGGCACCTTTGGACGAAGAAACAGTCAAAATAAAGGACATATCCGAGGGCGAAAACCTCCCAGAGGCACCCAAGGATAGAGGTTTAAATATTCTCCCTGTGGAACAGGAAAAGTCACCGATGCTAGTAGAAGAATCTTTTGAAGTCAACATAGGTACAAAAGAGAATCCTCGGATGGTATATTTTGTAGCTTCTTTAATAGCGACAGAAAAACCTGAGTTTAAAGACTTCTTCCAAAAGAGACAGATAAAATTTGCATGGTCATATGCTGACATGCTTGGGCTAGATCCAAACATAATATTGCACCATTTACCACTACAACTAGGTATTAAGCCAGTCAAACTGATGTTAAGGAAAATGCATCTGCAGATTGCTCTATTGGTCAAGGCAGAACTTAAGAAACTCTTGGATGTAGGATTCATAAGGACGATAGACTATGTAGATTGGATATCGAATCTTGTACTAGTGACTAAACCAACTGGGGGCATTCACATTTGCACAAACTTTAGAGACATCAACAAGGAATCTCCTAAAGATGACTTCCCTTTACCAAACATTGACATGATAGTAGATCTTACAGCAAGATACGAGATGCTATCCCTCATGGATGGTTTCTCTAGATATAACCAGATTAAAATCACACCTGAAGACCAACACAAGACGAATTTCACATGTCCATGGGGCATGTACTGTTGGAATGTTATGCCATTTGGGCTTAAGAACACAGGAGCTACCTATCAATGGGAAATCACTATAATTTTCCATGACTTTGTACACAATATCATGGAAGATTATGTAGATGAAATTATAGCTAAATCAGAAACAAGGGAAGATCACTTGAAGGTTCTAGACAAGATATTCTAGAGGCTAGAGAATTACAATGTTAGGCTAAATCCGAAGAAGTGTGTCTTTGGAATAAAATTAGGGAAACTGTTAGGGTATGTCATTTCTCGAAGAGGCATTGAAGTAGATCCAGAGAAGGTAAGAGCTATCATAGGAATGCCTCCTCCAGTCAGCATTGGTCAACTCAGAATCCTACAGGGAAGATTATAGTCCATCAGGCATTTCATAGTGCAACTGGCAGATAAAATACACCCATTTCAACATCTACTCAAGAAAGGAGTACCATTTGTGTGGACACCTAAATGTCAGGAAGCCTTCTAGAAAATTAAGGACTATTTGCTTACTCCACCAGTCTTAATGCCACCTATAGAGGGAAAACCATTGATACTATACATTTTAGCAACTCAGTCGGCATTAGGGGCTCTTCTCGCACAACACGATGATCAAGGTCATGAGAGAGTTGTCTATTACATCAGTTGTAACTTAGTGGGCTATGAATTGAATTACAACAACATAGAATGTGCCTGTCTTGCGGTAGTCTTTGCTACCCAAAAAATTTAGCCCTATATGCTCAATCGACAAACAATGTTAATTGTAAAGATTGATCCACTCAAATACCTCCTAAGTATGGCAGTTTTAATAGGCTGATTGGATAAATGGGTTATGATACTTAACGAGTATGAAATTTAGTATGTCGAGAGGAAGGCTATAAAATGATAGGTGATTGCAGATCAGTTAGCCGATGCACCTATGAAGGAAGACCATCCCTTAGTGGCAGATTTTCTTGATGAATTTCTCTTCAACATTGACATTAAAACCGACTGGAAACTGTACTTTGATGGTCACATACAAATCATGGTTCAGGGGAAAGTATCCTATTTGTTACACCTCAAGGCGATACCATTCCTAAATCATTCAGGATTGCTTTCCCTTGTACAAACAATATAGCAGAGTATGAAGCCTTAGTGACAAGATTAAAAATGGCAGCACAGTGGAAGATAAAAAGTCTACATGTCTTTGGCGACTCTCAACTGGTAATCCAGCAGGTAAATGATGATTACGAGACTAAGGATGAGAAGCTTGCTCCCTACAAGCATATGGCTGATAGTTTCAAGCAGTATTTCAATGACATAAATTTTCAACAAATACCACACATTCAGAATAGAGCTATAGATGCTATGGCAACCGTGGGTTCCTTGTTGGATATTCCGAGTAATGTGCCCAAGTTCAAGTTTCTGGTTGAACAACTGTTGGTCCCCGCCTATGATGTCCCCGATACTGCGATGGTGTGTACCATTGTTGGTCCTACATCTCCTTGGTATAAAGACATATTCAACTATCTAACTGACCAAACCTTACCTCTAGACTTGTCCAATAACCAATGCCGAAACTTCATCCAAAAGTCAACTAAGTACACCATCATTGAAGAAACCTTATATAGACGTACCTTAGATAACGCCCTAATGAGATGTCTCAATGCTGAAGAAGCACAAACAACTTTGTGAGCGGTGCACGAGGGTATATGCGGATCCCATTTGAGTGGTCCTACTTTAGCCCATAAGATTATGAGACTAGGTTGTTATTGGCCTACAATGGAGAAATACTCATACATCTTTGTAAAGAAATGTAGACAGTGTCAGATACATGGAGATTTGATAAGAGCACCAGCATAGGAGCTTCGTCTGATAACATCACCATGGCCTTTTGCCCAATGGGGACTTGACCTCATAGGTAAGATACACCTTCCATCTTCCAATGGCCATAAATTCATCATAACCGCCACTGAATACTTCACCAAATGGATTGAGGCTATTCCCATGACCTACATCACCGACACACAAATATCTAAGTTTATCCTAAACTATATCATTTGTCAGTATGGTGTACCCCAATCCATAATCATAGACAATGGCCATCCATTCAAGAACCAAGAAGTACGCCATTTATGTGAAGAATTCCACATCAAACACCATTTTTCCACCCCATATTACCCACAAGGTAATGGCCAAGCTGAGGCATCTAATAAAACCATTGTTAGAATCCTGAAAAAGACTGTCAATGATGCTGGTCGTGATTGGCACCTACAACTTAATCCTGCCTTATGGGTTTATCGCACAAGCATCCGTACTCCCACCGGTGCCACTCCATATTTCCCTTGTATTCAGGTCTG
Source organism: Sequoiadendron giganteum (assembly GCA_007115665.2). Classification (NCBI taxonomy): domain Eukaryota; kingdom Viridiplantae; phylum Streptophyta; class Pinopsida; order Cupressales; family Cupressaceae; genus Sequoiadendron; species Sequoiadendron giganteum. The sequence goes on from CM021104.1 coordinate 478,796,923, forward strand.
AAGCTATCTTACCTATTGAGGTTGAAATACCTTCTCTGAGGGTATCCTTGAAGGGTCACATTGACGATGAAGAATACCGTGTATCTAGGTTGCAAGAACTAGAATTACTAGATGAACGAAGACATAAAGCATTAGATCATTTGCAAGCATATCAGAATCATCTTCGTCATAGTTACAATAGGAAGGTTCTCAATAGAAACTTTGACATTGGTGACCTGGTATTAATGGAGAATCCTAAGAATCAAGCTGAACGAGAAAAACCAGGTAAGTTTGAACCTAACTGGTTAGGGCCTTATATTGTCACAGAAGCCTTTGGATCAGGAGTGTACCAACTCTCTACTCTTGAAGGAGAGCCTGTTTTTTCACCTATCAAAAGTCTTCATCTAAAGAGGTTCTATGCTTAGCTTCTGAGAATCCGTGTCTTAATCTAGAAAATACAAAAAAATGAAAAAACAAAAATATGTTTACCTTGACGAAAACCTGGCAAACAAGCATCTTTGTAACATGAAAAAAATTGATAAAATAAAAAAAGTAAAGAGAAATAATCTGTCCAATACTGAAAACCACTTCGGTGGCGCTATGGATAAGTACCATGGTGAAAACCTGGCAAACAAATGCCATGTGTAGTCAAACTCACTCTTTCATCTACCATCATTCCAATCAGACTTTTCCATCATCCCTCATAATAAATGGTTTTCTTATCCATTGCTTTGAATGATTGACATCTAACTTCCCATTCCATCACATTCCGCATTCCATCTTGCAAGTCTTATTCCTGACTGGGGGAAAATCCTTGTCCTATTGCCTAATCGTCTTATACATAGCGTCACACCATCGAAAATGTCTTGAAAAAATCCCAAAAACATTAGAAAACTTCAAAAATCCAAAAAAATCAAAACATGTCAGAAAATCCCAAAAACAACGTCAGTCGTGTCAAGTCAGTCGTGTTAAGTTAGTCGTAGTCATAGTTGAACTACGTTGCCTCTGTGACTAGGACGTAGGCAAGGCCATCAATCGATGTGCCCCTGAGGCATTAGGTCTGTCAGTCGAGGTTTGTCATGTATCACACACATTTAAATCATGACTCTTTGTACAATCAAAGTCATTGGTCATGTTGAACTATGAGGTCTCTACGTGTACAACGTAGGCAAGGCTAATCAATTGATGAGCTCCTGAGACCACACTAGGTCAATCCAATAGGGTTCATTCACAGTCACTATCACACACATTGCATATTATTCACTTAGATGCATGTCTTTAGCCGCATTAGGTCACTACTTTATGGTATCATCTCATGTCATACACTGTCTACATGCACACACTTTTATCAGTCAAGGAATCAAAACAAGTCATGCAACAACAAGGCAAACCATCTCAAATTGTTATCAAGTCAATATCAAACACATTGTCAAAGCAATCAACTTATGTCTTAGCAAGATATGTCTTTCTTGTCAACAGACCTCATCAAATTGTCATAGCATCATGTGGCTTGTCACATCAACGTCATCAAGCTCCAACCTCTTATACGACACGTGTCTTTTCTGAAACCAGGCTTTGTCATGCCTTATACAAAAGTCACCAAGTCAAAACCAGACTCAACGTCTTATGCGGTATTTGTCATTCTCTCACATTACGCTATGTCAAACATCAACAATCATACAATCCCACAAGATCAAGTTTTGGCGAATACATTATTTGGCTTTATGACTTTACATCTTATTGTCTTATCTTTTTATCGATTTGTGAATTTAGTTCGGTTACTAGCTTTCTCAAGGATATCCCTTGAAGGATTTAGTGAAGCAACGATGTATCAAGACTCTTTTTCTTTGGCTGTTGTCTGTCAATTGTCTTTTTAACATTGGTTTTGTCTTATCTTTTTATCGATTTGTGAATTTAGTCCGGTTACTAGCTTTCTCAAGGATATCCCTTGAAGGATTTAGTGAAGCAACGATGTATCAAGACTCTTTTTCTTTGGCTGCTATCTGTCAACTGTCTTTTTAACATTGGTTTTTGAGTCATGTTACTAGTTTCCTCAAGGATTTCCTATCAATGATTTAGAGGAGCAATGACATCTCATGACCCATCTTTTATTTGTCTGTTGTCTATGGTTTGTCTCAACAACACGATTGGGGCATTTTGTCCTTAGTCTGAGTTAAGACACTCCTTGTCTACGACTGTCTGTTTTTCACAGATGGATGGATTTGTACACTATGGTCTATCTCATATCATAGTGTGTACTATCCATTTGTGTCATGTCCCACCCAATGATGATAACAAGAAAGCATAGCATACTTGGCACAATATCGAAGATTATATGTTTTTCTCAATCGATCAACTTTCATTATATCGTTTTCTCCATCAATCATCCGTAATTATTTCTTACTAACATTCTGAATTCATTTCATCCTAACATTTATTTTCTTCGAACATAATGATAAAGTCCTGTGACACAAGACAAACACATTAAAATATTTCTATATGCATACATTCTATAAGCATTTCACATAGTTACATTGCATTCCACATAGTTGCATTGCATTTCAACATATAGATAGTAACAAGCATCTTCATTACATATTTATGAAATCATTGCATAATAGGAATTTCATCATCATCACATACATAATAGAAACATCACATGCATTTCACCATCACATATAAATAACATCATATACATTCATTGCATCCATTATCATGAGTAAATTAAGACATCCATAACATCATAAAATGCATAACTCATAACATGTAGAAACATTTCATTCATAACACATGTATATACATCATCTAGGAAATGTAATCATATAGAAATAATGCATCATCCATAAATTAGAACTGCATATCATAAAGAAGCCACCAAAATCATATATATATCGCTCAAAATAGTGTGTCACAGTACAATGTCAGAATGTATCCATAAATAAACACGAGCTCACAGGCTCTCTAATCAAAATACAATGTCTACATATGTAACCCTGTCATCGTGTCCCACTACCACTACTGTCACATGGTGAAGGTGGTGGGAAAATCCTTGAAGGTGCTCTTTGTGAGGTGGAAGGCTTGTCATATGGACTTGTCCTTGATGGTCCTACCACCCCCTTAGTACTCCGTGATCTCTGACTCATGCTCTGTGACCTCTTACTATGCACCTCTGAAAAGCTAGGAGCCCATCTCTCTGCTGGCACCACTGCCTCATATAAGTCCTTGTAATAGGTCACCCTCTCAACCGATCAGACTAACTCACATACCATGCCATCAGATGAGGACCCACTACAAAGGCGTCTAACCTCTGTGAACTACTGCTCTATCTCATGCCTCCGAGCTATCGCTTGATCTCTCTCCACAAGAGCACTGCCCCTCTCTACGTCTGCACTATCCCTCTCTGTGTAGGCACTGTCTCTCTCTAATCTCATAGTGTCAAACTCTGTTGTCATGACTCTGATTCTCTCCTCCAAATCCTCCTTGTCACCATCCCTAGGAGCATCCTCCTCCCGTCTCCCCTCCACTATCCGATCCCTGAGCTCTCTCTCTTGCTCCTCCATCGGTGCTTCCTCCTCAACATCCTCCTCCACATCATCCTCAATATCATCATCTCCATATCCCGCCAAAATACCCAAAGGGTCTATAGCCATGTCCACATCCTCTACAACATCCTCTACACGCTTCTCTACTATTGCCTCCTCTACAACATGCTCATCCCTAGCCTGTACATCCACTCCACCCCCAATGTCCAACATTGGTACATCCTCTGCCGTAGCCTCACGGATAGGTGAAAGTCCACCTACCTGACCCCCTCTCCGTCCTCTCCACCCTCGTCTACCACCTCTCCCATCATCGCCTCTCTCTCCAACTCTCCCCACTCTAGCACGTCCGCCTCTCTGCCATCCTCTAGGTCCTGTGCCTCGTTTCTCAATAGGTGTCGACTGATTCAGATCCGTGTAAGGAACATGCCGATGCTCTACCCACCATGCATCATACATCGCTATCATACCTGGGTTTGCTAATCCATCTCTCCACCCCCACTGTACTGGTTGTAATGCCTGTATCTCTACCTCAGTTGTGGCTACTGGTATCATAGGTCCCTGACATGGAACCTCTCTAGATGAACGAGCAAACTCTGCTCTGCTCCGAGGCTCATCCTGAACCTCGCTGAACTATCTTAGAACTCTGTCTGGCATGTGCCACTCAATGATATGAACACTAGAAACAATCCTCCCAATGAGATACTGTGTTTGTTTGCAGAAAGGCAAGTGTACATCCTCATCCACCCACTCCTCACAATCCATGTAGGGTCTCCATGTGAACTGATCCAAAGTGTCCAGTGCATGTCTCCAAAAACCTATGTCTCCCACATGTGTCTGCGTAATGTGTCCTATCTACCAGAACACATACGGGAATCTCTCCTCTCGCTCTACTGTAAGTGGAGGACGAAAAATAGCTATCCTCTCCCAACTGCATACCTTCAGAAGTGTAGTCCCACAACTCAATGACTATGCATCTCTGTAAGCCATGTTGTGTAAATGAAAGTATATCATCCCAAGTAGACATGGACCCCATGCATACCTTGTTTCGCTCTCTAACATGCCAACCAACATAGCTCCCCATCCCACTGGAAATCCATGACCCCGTCTGTCTGGCAGAACTATCCCCCCAATCAATGTACATAATATACAATCAATCTGATCGTATCTTTATGCTAATACTGGCCATCTAATCTCATAGTGCTCGATGCCAAGCCTACTAATATCATCTACCTGATAGAATCTCGCCAACTCGGTCAATCCATGCTAGGTATCATACATAACCTGCTCTCCTCTAATAGGCAGTCTCAAAATCCTGTACATCCTCCAATGTGATAGTGGCCTCCCCAGTCGGTAAATGAAACGACGATGTATTAGAATGCCATCGCTCGCACAATGTCATCAACATACCCCTGTTCGCCCGAATAGTGGGCATCGACAAACAGTGACGTAGACCCAGTCTCCATAATAACCAAATCTCTACAGTAGTCAAACGATCTCTAAGATCGAATGTGTCCAGACGTGACTCGCACGTATATATAGGATCTAAAACAACTTGAATTTAAAACAAGATGTTAGGAATTTTCAAGTTTTTCTTAGAATTTTTTTTCAAAAATTTTACCAGACAAATGCGGCTCACTTTCACAGCTGCGGTGCATTTTTTTCAAATGCGTTGCACAAAGCCTCACTTGCAGTGCATATTACATATGCGTTGCATATTTTTGACAACCCCTGTCAACCTACTGCACATGCGGTTCACTAAACCACATGCAGTGCATTTTAACAAATGCGATGCAGTTCCATCAACCCACCTAACTACAACATGTTCGTTTCACAAATGCATATGCGGTTCACAACCACACATGCGCCTATTCCTAATACATATGTGTTGCATAACTACACATGTGGTGCATTTTGATTCACATGCGTTCATTCCCTAATATGACTAATCTAGCCTAGGCGTGTTTTCACACATGCATCGTTTCGCGGTCAAATGCAGTGAACACGATGACATATGCGTCGTTCACGATGCACTGCATTCGCTTAATTGATTTTCAAAAGCCTAAAACTACGTGCAAAAATAACTTTCAAGACTTTGTTTTTGTGTACATACCGGTGGTCCTGCATCGGCTGGCCTCTTGAAGGTCTGGATCCGATATCCATGATGCCTAGTGTATGGAATGGGTGCCATTTTCTTCCACTAGTCAGAGCAAATTTCCTCTTTTTCTAACTCCTGCGGGTGCAAATGAATTAGGTTTAGCCCTAATTCCTATTTATTGGTGGGTTTGAAATGATAATTTTTCTGACCTAATCTATTGGCTGCTTAACCTTTCAACTTCAAACGACCCGTATTCATCTGTATCAACTCCAAATTCATTTCCGTCAACTCCATAGAATTTTTGACTATCAAATTGACTTATCGGGAATATTTCTTGATTTTTTTGAAACTTTCAAAAATTTGTCAATTTTCCTAAGGGGGCATACCTTAACCCGTTTCATGTTGGGGCACGATCGAGGCATATTTTCTTTGACACAACGCCATACCAACATTGTATCAAAGAGGGGCAAACTGTAGATACCGAAAATTGGTCTAGGTCTGCAAGTACACATTCGACATAATTTTCTATAGTCCGTTGTCTTGATTAAATAATGTTTATTATTTAATTAACCTTCTAACACATATTTCCTCTATTAATAAAATACCCCTTTTTAATTAATTCATTATTAACCTTTATTCAACTTGATTGATTAAATAAATCATATTTATTTAATTATGTTGCGAACTAATTAATTCTTCCCCTTTTATCTATCAATTAAATAATTTATTATTTAATTACCCCTTTATCATACTTTTCCAACTATAATTAAATATCTTTATTTAATTATTCATTTGACCTCTTTTATCTATAATTAAATATTTATTATTTAATTATTCACATTATCCTTTTCAAACAGTCAAATTAAATAAATTACTTTATTTATTTAATTAAAGTCTCTTATTTTTGAATGTTGAATTAAATTAGCATTTAATTCATATTTAATTATTTATGCCACATTCTTCTATCAATCAGTTATCTAAGTCATCCACTCACCTTCAGACTTGAGATATATTTTTAGTTATCCAGTTATCTCTTGAGTTCAACACCAGTTTATCTCTATGAGAGAACTCTCTATCACAACTAGTCGATTAACTAGTTCTAACTCCTGTTTGCACTCAAATGCATTATTCTCCAAACTTCTAACTTTGGCTTTTGCATACAAAGTCTATTTCTTCTATTTTTGAAGATTAAGATATTGAACTCATGTTCTAACTCACGTTCTAACTTAGTCTCTATTTGCAGTCTTTCCTGAACTCATGTTCTGACTCGTGTTCTAACTCACATCACATGACATTCATCAATCTCGTCCTTCGATCTCTCTTTCAATCTGAGCCGATCGTTCAAAAACCCAAAATCTATAAAATGGCCCGCCATTATCATTATTCCTCCTCTAGAAATCATTATACTTTTGAGAAGAAACAATCTTCGATATTTTGCTAAGACCCTCGATGAAGTTATACTTGCATTCAAACAAAAATATCCGGGGGCAAGAATAACAATACAACAAGATGGAGAAGGGCAATTGAGATAAATCGAGGAAGTAATCACATATTCGGTGAGATCATTCTAGTTTTATTGGTTTAGATTAATTATGCTTACTTGTAATCATTCTTTGTTGTTTTATTTAGATTAGAATTGATGCTTGTAATCTTGTGTAGCAGTAGCATCTATCCAATTCTGAAAATCTGAATTACACCACATATACTTTCATGTGTTCCAAATTTAGAAGACTTTCATAGATTTCCCACTTCCATGTATGAACCTGAAAGAAGAAGAAAAAAACCACAATATGGTCTCAGCCTCTACTCCCAACTATAGGATTGATAATCAATCCACCCCTGAGATCCAAGGTTCACATAGCTATTCCCAAGGATACACACCTAACCATAATTCACATGCATTGCTGAACCATTTCCTACCCTAAACATTCACATTTTATCCCTATTCAACTATTACCATCATTTGCATTTTTACAAGACAAGAAGGTTTTAAACTCACACAACTCAAAACATCATACAAATAATTCAACATAGATTTCCTCAAGAAATGAAAACACCACAACAACCATTACTCAACAACAAGATTCCATAAGGAAAGATCTTACCAAAATATTGTTTCCCAACATGTGAAAACCTCTCCTCCTCAAGCCCTTTTCTTCCCTTCTTCCCAAAAGTTCTCCAAAATGACAAAGCCACCTAAAGACTAAAATTACAAGGAAAAGAAAAGGGAGAGAAGCCAAGCCCAAAGAGAGAATCCCCCCTCCTTTCCAAAAAGAAGGAATATATAAAAGGGAAAAAGGGCAACTAACACCCCAAAACTACCCACCCACCCAACCAACTCTCATTTTCGCCACTTTTCATAAGTGGGAAATTATTGTGGTGTTTAAACTTTATTTAAGTGATTTTATAGAATAAAAAGACCCCTAATATATAGACCTACCACCTAGGGCACCTTTTAAACAATTAAAACCACATAAATATATTATAAAACCTAAAATAAATAATGACATTTAAAGAGGTGACTCAAGGATCCAATAAGTAACATCTCCCACATGCACTTGACCATTACAAAACAAGGTTGAATACATATCCTTGATAATACAAGAATTTTCCAAGAACGACATAAGGGGAATAGCTATGTGACCCCTTCATCGATAGTGGCCAATTTTAACCTGTTTACTCGACTAGAAGGAGGTGTCAGTATTTCTCATAATTAATAGTATTTGAAACAAATAGCATATGAAAATTAGTCTTCTAATGATAATCAACCAAGGAATTAAATCTACATAAGTAACATATAACTTAACCCTTCCTACTTGTAGAATTCCTTTTAGAGCCAAGCATTAGTTGATCATGTTATTTAATATCTAAATATTACAAATTATCCATAATCTATTTAACCCATAAGGAATACTACCACAACTAAATATCGAATAACAATCATTACCTTTAAATTCCCACTCACTGACACTCATAATGTAAAATCACCTAGCATGATGAAATCCATTAATATGTAATGATATTACTAAAAATGAAACATCTCGATAGTTTCATACTTACGCAGATCAGGGATAAAACTCATATAGCTATCACACAAAATCACAAAACCACTCGTTAGTTAGTTAGCAAATCAAAATATAAGCAAAAAAACAACAATCTCTAATACATATCGTCCAACATAAAGAATATAGTACATGAACCATCGATGATAATAAGGCCACACAGGATGAGGTCTTACACTCTCCCCCTAGGATTGGGCTTCCTCCTAGAAGTCCCTAGAAGTGAAGGTAAATAACATTTTATGCAAAATTTCCAAGTATGAAAGTAGAAAATTTATCTTCCAAAGCATTCTAAAAAATGGGCAACTTTACAATTTAACCATCTACTCAAAAGATGATCAATCAATGTTACACAATAATATTGTAGCAGTCAATTTCACTTTAATTCATCTAGATCACTTATATGGTTATTAAGCACTACACTATACATATGTATATGTTTACTTAAACCATCATTTCTTTGACAAACAGGTCAATCATTTCACAACAATATAGTGAATTTACCTTTAAAGCAATCATTCATTTCCTTTTACTTGATAGTTCCTTCAGTTAATCCATAAGCATCATAAAATTGGCTTACAACACCTGCACCATCCACATAACACTGACATAACACACAGTTTAGGGAATGGGATTTATGAGGAATGGTGCCAAATGCCATGTCATTGATTTGAAGCAACTACCATAATGATAGTATTAGGAAAGATGGTCTCGAGGCCCTCTCTAGGATCCCTCCATACATTCCTAGTACCTTCCCCTTGTTTGTGTATTGGGTTAGCCTCCAAGAATGAAGGTACAAAAAGAATCACACACTAGGGGATAATGGATTATGACCATCCCATACCGGTCCCATTTACATCCCCATCCTCACAAGAAAAATTCCCTAATGCATTTGCACCCCCATATGACCTACCAGGGACCCCTCCTAGATATAGTAGTTTACAAAGTTCACATCACAACACATATGCCAGTAGTTCAAAGAAGCCTCAAACTTAAGAAGATAAAATAATATTTTTAAAGTTTTAAATAAAATCTCAAAAAATTAAAGTAAAAGAGTGAATCAAGTTCAAAGGAAACATTTCAATCCAAAATAAAAAGTGTTTAAATCGTATTAAGTCCTTGAGGCAAGAGGACTACACAAATCAAATATCCAAAAATACAATACTATTGGCGAAATCACAAAAGAAACTCACAGTTCACAAAGATTGACACATTACATGCACTATGTGACTTCTTCAAGCCACTCGAGGGTGGAGGGGAATGATGGTTCTCAAACCATATAGCCAACAAAATATAGTGGTTTCAAACCAAAAAATAATAATATGATGTTCTCAAACCAAAAAATAATAATATGGTGGTCTCAAACCCCAAAATAATAATATAATAACCAAGCATAGTCCCACACAACCTGGGACATGCCATACAAGTAGCCATAAAGCATATATCTAAAGTAGCCTGTAAAAGAAGCTATCTGTACACTGAATCTTACCCAAGGAAATGTCATTCACTAACACATATCTCTATCACCATTCCTATATTTTTGTCATATTCACTGTAAAGTATGTAACTCAAGAAATTTTTAATATTTTACTATCACAAGCCTTGCATTTTGTCACTTTATATTCTTTTTGTAGATACTGAATAATAGGAATTAAGCAATTGCATTCTTCTCCCTTTGTTTCCAACATTGCTCAAGGACCATGATTGGTTAAAGCATTACTTGTATGTGAACAAACCAGTAATGATACAATACAAACATTGCATCTAATAACCATTCCTCCTAATAACCAATATCTGTAACATATATAGCCCAAGTGGAAGCTCATCCAAAGTTTGGAACACCAGATCCATCCTCAACCCATGGGATACAACTCAAGGAAAAAGGTTTTAAACTATGGACCAACAAATTTGGTCCTCAAAGGGGGAGAAAATCCAATACAACGTTCCAAGGGGGAACATGATTTCTAACATCTATCCACTAGCTAGCATAGGGACACATCAAGGAAGAATCACAATGTTCCAATGACCAGAGGTCTCCCTCAACCCCTAATACACTAGTGGAGCCTTCTCTAGATGGAGTGGTTGTTACTAGGGGAATTCCAACACACAACAAAACATACAGTCTTATCATCACAAATTAATTAACACAAGGGTATACACAAGTAGATCATCTCAGATGTCCACCACACCCTTATCCCAAGTTGGATACCCAATATCCAAAACTTGAGTCACAAACATAACATTCACTAGTTTCTCACAACACATAATAATGTACCTTTTAAGCTTTCGACACACTCATTTAAATGAACAAAAATTTAGCCACCTTGAACCACATAAAGACTACTTAGCACTATCAATGCATGGAGTGGTTTACACTTGAAACAGTTACCAACACCCAAGCACATCGCTATCACCTTGGATTTCCAAGAAGGAATCCCATATAGAGGGAGTAGGGCTCTACCAAACATGGGGAAAACATATGAACAAATAACATGATCAAATATCCACCAAAAAGTCCACATAATTTCACACCAAAATCACAACTCCACATCAGTGCCACATCATAACCACAACTAGATTGATACCCTTATTCCTCCCAACAAAAAATCTGTTGAAAGTAGAATGGGATACTCATATCCCCAAATTTATGAAATGCCCCAATGTGTTGGAGCCACACCCACTCAGACCCCTTGCATTTGGAGGACCCATAATCCCCTCTTCACAAGAGGGGGGTCAACTCCCCTAGAAGGGACATAAGAATTGACACATAACACAAGGGACCACATAATTCCCAATCCCCAACATGATACTCAGAACCAACATTGTTTTCATAAAATAGTAAGGAATTTCACCATAGATTAAAACACAATATACCATCAAAGATAAATTCCTTGTTTACAAGATAGAATACATGATTCAACTTATATTTTCATTGCACCAACCTTAAACATCAGTAAACAAAGATAAAAAGGAAAATTACTAATAATTGAGTCTAAATTTCTCCACGCATAACTATTGCTTTTTAATTTGTTACTTGAATATTATGGTAATATTTTTCATTTTATGTAGCAATACTAAAACATCAAACCCTTTGAACTGGACACTTCTAAAACTTTAAGTTACTATCATCAAGCAAGGAAAGAAATATTTTCATTCATGGTTTAAATTTTCATTTTCAAATAACCATCATTAATATTTCCAATCTTCAAGCATGGGCGGGTGCATGGAAATGGGTAGCAATTTCGTGGACAACTTTCAAATTTGTTTTGAAAAGCAATAACGCGAGAGCATTATAACATGCTCATGTTATTGGTTCATTTTTCCAAGCCTCAACAACAAACCAATAATGTGAGCGCATTATAACGCATGCGCGTTATTGCTTGTTAAAAGCAAAAAAAGAAGTGAAAACCCTTTCATTATTATTTCGACTATTTTTTTCTTGTAGCCACAGCCAAAACCCCCATACTTACGTGCTCGCGTTCTAGGAGGAGCAATTCAACAAATTTCTTCACCAACAATTTCTATTTCTTCACAACGATGGCGCCATAATGACGAGGAGATGTGAGAGGTAAGGATTTTGTGTTTTTTTTTTTTGAATTAGTTAGTTTTAGGTTGAATTTGTTAGTTTTAGGTTGAATTTGATATATATTTGTTTGAATTTTTAGGAGATTCAAATCAACATGCAAACCCTCAAGATCCTCAATAGGAAGACCAACCAAATCCTCAAGATCAAAATCAACCACAACAACAACCTCCTCCACCAATCACTCAACCCCCTCTTGGCACTCAACAAAATTTAATGAGTGAAATTGAGAACAACAAAAAACAAATTGAGGATTTGATTAGTAGGTTGAGTGATCCAAATGGTTCAACCACAGAAAGAATGACCCTAGCAAATTCATTGAAAGATATGTTAAAAAATGTAGATTCAATTAGCAAACAAATAACTGGATGGCAAGATAGCAAACAAATAACTGGATGGCAAGATAGGAGGCATGCATCTAGGGAATATTATGCAAATAAACTATCATACAAAGATGTAAAGGATTTAAAAATTACAAAAGGTGATTTGTGCTCATTATTCACCAACCCACACACAAATCAAAATATTACCCTCAATGCGAAGAGGTTTCCTATCCATTGGTGCCACCACCAATAGATTAGGGACCAATTTTATGATAGGTGGTACATGGTCTTCAATTATCCACCGTGCAACAATTGGGAGGTCCCACAATATTTCTCTAGGAAACTATATAGTGAATTCATATTGAACAAAATCCCAAATTATTTTGATATGAGGGATTTCTAGGGGAGAGGTGGGAGGTCAGCTCAGGATAGACCTGGTGCACAGCCAGATCCTACGCGGCAAGGTAGACGAGCTCTCGCTAGGCCACCTCATGAGAATGTTGTTATGCCTTCCATCATGAAGGAAAGTACTGACGTAGAGACATTGTAGGCGATCAACACTTTGACCCAGAGTGTCATCCATCATACTAGCCCTATTCTACAGTGCCATCTAGTGGAGCCTTCAAGTGGTGGCCATCGAACACATGTGTGTCAATCTTGTGGGGCTACTTGTTTATATGACCCCACCGACACTCAGGAGACTGGTACGCAGGATCCGTTTGCAGCTATGGAGATGGAGAGGGCAGCTGAAATTTTGCATGAGGCAATGGCATTGATAGTCAAGTAAAAGTTAGTGTATGTTCATTGAATTGAATTTATTAAATTTTGATTTTGAAATGAAAGATTAACTAAAAATGTTTTATGATTTTAATAAAATTGCAGGGTCACAGTGTTGAGACTGGATACACCAACCCCCCACCAACTTATTTCTGCAGTACACCTATCGCTGGGGTACATAACTAGTAAATAATTATAAATTTATTGCATGTTAATAGCATTGTTTTACGAATGGTAATTTAATATGCGATTTTGGATGTTGAATAGACTAATATTGGAGGTTTTGATGGAACACTTCCCAGTGGCAGTGGATTTACTCAAACCCACACATAGGTAATAGAATAAAGAGTTTAACTAATGAATGAAGTATTTAATAGATTTGTGTAGTTTATATGCACATCGTTGATTATGTTGAATAATTTGTTGTTTTATTTTTAGATGATGCAAGCCGGAACACCTACGAATGTGACAAGGGCAATGGATATTGGTGTGTCAACTGCTATACAATCCTTGATGGCTTTGACAAGATAGGTATGAGGAAAATTAGTAAATTTCAATTTACATTTGTTGTTATAGATGTTAGTTAGGGAAAAATCAAACTATTATTGATTCACGTAATTTAATTTCTATTTGTATGGTTTACACAAGGCTTGAGCACGCCTAAGCATGGGTGTGAGAATATTTCCCCCATGGAGAGAGATCATGAGAGGGCGGTAAGTGATTATTTTGTCAAATATATCATTTTTTATAATGTAATTTCTATATATTCATGTCTTTACTTCTTATTGTAACAGTTAAAACTTCACCATGAACTAAACACTAGGAGGATCAGTAGGAGCACTCCTCGAGCGCAACAAAAATGAGTGACAAAACTATCACCATCCGATCGAAAAGGAAAGGGAAATAATTTATTTCTAGGGCATGGAGAGTAATGAATTTTAATTCCAGAGCCCTTTGTTGTATGCCTACATGGCAGTTTTGTACATATTTTTATTGGACATATTTGACATTGTATGCCTATATGGGATTCTCGTAAGCCTATATGGCTATTTTGTACATATATTTCATAATTATACCGACATATATTGATGTATTCCTACATGGCTATTTGGTCAATACAAATATCTTTTATCGATGCTTGTCCATATTTGCATTCTAAATTGATGGTTCAATAGATATGAGTTACGTGTATTCAAGTGTATACTTTACAACTTATGTGTATACTTTGTGACTTATGTGCATTCAAATGTATACTTTGTGGCTTACGTGGTTTTGAGTACTTTTGCTTCCCTTATTGACACGTACATGCTTTAATTATTCACGTGTATAATTATTAATTGGTTAGCCCTAGCATTGATCATTGTTGTCCTTCATGATTTGTCTCGAATATTAATTGATTGATGCTAAACAAATTTATCTAAAAGAAAAAAACACGTTTACAATTGGCATTCCATGAAATGATTCATAAAAAGATTCCAATATGTTCTTTATCTAAAAGCTGGAGGTCGTACCAAGTACGAGATCATCAAGTTGGTATCAAAAATCTAAAAAAAGAGAACAATGTGAATAATTCTTATTAGATCTTCTCCAAAAGTTCATCAACAACCTCCATTTGAGCCTCTCAAGGCTTTACATAGTTTTTTACACCCTTCTCTAACTAATCCACGCCCTCAACTAACTAAAAACCAACTTTCAAAACAAGTAACCATTGCATTTCAAATTTGTTGCTTTAAACAACTTACAAATTTGCAACTTTAGACTCCTCCAACCTAATGAGTACATCTAATGACCTCTAAACCCATGCAAATGGCATACAAATAGCCTTATTACATCGAAAAAATTCCATTCTTTCACAATCATATACAAATTCACAAATTTGCCTTCAAAGGCTACAAAGACAACTTCTAGTGCAAGATTGTAATTTTCACATTTTTTATCACTAGAATCAAAGTCACCCTAAAACATACCTAATGGTCTTAATTGACCTTATTCAAGACAAAGCATGCTCAAAATACCCACAACAACCTATTGACCAACCTATTCACCATCAAATAATCACTAAAACCACTGAACTAGACCTTCTTCATCAAATGGAGGAACAAGGTGCTCTGCACCAATGATCATATGTTTTTTGTGTGGAATACTTGAACTTATCAACCATTGTTTGTATGTTTCTCTTTTCCAGTGTTTTGCATGCCATCATAAGGGATCAAGTTGGTTGAACGCAAGTCAGATCAATTCCACATATTTGGGTGTGAAAGAGGACCATGCCTAGAGTAAACCTACCTATTGGGATGCGTTGGAGTAGTTAGTTTGGTCACACAAATTGCAAAATGAAAGTTTCACCACTTTGCAACTTTGCACAACTTGAATTTGACACTTTTTCCATCAAGTGAAAATCCATCACCACGGGAAAACCACTCCGAGATAGCCAAAAATAAGAGAGGTTTTTGTAGAGGGGCCCAATGCAATCCTGTAGGATCAGACGAGAAGTTTCTAAGCATCACAATATCTGAGTAATAGCATGTTGAAGTTTGCAGAAATTTTGAACTTTGGACCCTTAAGGGATCGATCCGGTGGAACGTAGCTCAGAGCGATTCCGCGTGTTTCGGTGTGAAAGAGGACCATTCCTAGCATAAAAATACCTATTCAGATGCGTTGGAACAATCCACTTGGTCACACGAGTTGCAGAGTGAAAGGTTCACCACTTTGTAACTTTGCACAACTTGAATTTGACACTTTTTCCATCAAGTGAAAATCCGCCGCCATGGGAAAACCACTCTGAGATAGCCAAAACTGAGAGAGATTTTTGTAGAGGGGCCCAACACAATCCTATAGGATCAGATGAGAATTTTCTAAGTGTCACAATATTTGAGTAATAACATGCTGAAGTTTGTAGCCATTTTGCACTTTGGACCCTTAGGGGATTGATTCGGCGGAACATAGCTTAGAGGGATTCCACATGTTTCGGTGCAAAAGAGGACCATGAATAGTGTAAAAATACCTATTCGGACGTGTTGGAATAGTCCACTTGGTCACATGAGTTGCAGAATGAAATTTGCACCACTTTGCAACTTTGCACTGCTTGCATTTGATGCTTTTTTCATCAAGTGAAAATTCATTGCCACGAGAAAACCACTCCAAGATAGTCGAAACCAAGAGAGGTTTTTTTAGAGGGGCCCGATGCGATCCTATAGAATCAGATGAGAAATTTCTAAGCATCACGATATCTGAGTAATAGCATGCTGAAGTTTGCAACCATTTTGCACTTTGGACCCTTAAGGGATCGATCCAGTGGAACGTAGCTCAAAGTGATTCCGTGTGTTTCGGTGCAAAAAAAGACCATGCCTAGCATAAAAATACCTATTCAAACACGTAGGAACAATTAGTTTGGTCACACGAGTTGCAGAGCGAAAGTTGCACCACTTTGCAATTTTGCACAACTTGAATTTGACACTTTTTCCATCAGTCGAAAATCTACCACCACGGGAAAATCACTCTGAGAGCCAAAAACGAGAGAGTTTTTTATAGAGGGGCCCAACGCAATGCTGTAGGATTAGATGAGAAGTTTCTAAGTGTCACAGTATCCGAGTAACAACATGCTGAAGTTTGCAGCCATTTTGCACTTTGGACCCTTAAGGGATCGATTGGGTGGAACATAGCTCAAAGTGATTCCGTGTGTTTCGGTGTCAAAGAGGACCATGCCTAGTGTAAATATACCTATTCAGATGCATTGGAATAGTCCACTTGGTCACATGAGTTGCAGAGTGAAAGTTGCACCACTTTGCAACTTTGCACAACTTGAATTTGACACTTTTTCCATCAAGTGAAAATCCGCTGCCACAGGAAAACCACTCCAAGATAGCTTTAACTGAGAGAGGTTTTTGTAGAGGGGCCCAATGCAATCTTTTAGGATTAGATGATAAGTTTCTAAGCATCATGGTATCCAAGTAATAGCATGCTGAATTTTGCAACCATTTTGCACTTTGGACCCTTAAGGGATCGATCTGGTGGAATGTAGCTCAGAGCGATTCCGCGTGTTTCAGTGCAAAAAAAGACCATTCCTAGCATAAAAATACCTATTCAGATGCATTGGAGCAATTAGTTTGGTCACATGAGTTGCAGAGCGAAAGTTGCACCACTTTGCAACTTTGCACAACTTGAATTTGACACTTTTTCCATCAAGTGAAAATTCACCGCCATGGAAAAATCACTCTGGGATAGCCAAAACTGAGAGAGGTTTTTGTAGAGGGGCCCAACACAATCTTTTAGGATCAAATGTGAATTTTCTAAGCATCATGATATCTGAGTAATAGCATGCTGAAGTTTGCAGCCATTTTGCACTTTGGACCCTTAAGGGATCGATCCGGTGGGCAATAGGCCAGAGCGATTCCGCATGTTTTAGTGCAAAAAAGGACCATTCCTAGCATAAAAATACCTATTTAGACACGTTGGAACAGTCCCCTTGGTCACATGAGTTGCAGAGTGAAAGTTGCACGACTTTGCAACTTTGCACAACTTGAATTTGACACTTTTTCCATCAAGTGAAAATCCGCCGCCACGAGAAAACTACTCCAAGATAGCCGAAACTGAGAGATTTTTTTGTAGAGGGGCCCAACACAATCCTGTAGGATCAAATGAGAAATTTCTAAGGATCACGATATCCGAGTAATAGCATGATGAAGTTTGCAGCCTTTTTGCACTTTGCACCCTTAAGGGATCAATTCGGTGGAATATAGCTCAGAGCGATTCCGCATGTTTTAGTGTGAAAGAGGACCATGCCTAGCATAAAAATAACTATTCAGACGTGTTGGAATAGTCCACTTGGTCACACAAGTTGCAGAACGAAAGTTGCACCACTTTGCAACTTTACATTGCTTGCATTTGATGTCTTTTCCATCAAGTGAAAATCCGTTGCCACGGGAAAACCACTTCGTGATAGCCAAAACCGAGAGAGGTTTTTCTAGAGGGGCCCAACACAATCTTGTAGGATTAGATGAGAAGTTTCTAAGCATCATGGTATCCGAGTAATAGCATGCTGAATGTTGCAGCCATTTTGCACTTTGGACCCTTAAGAGATCGATCTGGTGGAACATAGCTCAGAGCGTTTCCATGTTTTTCAGTGTGAAAGAGGACCATGTCTAGCGTCAAAATACTTATTTCAAAATGTTGGAGCAGTTATTTTTTTCACACGAGTTGCAAAGCAAAATTTGCACCACTTTGCAACTTTGCACAACTTGAATTTGACACTTTTTTTCCATCAAGTGAAAATCTGCCACCATGGGAAAACCACTCTGAGATAGACAATACCGAGAGAGGTTTTTCTAGAGGGGCCCAACACGATCCTATTGGATCAGAAGATAAATTTCTAAGTGAAATGGAATAATTTTTATGGGGTTTGTGTTGCTGCCCCTGTAGATTTTGATGGAAAAGGGCATGAAAAATGAGGTTTCACCCTAGGGTTTGATAAAATATTGCATGTAGAGGTTGGGTGATTGTATTTTGAGTTTTTGCAGGTGATGTTAAGAAGGTCTGAGGCAGTGGCATGTTCTGGTAAGGTTGGGACCATTCCTTTCAATAAACCCTCCTTATACTAGCATAAAATAAGGGTTTTGGTTTGGTATGGTGGAGTGAGTTTGTCTTGAGACAAATTGCGGATCTAAGGGTTTGGATACATGATAATTTCTGCCTCAACAAGTTAAGGGGGTTCTTGAATGTTTAATGGTATGTTCCTTTTTATCTTGAATTCCCTTGCATAAATAAACACACACACACCTAAAACATCCTAATTTGACCTTACATGATTTATATCACTTCTCTAATCACCTAATGACCTCTTTGAGACTTTGAATACATTACATATGACCTTTACATGACCTTTTTCACATTGTTTACATTTCAAAATTCAAATTTTGCAAATTTTCCTATTGAAGAGATTTACAAAACAAGGTCCTACTGCACCAAACATGAACTCCAAAATTACAATATTTAAGTAAATCTCATTATGTAAGTAAATCTCATTACAATGCCTTAGGTACTTCGTTCTCATAGATCTTTTACAATGTCACTCATACATTCGAGATTCTATTTAAATGTCTACATCATAGGTGATCATTATGAGGTTAACTTCAATTGAGTAACTTCAAATTCCGTCGCTAAGCTTCACACACTCTTTTATAATGGATTGAAATCAAAATTGAGATTTGTCAAGATCATCAAAATAAGGATGTTGCGTTGCTTTTTTGGCTGAGATTCTCTTTGATGGCTCATAAATCAGAATTTTTTGGAATGAGAGATTAATCAATTTTTAGTAGTTTACTTACAAATATGCAAAGTAAAAGAGAAAAAGAAAGAGAATCCAAAATGGAAATGAAATAAAAATAGATGGAAGGTACTTACAGATAGGCATGCAGGTCTCACAACTTAGTCACTTCTGGTCATACATCTTCACTGGGAATTCCAACATACCTATTGCACACAACACCTCTCATGAATAAAGTAAGTTGAAATTTCAGATGCTCTTATAATGTCTATAGCATAGCTGCTCATGATAAGGTTAACTTCAAATGAATAACTTGAAAGTCCCTCACCAAGATTTGCACACACTTTTCTAATGACTTAAAATCATGATTGAGATTTGTCAAGATCATCAAGATAAGGATGTTGCATTTCTTTTCTGGCTAACATTCTCTTGGATGGCTCATATATCTACATTTTTTGCAAGGGGACACCAATCACTGTTTAGTATGTTACTTAAAAATATGCAAAGTAAAAGAAGATGATAGCATTGGAATCAAACAAATTAATGTGCATACAAGTATATATTAATAAGAACTAATTTGCATATACTTACAAATTAATCCAATGAACCATCCGGGTCTACTCTACTCTTTATTATGTCAAGTATTGCCTCATGGTCAGACTCACGAACCTTCCACAAGGTATTCTTCAAAGGTCTACCCCCATATTTGGTCAAACAAACATTGGATGCCACGATAAGGGTCGAGTAATGAAGAATCTTACGATGTGTGTCAAAGTCCTGAAATAGCCAATGTTTAACACTCGAATGTGGGTACCTTCTAAGCCATGTTCTAGTAACCACAATTGAGCTTGTAGGGTATTCAATGTTTTCTCCATCTATAACTATGGCCTCCGATTTATTTTTTGCCTCAACACAATGACACAAGTAATAGTCTATTCCCTCTTCATTATCTTCATCTGTAATAACTGCATAAACATGCCCTGCATTGATATGTGTAGAAAATATCTTGAAATTTTTCAACATTATGAATACAGTACAAAGTAAGATAACGATATGGAATTTCAACATTTAAGCAAGTAGATATATCACCTGGTTGAACTAGATCTGATACGTGGTCAAAGTTGACCAATGATTCCATCTATGTCAGTTCCAATGCTGTCAAAGGGCGATACGTGTGAAGTGGGATAAGATAACTTGTCAACCATTTTTCAACCCACTCCCTTGACTCACAATCATTCCAGGCTTGCATTGTACATGAAGAACAAAAGCATGCCATATTTCGTGTATTGATACTCCATGAACTTGCATTTGAGCTAAGGAAAGAGTGTACCTCACTCGATCCTGTTAGTGTACAACAATCCTCATAGGGTGCAATGTTAGTATCATCCATCAACCAAAAAAATCTATGAAATGAAGACTGCCTTTAATACCTGGACCCATCAAAGCATTACACCACTCGATGATTGATTTTTCATCTGTCAACTTTGCACTTTCTTTATACTTTAAATCTTCTCGTGCTAATGCTCTTTTCAAGCATGCTCCTGCACCATCATGCTCCCCCTTTCCATGTTCGGCCTCACAAAAGTTCCACATATGTTGAACACCTATAATTACATGCATCCTGCACAGCCAGTAGAACATGCACGAGTTCTTGAACTGTGCTGCACAGTTATCAGACCATATTATATGTCAGTCGTATTTTATGCCCCTCTGAGCCAAGCCACTATAGAACATCTGGAAGCAACCTTGCACAAAATCTGGAGAATGTGTGTGATCATAACTAATGTAAAAGTGGTACTCCCTCAATACCTTCCTCTAGTCATCTCTAGTATCAGATGCATTAATGAATGCTATGTGCACAAATATTGAAACATGTGGAGTTGTAATACTGTGACTGCACCTCATGTTGTGGTTGTAGAGTGTAGTTCTCCACAAATTCAACCACTGATATTATGTTTCCAATTGGAAAGGTGTCCTTGCATAGCTTGAATTTCATGTCCAACCATCAGGATCTATGGGTATGCATTGCATACTCAGACAGTATATTATCACGAAACATGGACATAAACTGGTACACTGGAATCTTCTCAATAACCAAATCACACCTTTTTTTTTAAGACCCATCTTTTGTAGCATATGCCACTATTTTATACTTCCCAAACTCTACTAGTTTTTGTCCCACCTCATCTGTGCTTTCCATATGTTGACATACTGGCATACGCTGGAAGCCACCACAACGATCACATGAACCATCCAAGCATGCTGTCTTGTAGAATATCTGGCCATCCTCTATTTCCCATAATTTTTTTGATAATAACTCTCTTGAAGATTTTGGTGGGGCTTCTATGCCACAATCTTGCAAAACATCGTTAGTATGCAAATCTACACATATAGAATGATAAACATCATAATGGTTAGAAAATTCAATATGTAGTCTACAATAAAAAGTAGTGTGTGTGATTTATCTTGACATAAAAAGGTTTAAGACTTTCAAAAAATCTTTGAGAAATACTAATTTGAGGATAATCATTTTCAAATTTTTGAAAAAAAGGGGTTTGAGTCATATCCAAAAAATGCTTTGGATGTGGCTCACGATTCTAACTACCGATTCTCCTTCTTACCACATCCCTTTGATTCAGAGATGGCCTTGTGCTATTCTTCCAATACTTTTCAATTAGTGTTCTCAAGGCTTCGACAACTTCTTTATCTTTTCGTGACAGTCTCCCCGAGAATACCCATTATTCATTTGAATCATTGCCCTCAATTCTTTGCTGCCTTTGAATGGTTCTTGATAAAGTTTTTCTACTAATTTTCGTGTGTTCACTCATCTTTTTAATGAGATGAGATCTCTTTGTTTGACAACTTACCAAAGTCAATGTAATGACATGTCGGGTGACATTACTATCCTTTGAGCATGAGGTGTTACCCACACTCTCATAAGCATCCATTAGATTCTTCACAATAGTTTCTTCACTCAATGCATTCGATTTTCTCAACCCAAGAGCCTTCATGATGTTCCTATACTTTACACCTCGTGGGCATCATTTCAACAAATAGTTGACATCTTGCAGTTTCATTTAGCCTTTCAAAGAATCGTTCCCAAATCTTATCAACATATCTTCTACAAGTGCGTGTTGAAATATTACCTTCCATGTGCTACAAAATCTCATCATCAATATTAATCAAATACTTTGGCTTTCTATGCAAAATTCTAGTTGGTCTCCTAGGTACATACATCTCAACATTAGGAATTTCATCAATATTTAATTGAGGTGGGATAGATTGCGTACCTTCGATCGAGGGTAGAGAAGAAGACATACCTTGAGGTTCACACGGGCATGATGGCATACCTTCTTCGTCAAATACGAGTGATGATGTACTCTCAACTTGAGATGTGTTGGATGGTTTCCAACAATATTCACTTGAGGTAGATGGTGTCCCTCCATATTCACTTCTGCTAGATGGTGTCCCTCCATATTCGCTTGTGCTTAATGGTGTCCCTTCATATTCACTTTTCGTAGAGGCTATGTCTCCAACTACGGTATTTGAATCTGTCTTATGACGATGCTTTCGCATTCATGCCTTTTGTGCTACCAATTCCTATTTTTTTTTTACGGTTGAGGTTCCTCTTCAATTGGCTTGTTTTCGTCAATCATTTCCAATTTCTTCTTTTCACGATATGCCGCCACCCAAACTCTCTCCTTTTATTTGAAGGTTTCATTCTCTTTGTCTGTTAGTTTCCTGTTTGTCTTTTTCTTTGGCATGGCAAATAATTTTATCTGTACCATGGTAATGAGACAAATATTAGTTCCTAAAAAATGTATCCATTCAAGTTAATTGAAAAATATATGTCATTCAAGGCTTCATTTGAATAATACTTACAATCATCCTGTACAAAAGTTAACCTAGCATAGACAAATGTGACATGATTTTTTTCAATCTCTAATGCCTTAAAGAAAAGTGGTAACGTGGCATGCCATGATTGCAAGATAGGCTCAAAATGGAAGCATGGACATTTGCAAAAAACTGCATTTTTTGGAAAAGGTGTGAAGAAATAATTTAGTTAAGAAGTTACAAAAATAGTTAGATACATTGGGGGAGTTGAGTTTGAAGGGAAATAAGATAAATATCATGTAAGTTACAATCATAACATGAGTGTAATGGAATTCTGAGTGTTTTATAAGTTTGTGGTGCAAGAGCACCTTGACAATCTATGCTTCCATTTTCAAATTTGATTCAATTTTGGGTATCTCCATGTTGTAAGAGGGTCATTAAAGACATTTTCCATGTATGGGAATCATTAGGAGGTTTAATGTTTAAGTCCTATGTGTATTTTGTAAATTTTTCAGTATTTGCAAAAGTTAAATACAAAATTCTGAAAAGTTACAAAAACTGTGAAATAGGGAAGGTGAAAAGTCATATGGGCTTAATTTCGCTTGGAGGCACTTCTAGACTCTTGTCTTACACTTCCATTTACAATTTATAGACTCTAAGTCAACCACCTTTATTTCATCCCTAATACAACTTCTAGACTCTTGTCTTGCACTCACCCAAAGACCTTAAGACATATTGTCACCAAAGTATATTTCGAAACATGGTTGTAGGTGCCCCTGCACCACGGGTTTCGAATAATACATGGGGAAGCATGCTCAAAGGATGAATTTTGGTGAGATATTTGGAATATGTATTTGGTTTATTTCAATCAATAACATGTTGATTATAGTTTCTTGGATGTTTGGATAAAGGTTGGTAGTTACCTTCCATGATTTGTTGTTATTTTTCCATGTAAGTTGCAGCATTGAGTTGTTGAATTAGTGAATCATGAATGAATTGAATGGTTCTGAGTTTCTAATCAGCTTTATGCTATGTTAAAATCAGTTTTATGATGATTAATCTATTTTTTGAGTCTGACAAAGAGTTGGAACCAAGGTATAATTTTTTGTGGAAATATGAAATCAAGTGAAATTGAAGGATTTTGATGAAAAGATGATTGAGTTTTGTTCGTTGATCTTCTTCAATTTAAGTTAGGGTCAAAAGTACCCTTGATGATTTGTGGATCCTGGTAGATTCTCTGCATCAAGTTTAAAATGGTAATTGGCAAGTGTATATAATTTTGTAATTTAAAATGTGCATTGACAATGTAAGGTTATAATGACAAACAAAAATGAAAGCAAGCCATAATAGAATGAAAGAAAATGTGTAAAGAATTCACATACCTAAAAAACCAGACTTTCAAATGGAGGAGTTCAACCCAATTATGTAGGCTTAGCTTCTTCTTTCTTCAAACTCCACAACAATTTGACTTGTTCAAAAGCTTGTTCCCCTCCAAACTTTAATTGTATATTAGTTTTCAATGGAATTCAAACTTCAATTGATATTATATGTATTTCAATGTGGAAAATATTCTATTTCATGCAAAGGTGGTAGAAAGATCATGGAAAAGGTGATGGAATGTGAAAAACATGCTTGCACACTTCACAACATCATCAAAAATCTAATTTTTGTCAGAGCACGCACAAAACTAGGAGAATATGCAGATTGTGGGCCTTGCCATCATGGGTATATTGAGTATTTTTACCGTTTTTAGTGGAATACAAATGTGCTCGCGTTATAACGTGAGCGCATTATAATGCAAGCGCGTTATAATGCGAGCGCATTATTTCTTCCTAAAATGGTAACATCTCTACTTCTTCAAAATGCGCACACGTTATATGAAATATGGTTTTCTTAATATATTTCTTTTCTCCCTCTTTGTCTATACCCTCTATCCTAATTCTATATCTCTCCCCTACACCCTTACAGTAGAGGAGATAGAGGTGAGTGTGTGTGTGTGTGTGTGTGTGTGTGTGAGAGAGAGAGAGAGAGAGAGAGAGAGAGAGAGAGAGAGAGAGAGGTAGGGAGGGAGGGAGGAGGAAGGGAGTGGGAGAGGGAGAGAGGGAGAAAGAGAGAGGGAGAGAGAGAGGGAGGGAGGGAGTGAGGGAGAGGAGGGAGGGAGGAGAGGGTTAGAAAGGAGATAGTGGAGAGAGAGAGGGAGGGAGAGTGAGAGATAAAGAGAGAGTAGGAGAGAAAGAGGGAGAGAGAGGGAGGAAGGGAGAGAGGGAGGGAGAGGGAGAGGGTTATAAAGAGATAGGGAGGGAGAGAGGGGGAGAGAAAGAGGGAGAGAGGGAGGGAGAGGGAGTGGGAGAGATGGAGATAGAGATGGAGATAGAGAGGGAGGGAGAGAGGGGGAGAGTGGGAGAAAGAGAGAGTGGGAGAGTGGGAGAAAGAGATAGTGGGAGAGATGGAGATATAGAGGGAGGGAGAGATGAACTGAGAGAGAGATAGAGGGTAGAGGGTTAATAGTTAAGGGTTTAAATGGTTAAGAGATAGAGGGTAGATCAAGATAGTGGGAGAGATGGATACCCCTATACCCTCTTAATCCCTCAAACCCTATATCCTCTACTCTATAACCTCTTAATCCCTCAACCCTAAACCATAAACCCTTAAAACCTAACCCGTAAACCCTCAACCCTAATCCCCCAACCCTTAAACCCACTTAGTAAACTCTCTACCCTAATCCCTCAACCCTCTTGACCCTTAAACCCTCAACTCTATACCCTCAACCCTCAACCCTCAACCCTATACCTTGAACCTAATCCCTGAACCATATACCCTCAGACCTATACCCTAAACCCTCTACCCTCAACCAAGTAAACCCTTAACCCTCAACCCTTAAACCCGAATATATCAACCCCTATACCCTCTTAATACCTCAACCCTCAACCCTTAAACCCTAATCCCTCAACCCCTATATCCTCTTAATCCCTCAACCCTCAACCCTCAGCCCTTAAACCCTAATCCCTCAACCCCTATACCCTCTTAATCCTTCAACCATCAACCTTCAACCTTTAAAACCTAATCCCTCAACCCTCAACCCTTCAACCCTAATCCCTAGACCCCTATACCCTCTTAATCCCTCAACCCTCAACCCTTAAACCATAATCCATCAACCCCTATACCCTCTACTTTATAACCTCTTAATCCCTCAACCCTCAACCCTCAACCCTTAAACCTTTAAACCCTAACTCGTAAACCCTCTACCCTTTACCGTCAATCCTCTACCCTCTACCCTCAACTCTAATCTCCCAACCCTTAAACCCACTTAGTAAAATATCTACCCTAATCCCTCAACCTTCTTGACCCTTAAACCCTCAACCCTCAACCCTCAACCCTATACCCTCAACCCTCAACCCTATACCCTATACATTAAACCCTCAACCCTCAATCGTTAAACCCTAAACCCTCTACCCCTCAACCAAGTAAACTCCTAACCCTAAAACTCCTAACCTCAACCTTAAACCCTAATCTCAACCCCTATAATTCTCTTAATCCTCAACTCCTCAACCTCAACCATTAAACTCTAATTCCCTCTCAACCCCTATATCATCTTAATCCCTAACCCTCAACCCTTAAACCCTAATCCTCGAATTCCATATACCTCTTAATCCCTTTCAACTCAACCTTTCAACCTTTTAAACCCTAATCCTCAACCCCTATACCTCTTAATTCTCAACCTCAACCCTTATCCCTCAACCCCAACCTCAACCCTAATCCTCAACCCCTATAATTCTCTAATCCTCAACCTCAACCTCAACTTTCAACTCCTCAACCCTTAAACTCTAATCTCAACCCCTATATACCTCTACTCTATGACTCCTTAATCTCCCAAACCTAAACCCTAAACTCCTTAAACCCTAACCCGTAAAACCTCTATCTCTACTGCTGGATCCTCTACTCCTACTCCTCTACTCCTCTACTATCAATCCTAATTCCCCAACCCTTAAACCCACTTAGTAAACTTCTACTCCTAATCCTCAACCTCAAATTTTAAACCCTCAACCCTTAAACCCTTAAACACTCGACCCTAAACCCTTGACCCTCAACCCTCAACCCTTAAACCCTAAACTCTAAAACCCTCTACCCTCTACCCTCTACCCTCTACCCAATACTCTCTACCCTAAACCCTAATCCATTAACCCTAATCCCTCAACCCTTACACCGTTAAATCCAAGAAAACTCTCTACCCTAATCCCTAAACCTCAACCCCTAATCTCTCAACCCTTATAACCTCTACCCTATATATTGGACCCTCAACCCTAATCCCTCGACCCTATACCCTATACCCTCAACCCTCAACCCTTAAACCCTAAACCCTTAAACCCTCTACCCTCTATCCTCTATCGTATACATTAAACCCTCAATCCTCAACCCTTAATCCCTCAACACTCAATCCTTAAACCCTAAACCCTCTACCCCTATACCCCCTTCCCCTTACATTGGACCCTGAACCTAATCATTCAACCATATACCCTCAAACCTATACCCTAAACCCTCTACCCTCAACTGAGTAAACCATTAACCTTAAACCCTTAAACCTTCTACCCTATACCCTCAACCAAATACCCTCTACCAACGACCCTATTCCCTCAACCCTCAAACCTTAAACCCTAATACCCTAGAAACCATCAACCCTATAGGCCTTCCACCCTAATCCCTCAACCCCTATCACTTTCTCTCTATCTATACATATCACTTCTCCCTCCCTCCCTCTCTCCTACCCTCTCTAATTGTCTCTATCTACCATCTCCGTCTTTCTACGTACCTCTCATTCAATCAATCCCTACCACCCTATCTCGCTCCCTCTATCCATCTCTCTCTATGTCCCTCCCACTCTATCCCACTCTCTCCCACTCCCTCTCTCTCCCTCTCTCTCTCTCATGTCTCTCCCTCACACCCTCCCTCTCTCTCAGGTCTCTCCCTCTGGAAACCTACCTAGGTAACTCTCTCTGTGTCTCTCTCCCCTCTCTCTATCTATCCCTTCCACCCTACCTAGATAAGTCCCTCTCACTCCACCCCCCTCTTTCTCTACCTCTATCAAGTCACTCCCTCCCACACCCTCTCCCTCTCTTAGGTCTCTCACTCACACTCCCTCTCTTTCCCACTCCCTCTCTCTCTCCCACTCCCTCTCTTTCACACTCCCTCTCACTACCTATCTCTCAAGTCTCTCCCTGTCACCCCCCTCACACTCTCAAGTCTCTCCCTTTGGCACCCTACCTACATAACTCTCTTTTTCTCTTCGTCTCTCTCTCCCCCATCTCTCTCTCCATATCTCTCCCACCCCCTCCCTCTCTCTCTCCCTCCCTCCCTCCCACCCTACCTAGCTAAGTCCCTCTCACTTCAACCCCTTCTCTCCCACTCCCTTTCTCTTAAACTCTCACTTCCACCCCCTCTCCATCTCTCCAGACTCTCTCTCTCTCTAAATTCTCCCTCCCTCTAAAGACATACGTAAATACATACATACAAGCATAATACATACGTACATATAATCCTACATCCATACACACATACATACATACATGTGTAGATACAATCTTACATACATAAATACAATATATATGCATTGATACAAACAGGCATATGTACATACATACAAGCATGCATGTACATACAAACATACAAATATATCAGCATACATTCAATATATTGGAATTTAACATAAAGGAGGACATAATTTGAGCATGTTATAATGCACTTGCGTTATGTCTTAGTTGACATGTTTCTCATAGAAGCAAAAACAATGTCAAAACTGAAATATAACGCGAGCGCGTTATAGTGCGCTTGCGTTATATCTTGCTTTGGGAATTCTTGAGCCTTAGGCTTGGTATTTTCCTTGGAATACCAACCCAAAGACTTGGAAGGCATTCCCAACGACCAGAGACGTGTTTTAAAAAAATCTACCATAGTTCACATAATCAAGTTCGTGCTCACCGTCAAGATTGCACGTGGTTCAATATCGAAAAAATCGAAGACATGGGTAATGTTGGGTTCTCTCTTAGCTATCCAACGATGTAAATTTTTTCACTTTCTGAAAATGTTAAGCCTTTCATCAATAATTTATTTTATTTGTATGTCTTTTTTTGCCAAAAAGCAGTGTTTGGTATTTTTTTCGTTATAAATTAACCATTCGTCGAATTTAATAATAAATTACATTTTTAGAAACTAGACTCCATTCTACAAATTTTTAAAAATAAAAATAAAAATTCAATTAGTTTCCAAAATTTGTAGGGGTAGCACGACCAAAATTTTATTTTTCAAGAAATGTCCACTTCGAAAATTAGTAAAAAATCAAATATTCATTAAACAATTATCAAAAAAATTGTGCATCAACTACATACTGTTAGCTAATTTCTGACCATTGCGATTTTAATAATACTAAAAAAATGTTCACCATACGAGGGTCGTACAAGAGTTGCTATGTTATGTTTTTCTGACAAAAACAACACCAATTTGTGTATGTCCCTCTTTTGAACCCCTTAATATCAACCATTTTAAAAATAAATTAGTAGTTTAGAAAGTAGACTCGGAGCACTTCAATCCTTGTTTTTGTTCCATCTCAAAATTTTGAGTGTAACTATCCTCAATTTCACGTCCAAGGTCAGTATTTCCTGATTTTAGAAAAAAGTTGTCCACTTAAGTCCCCTTTTTGGGAACCATCTTGGTGCACTTACCCGGTGTGAATAACATTACATTCAATTCATAACAAATGTTGCACTAACTCATCTAGATAACTTTCATAATCAATTTGTGACATTAATCAAGTATTAACAATGTCTAGAGCATGCATAACCGTAATGACTTTATGAAAAATTTACTAGATTGTATTAAATTTATATTGCCCAACCAAGAAAGCATCCAATTATCATGACCATCTTTACTACAACAATTGTCAAAAAAATTACACAAGAAATAACCTTATGATAGTATATAAATTCAAGGATAGCTATATTCAACTAGAATCCAAGTAAAGAGGAACACTGAAATAAATAATCAGAATTAAATTCAAAGATACTTCAAATAAAATTCTAATAAGCCAAATAACTTACCCCTCTAAGAAAATCACCTTGCTTCTAACATGGACAAGGAGACAAAAATCACAACCACCTTGTTAAGACATTTGAATTCAAGGATGAGAGAGTATACTTTAGGTGTTTTTAAACAAGTAATAATTCACATTCTAATTTTAACATTTTATAATAAGACTAAGGAAAAGGTCACTTAATTACTTCATCAACAAATCAACTGTACTCAACAGTTAAGACATTGCACACATTTAGGACCCTAAGAAAATACGTAACCCCAGAGTTCCTAGTGTTGGAACCCCACTCTGATACCAAATGTCATGCCCCAAATTTGACATCACTAAACAAAACACAACCACCAGATGTTTTTTGAATGAATACACATAAACACTAGCAATCCTTAAATCCGCATGAATATGGAACATACCAATGATAAGAAAATATTAGATATCCATAGTAACATCGATTTTAATACCATTAATATAAATACTATGAATACCTCTATTCATTACTATTCCTTTTAGTATTTACATTTACTACTTTATTAATATTGACACTGATATGATTACAAGGATATTATCTTTACTACTCAATATTAATCTAGCACCCTCATTAACCATTGAACTAATACTCATAATATTTATATTTAATGTTTTCCTTGGCCTCTATTTCAAGTTTAATCTCAACCTTATCATGGTTTTACATACTTTACTAACACTACCGATCTGACAACAACTACTAATTTATGGAATACTAACGACTCAAAGATGATGACCTCATGATATTAATACTATTAATATTCACTTCTTCTAAAAACTAATGAAGATGTTATTGTGATTAGAAATCACAACAATAACGTCATTAATAGATAAAGCGTTCTTCACTCCCTTTGACATCTTCTTAGATTAATAGTGCTAAAATAATATTATGTAGAAGAATTCTATATAAGTAAGTCATTACACTAGAAAAATAAAGAAAATAATTTCTAACTAATTGTCACCAACTCATACCCATCTCTACCCATAACAATGATTGAGATGACTACCATGCTTCCAAAATAATGTACTCCTAGTATAGACAATTTAAAAATATTAACATGCATAACAACTAGGGTAACTACCAAGGTCATTGTAGACACTAACTAACCAACAACCTCGGGTACTAGAACTTGGTACTTCCCCAACCTTCACCAAATTTTGAAGAAAACTTGAACTTCAACATTAAACAATACATTGATTCCTTAACACAAATCAAGAGTGAAGGAGACAATATTATATCACCAATTGATGACATTTATTAAGAGAAAAAAATAAACCACGTTTGACGATAATATCAAACAAAATGGTTTCTAAAGATAGATTAGGCCTCCAATTAACAACATCAACTAAGAAAACTCTAATGACACTTATTGGAGGTCTATAAATAAAGATGACATAAAGAAAGGGTAGTTTTTGAAGACAAGTTCAAACAACAATAATTGCATAAAAGAAATACAGATAAGAATAATTTTGAGATGTGACCATTGGATTCATTAGAACAAGAATCACGTGATGGCTAAGTAAGACTAGATCAATAGTAGTTCAAAACTTTAGACAATATATTCCCCGAATCCCAAATTTCACTAAACACCTAAGTTGTCGATTTAAGGAAAATTCATAATACCATGCAAGGTTATCCACTCCATGTCAAAAAAAAACAAATCCCATTAACATCACATCATAGAACACTTAAAACTCATGGATATTCAAGAAGGAACATTAGCAATATAATCATTACCCTTCTCTTATTACATATTTATATCTATAACCAAAGTCTATGATAAGGGTATAATTTGCATTGTACAAGAGTATCAACTACTCAACTTGCCAATTGAACTACCTTCAAAACACTTCTGAAGAATTGATTAAGTTTGTTCATAAATTGATGAAATTTTTGGCTACTTCTGAAGTATTAAATTTTACAAAGATAAAACTAAGTTTAAGGAGTTATTACTTAATTCAAAACACAATATAATATTTCTAACAATACGTTTATCCTTCCAATAGAAACTGAACTCTAACCAATCCTATTTGAGATAGTTTACTACAACTACTCTCTTTCTCTTTCATGGAATTGTTGATTTTTATTGACAACTTTTCCTAACTATTAGCAGGTCAAGATTACTTACAAGGATGCCTTTGTTAGATTGAAGATTTAGTTGATCATGTTATTTAATATCTAAATATTACCACTTATCCATAATCTATTTAACCTATAAGGAATACTACCACAACTAAATATTGAATAGCAATCATTACCTTTATATTCCCACTTACTCACACTCATAATATAAAACCACCCGGCATGATGAAATCCATTAATATGTAATGATATTACCAGGAATGAAACATCTTGATAGTTGCATACTTACATAGATCAAGGATAGAACTCATCTAGCTATCACACGAAATCATAAAAACCACTCGTTAGTTAGTTAGCAAATCAAAATATAAGCAAAAAACAACAATCTCTAATGCATATCGTCCAACATAAAGAATATAGGACATGAACCATCGATGATAATAAGTCCACATGGGATGAGGTCTTACAAAAACATCTAGATAATCTTGAAAATAAAAAAAATCCAAATTTTCATGAAAATCCAAAAAATATTCATGAAAGGTCAAAAATCAAAAATATTATTAGCCATCCAAGTACGAGCTAATAACGCAGTCCGATAATCAAACTATGAAGCCTCTGCATGTGTCATGTAGGCAAGGTCATCATGATGAGCCCCCAAGGCATTAGGTTAGTCCCCTTAGGTGCTCCTTTTTGGTTTAAATATCTTCAAAATACCAAAAAATAAAAATATTTCAAAAACACCAAAAAATAGCCTCAAATAACCTCAAAAAGCACAAAAACATTCAAAAAATCTCAAAAATACCATCTCTGTCATCACCTATCCGCAATAAACTATCCATCCATAATAAATTTATCATCACCCTCATCCTTTGACAACACAATCAAACCAAATATAGTAGCTATCAAAATATAGAACATTTAAGCAAAAATGGTGAAAACCTAATCACTATTAGATAAAACAATGTCTAAATATCAATTGCATATCAATCATCATCATCAGTACTATCAACATCCTAGAATGAGCCTCATGGATATATCGATCCTACAATGAGAATCAATAATGGATAACATCCCTAAACTATAAACATCATTGGCAAGTGATGTGGCAGCTATGTTCATCTGTTTTGGGTCTTTTCTTTTGATCATTGATTTTATATGTTGTGTTTGTTGGATATTCCTGTAATATAACCATGGCGAATACTTTACTTATGTGTGCAGGGATAGTCTCAAGTAATACACATTTGGTTGATGCATATTAGGTTCTTCATACCTTTTATGTATAAGTCTCCTTACTTTGATGGCTTTATTCTCTCACATTATTTAACAAGGTTTTTGTATGTCTCGTATGAACATGAATACTCCTCTTGTTTGCAGAGTCAAAGTCCATGCAATAGATACAAATTCACCTTGATTCTTCATACCTCGATGCATTGTGTCTATTTACTACATTAATAAGGATTGCAAATCATTAGTTTTCCCCAAAAATAAAAAAAAAACATACTCATCACATTTTTTTTACATACATCATCAAATATTGAATCACTATGATTCATATCCACAATCATAACAAATAGATTTTCAACGAATTGTATCAACATAATCTATTCTTCTATCATTTCTCTCTAATGATTTTGCTAACTAACATCAATCTCTTACATCCTGCATCCATAACATCATTAGTATCATGTGCATCCCACATCCACAAATTCATTAGCTATGCTAATGCATCCATCCATCACATATCATATATCATATCATTTCATATCATATAACATCCATACATCATGCATATCATTAGATATTAGAAAAGTACAAAAATAATCATATCTACACATCATCATATCATAACATCACATTCTACATCATAAATTAGTAGCATCATCATAATCTCATAATCATCATTGCATCCATATCATAATCATAATCATAAGCATCATATAGAATAATCAACATCATACATAACATCAATAGGAAACATGCACATTAGTAGTCGCATCGAAATCATGGCATCTCATATCATCAAAAATACAAATGCAATACAACATCACAAACTGTCACATGTGTGATACATCATATATATATGAGGTTCAAAAGGTCGATGAATGTATATACATCATATATGAGTCATGTCTACATCATATAAAAGTACATCAAGATAAATATCAATATCTATACAAAGCCTATCCCTTCTTGTGCTCCTCTCCATCAGGAGGTGGCCTCATATCCTGTTGCTATCTCTATGCCCTGGGGACCTTTGAGTGTGCTCACTATGTTGAGGCAACTGGTGTGGCCTAGAATATGCTCATGTGGCTATCGTGAGGACCGACTAACTAAACCACCCAATGATCGACTAGACTCTCCCCCTGTCATAGTGCTCTGTGTTGCAAATTTCGATAGTCTTCGCTCTTGCGATATTGCCACCTCATAGAGAGTCTAATAGTATGTAACCTCCTATATCAAGCGCTCTCTCTCTCATGTGGCAATCCATGGTCATCGAGGCCTATGCAATCTCTAGTTGTATGCAACTACTGCACTCAGTATCTCTCTCTGCAATGGTTGAGTCTCACTCACTCCAAGCCTGGTCCCTCTCCATTGTGATATATGTAACTTTCACCTCTTCTACTTGTTGATAGGTAATATCAACAGCCCTCTCAGCAGCTCGAGCGTCTCTATCAAGAGAGCCTAATTTCTCTTTATCCTCAATTTATCACACTCTTGAAGAGCCTAATCTCTCTTTGTAGTAACTATAGCCAATCTCACATCATGATCTTTGTCTCCCATATCCCTCTGATCCGGCTAAGGAGGTGGTCCCTGTTGTTGATCCTACTGAGGTACCTCTTGCTTTTGTCTTTGTTGATCATCCTGACGGGGAGGATCCTGCCATGCAACCTATACCAACTTTTGGTGCTCAACAACTGCTCTCTATTTCTGTCTAACCTCCCTGCTAGGGACAGATCCGTCTCGCCTCCTCCAAGCCCCAACGAATCTTGGTGCAACGACTCCCAGAATAAGTGTAAATATCAGTGGATGCCTCAAATCCCACCAAGCATTGCAATCCTGGGTCGTCCTTGGATCATCAAGACCACCTGCCCATCCCCATGCCAAGGGAGCCATTTAATCAAAATCTGCTAGTCCCATCCTCGATGATGTAGTAGGACCCCATGCATGTACCTCCCTGGTAGTGTGAGCATATGTAGCATGGTAATCCTGAGCAAATATAGTATACCGCTCTCTGAACTATCTCTGAACCCTGTCTGGAATATATCTCTTTATAATATGTTGTGTGCGCCTGAGTAGCTACTGGTTCTATCTACAATATGTCATGTGGAGGTGATCATCCCTCCATGCCTCTCACCAGATCCATGGATGCCATATGAACTGTGTCATATCATCAAACTGATCTCTCCAGTAGTGAAGCTATTATGTCTACCTCTATGTAAAAAAATAGAATACCTGTATGAGAAAGGATCATTAACATCTCTCTCTCTCCAACTCCTTCAGGCTGAGTGATCACAATCCTCTCCCAGGCCCAAACATGAAGCAAGCTAACACCTTCTGATATGCTCATCGCTCCTCTATAGCATACCTGATGCATTTCATGACATAAATGTGCAATAACATAGGGTCCTCATGCATATGTAATACCGGCCTTTAGCATCATGCCCTCGATCAGCACCCCCCATCCCACAAGAAACAGTCAAGATCATCTGTGAGGCATTAAAGTCCCCAAGATCAGTCCAAAAAGAATAATGGTGATATCAGACACCTCCTAGACGTAAGGCTACAGGTCAATCTATCCATCTGTAACTACCAACCAATCCTCTCCCAATAGTCTCGCCATAACCGCCACTCCTCTATCCACATCATACTCAACTCGAGCATCGTGAATTAGAATCCTAAGGATGCACCATACATCCTCTAGGGTAATAGTACACTCTCCAATATGTAGGTGAAAGGTAGCAGTGTCAGACCTCTACCACTCCATGAGTGCAGTCATCATAGCCTAATGTTCTCTAATCTCAAGTATATAAGCAATGTAATATAAGCTGATAGCAACAAGAAACTGAATCTCAAAATCTCCAATGTGAGCTAGTATTTTTAAGATCTTGGGTCTCCGCTCTCTCACATAGAGAGGATGAAGCATCAATTGCAAGCATTAAGCCCACGATGTCAAAATTATAAAAATCAGGTAGAAATCATAAGTTTGTTAGATAAAAAAACAAATGCAAGATTTCTTGCAAACGCATTGTAGTATAACAGTCAAATGCGTTCTTTTCTACAAATGCACTAAAGACCCCAATCACAACTGTGAAAGTACAAATACGAACACTTTTTCAAAAGAGTCATTGCATATGCGTTACCCTATGCATACACGATACATTTTTGCACACGTGCCATCTTAATGCACATGTGAGCTTTCGTAAATAAAGACGTGGTAAAATCGTGAGCATTCATACTGATCCGAGGATCATCGCATTTGTAGTCCTATCTTTAGCTATGAATTTGAAAGCATAAATCTACGTGCAAGTAGAAATTAAAGTTATATGTACTGTAGTTCCTGCTCTGGCTAGTCTTTGGTGTTGTCGTATGAGGTCTACGTGATGTGGTACTCAAGGTACGAAGGCCATCGTGAATGCACGTTTGAGGAATCTATAAGCTAGGAGCTCTAAGGAGGTAAAAATTTCTAAAAGTTGAGAGTGCAAATGAGGGTTATTTGGGTCTGCCTATCGATACCCCCAAAACCAAGGGTTTCACTCGTGGCCACCCTTCTTAATCATTTTATGAGCCTCATTTTTTTATCTTGAATATTTTATGGGACTCCTAGGCCTTAGTTTTTCATCTTCTTTTCATTTGAACGAGTCTTGAGCTCTTGTTGTGAACCTGGTCCAAAAATTAATTTTTTGGCCAAACTCTTGAGGGGGTAGCTTAGCATCCTATTATCCTTCCATCATCTGCAAGGGCACAATGGGGCATCACAAAAAAATTAAAATTTTATTTGAGCAATGATTATCTTTGAAAGAACATATCAAGTACATTGTGTCAAAGATGGGCAAAATGTAGACATATAA
The DNA here is from genome assembly GCA_007115665.2 of Sequoiadendron giganteum. NCBI lineage: Eukaryota > Viridiplantae > Streptophyta > Pinopsida > Cupressales > Cupressaceae > Sequoiadendron > Sequoiadendron giganteum. The sequence continues at coordinate 478,834,631 of CM021104.1, forward strand.
AATTACCTAATTTGTATCATAAATCATTAGCATTGCATTTTCATCATATTCATCCCTAATCTTGCATAATGCATCATTTTTCGTCACTTGCATCATTAATTTCCCTTTAACATCATTTCATACTAATTATTCTAATTTCCTCTATTAATTAAGTAATTTTGAATTATTTAATTAATTCATCATATTTCACTAATTTTCCTCTTATCTCCCCCTAATTGAATAATGTTAATTATTTAATCAACCATAAATTTAATTTTACTCTAATGTCCTATGATTAAACGATCTTTATTATTTAATTATCTAACTTCCCTTCCACACATTTAAAATATTACTTTTTAATAAAGAATATCCTAATCCTCCATGATTAAATAATCTTGAATTATTTAATTGTTCTAATTTCCCTCTCAAAAGCATATTCCCATGGAATATTCTTTTTCAAAATATTCTAAAATATCTAAATCTTCTCATTCATCCTCAACCCTTCATTTTGAAACATCTTAAACCAGTTTCCTTAAATTGTGGAGATATTTTGAGTTCAAATTGATCTTGATCCCTCATCTTCCTTGATTCACTCTCATTCCTTGATCTTAAGATCTAATCTTAACTATTGATCACATTCTTGGAAGTCTATAAAACAAACATAATTACTTCATTATCATTCACCTAGATCATTTGTGAAACACCTAGAAACTTTGAATTCTTGAGCACATTTATATCATTGAGCATTTGAGTAACTATCATGCATCTAGGTCATCATTTCATGCTTTTGCAATCATGGGAGCTTCTTGATTGAGCATTCCAACACACCATCAACCATTAAAATAGAATGCAAGGTTTGCACTTTGTTTGTTTTCATGTTTTGATTATTATTTTCATTACTATATGTTGATTTCTAAACATGTATGCATTCAATTAAATTTTTAAGTGGGATTTGATCATCTCTTTCTTTGAATATTGTGTGTTCTAACCTTTATTTGATAATTCATGTTTCATTTCCATTTTCCACTAACCCCACTTCACAATTAGGTTTATTATTTATTTTATAATTATATTTTTGATCTATTTTGAAGTTGTTCAGACTACATTTGGTTGTTGTGATTAAATTTTAACTATTTAGACTAAACAAAGTCTTCACGTCTCCTTTGAGATGGTTTTTAGATAAGAAGTTATTGGTCGTGTCTATGGAGGAGTAAATATTGGACTAGAGCTCTCTTGACATGGCATATATTCTACCCCTACATATAGTAACTCATGCAACCTATTATTTTAGAGAGTTTAGTACATTATCTTGACATTGAAATGGAAGCATGTTGTGCAACGGTCCAACTAAAGATATAATATATGAAGGGTATTTGAACACGAGTTTCATTATATTTATGTTAGAGAAGAAAAAGGAATCAAGTAAGCTAATATCTTTCAAAAATTTAATGTCTTTATTGTCTATAGATTCAAACATAAAAATTTGAACCAAAGGAATTCTACTAGGCACATCTAAGCATCCTTCAACCTTAGTTTTGGATTCTAATTTCAAATCAAAGAGTTTTGTAGATTGAGAGATGCCTAAACAATAATTATATTTTAAATTTTTGTTGATTTTTTCCAACTTTTATCTTAATAAGTAGTATATTTTGTTCCCATAGAATGTTGATATCACCAAGTAAAAATCCACCTAGAGTGAATGAACTTGGTCATGGTTTGTTAATCCAAAATAGCTACCAGTATTATGTGAAATTTATTCTCCATATTCATGTTAGTTACCTCAAGTGTGTTATTGGAATATCCATATTTTGCTAGCTAAATTATTTAAATTATCTTACAATAATAGCCACATATAAATAATGTAACCAATTATTGATTTTTATTTTTGGCAAAAGGTGTAGTGCACTTGAAATAAATATATTAATATGATAAAAATATAAAAGAATTCCCTATCAATGGCCAATTATAGAATTTGAAAAGCCAAATAAACAAAGAGGGCCCAATATAGAGATCCAATTCCTTGAGATGAAAGAAAAAAATACCTTTCAATGGCTATAAAGAACATTACATAAGATGTAAACAATTATTGCTATACTTGTTCTCAAATATGGTAATTGGTCTACTAAGATCTTGGATTTGTAATGAAAAGAATCATGTGCATTATGTATTTTTATTTTGGAGCAAGGATTGAATTCATTAGTATCTGGTTTGGGTTGTTGATATTATTTCTATTACATTTGTAGTTATTTTAATTTTTATTATTTTTTGAGCATTTGTATATATTGATGGAGAAGCTGGCAATGATCCACATACTAGGTGGTCACTTTCTTTGATCCCTCATTAGCTACTTTGAAGTTGTCTTTTGAATAAATTGAGAAACTAGAACCACATATTCTTTCTTAGCATTCTATAATCTATACAACATATTTTCTTATTAAGCTTTTCTAAATAACCTATTGTTGTTGTAGAATTTTTATTTGTGAATAAGAACCTCCCTATACTAACAACTCATGTGTTTCATGTTGGAAATAATTTATATAATTTTTAATATTAGGCTCTTTTTGATTCATTATTAGCAACTAGTGACCTCCAAGAACCTAAGATGACACTTCAAAATAATAGGCACTCTATTTAAGGGATCCTTGTTGATAAGCATAGGAAATTAAACTACTATAAGATTGAGACATTGTTTGATGTAGCACCTTCAATCAACCTAGCATCCAATTTTTTGGGTGCTACTTAGTATTTTTAGGATATTAAAGGATATTAAGCTTGTTTTCATCCATATTTCCATTACTAAATTCTTGTGTCCAAAGGACTTGAAATCATTGAGTGACAACTAAAAAATAGAAGTTTCTTTGCATCTAGACACAAATCTTGTTGGTTTTGATCTCGACTCTCCTTTTATTTAGGATAATGATGGATTGTGGCACTTTCTAACTTTTGGTTCCTAACTAGTGATGGTGATACACTTTCTTAAAACATACTATGATTTTTAGAAATCACATCAAAGGGTGCTTATTTTTGGTGCTACCTAGCCACAACCTAAGGTTGCATATAATGAACCATTGGTTGAGAAACTTAGGAAAACACATTAAAGGGTTATTATTTACTTGAATCAATCCATTTTTATTAATGATAATCACCATGGTGAGAAATAATTTAGTTTTAATATAATATTATTGTGCTGCCACATTTTTAATGGTAAATTTTGGATTGTAATAATTTATTTTATTTGGATCATTGTGTAACATTGTATAATTTTTTTTTGTTAATTCATTTGTGAGTGTAGTAACTTTTTTTGGTGAATACTAAATCAAACAAACATAAAATTTTGTTCCTAGGTCTAATTTTTAAAGTTAAAGATGGAAAAAATTCATTAACATATTTTTATTAAAGAAATAATTTTTCTTATTTTCATATGAGTGTTTAATGTGATTGACACTATGTATTATCTCCTCATTTACATCATGAAAAATTGAGGATAGAAATAAGTCAATCAAATTTTCCTTTTTTCACATGGATAGGCATTTGTGTGCTCTCCCCTTACACCTCTGAATGATCATGTGGATAAAAAATCTATCTACTTGTGTTACCTAAGGTATAACCTCATGTATCATATTTATTGTTAGTTTTTGGGTGAGATTGAAAAGTAAAATTGATTGTAATCCATTTATTTTTTAATTTTTTAGTGGCTTGGTTCAGATTTCATCACTAAGTGTCAACCTAAACCCATATGTTTTGGTGGGGTATATATGTTCAAGTTTTGAGAATAAATAGACTATCCATATACGGTATAAATTATTGTTTTTAGTGAAAATTTATTCTAGAGGATAAAGTTAAGTGATAAATTATTTTACCTCAATCACACACTTCAGAAAAGATTTGTAACCTCATAGATCTAGGTCTCATGTAACTTTAGGTATATAAAGGACTCCCTTGTTCGAACATGTACAAGTATACCTTAGGAACCTTTTGATCATTTAGTTTTTGTGATGCACCAATAAGTGGTTAGACCTAGGAAGTTACTTATATTGTACCTTTAGAAATGGGATAATAGGCCATATATTCTCTCTTCTCATGCCTTAAGGTAATCTTATGGATCAAAACTGGTTAGTTCCCTAAGAAAATGGGCCATATTATCTATTGTTGCAAGAATGAGTAGTTGGTGTTGTCATTGATGTCAACAATATTATGTTTGTGTTGTCATAAATGTCAATTGGTGATGTTTTGATTAGTTGTAGTATGTTGTCATTAGTAAGTGTTACTGGTGTCAACCTCTTGTGTTGTTTTGATAAGCTTCTATTTATGGATGTATAGCTGAGTTACAATAGTGAAGTTGTCTTAGTGGTGATGAGGAAGTATTTAAGATAATGAGAATTTGTTTTTGATGCTTGGTTTCCAAGTGATTTTGAGAAAATTTGAATAAAAGAGGAAACAGTGTGTTGTAGAGGTGTTTTGGTATACAGAGTGGTGTTTTGGTTTTGCTCTACATTTATTCTATGTTGAAGATCTGCTTGTGTGGTTTAGATATGTTAGTCAGAGGTGTTCAAAGGTTCTATATCTATAATTTCTTGGTTTGGATCATTGTGTAGAGAGAGTTGTGTTCACTAGTATGTGAACTGTATGTTGTAGTGGTGTTTGGGAGAAATGGTTTTGCTCTTCATTTCTCTGTAGTTTGATTTTTGGTCTTACTATTCTAGAAGTATGATAATAAATATCATATCTACCTTAAATCAAAGTTTTTCATGGTTTGGGGCTTCAAAAGATGAATTTTTGAGTTACAGTGTATGGAAGGTTATCTGAGTGTACTGGGCGTGTACATTCTTTGGGTGAAAGTTGTTGTGAAGGAATTTTTTGGATTTCAGGGTGTTTGTGGAATATTCCAGATTGTGTTTAAGTGTTGTGTGTGGTTTGTGAGTCATATTTGGATTTGAGGAAGCATGTACTTAAATGTTAATGGTGTTTATATAGGTTTTGACCGACCTTAGGTGTTTACACTAATTGTGTATATTTTTTGGTGATTGTGGAAGCGAGGCATGGAGTGTATGAATGTATTTAGGTATGAGTTAAGCTGTGATGTGGTCTTCCTTCATTCCTTTCCAAGGAATGTTTTGGTGCCAAACTAATTTGAATTTGCACGGTTGAGGTGCATTTATGACCTTGGAGAATGTTTTCAAGGTTGAAGAAGGTATAAATAAGTGTTGTGTTGATGGAGGATTTGTGTGTGATGCAAATTGTAGAGGTGTGAAGTGTGAATTTGTGAATTAAAGTACAAAATTCAATTAGTTATACTATTGGAAGCAGTGAGAAAAAGGTGTCTACAATATTCAGAAGGACTACAAATGTGTTGGTGATGTTGTGGTGGAATTTTCTATTGTATTGAGATGGATTTCTCACTGTAACATTCTTCTTTCTTCTTTTCTGTAATCTAGCAGTGAGCCCTTCTTTCTTTTGGGTAGTGAGCCCTCCAACAATGTTCCTATTACATTCAATTTTGCAATTAATTTATATTTAAAGCTAATCCACATCGTGGATTTTTCCTTCTTGGGTTTTCCACATAAATCTAGTGTTCTATTGTGTATGGTGTTGATGTGTTTCAACTTTTTTTATTTCCTTTCATGCCTAATTAGTATAACAGATTAAGGGTTAATGATTTAATGTGGATTTGAATGTTTATGAGGGTTTTGAAGTTTTAATGTACAACTAATTCATCTCCCCTCTCAGTTGTCTTGTGCTCATTAAAAAAATGGTATCAAAGAAAGACTCCTTGGAAGAAAGATTAACCGCTTTAGGTAGATCTAGGATAACACACAAGAGGGATGCTCCTTTATTTGATGGATCTGACTATGTATTTTGAAAGACAAGGATGGAAGGTTTCTTGGTATCTCTTGAATTTGGAGTTTGGAAGTCTATTGAGATTGGATATACTATTCCAAGTGGTCGTCCGAGTACTAATGATGAGATCAAGGCCTATGAAAACAATGGTAAAGCAAGGTATTCTATTTTAAGTGGTCTTTCTAACATTGAACTTGTGAAAGTCATGAATTTGAAATTATCTAAGGATATCTAGACAAAGTTGGAAAGTATTTATGAAGGAGATGTTAAAGTAAAGCAAGCTAGAATGTAGAATCTAAAGATAACATTTGAGGTTCTGTGAATGCCTGAAGATGAAAAAATTACAAGCTACATGTAGAAGGTGGATGAATTTGTCAATTCCATTAGAGGTCTTGGTGGAAAACTTGAAGAAGAAGAAGTGGTAAATAAGGTACTAAGAACTCTTCCTAAATCTTATAGTCAAGAAGTTTATGCTATTGAGGAAGTTCAAGATTTAAGAAAGTATTCCAGAGATCGATTGTATGGTGGTATATCTTCTTTTTAAATTTTGAGAATTTTGTCTAAGTAATGCAAAAGTTGAGTCTTGATTTTAAGGTTGGGAAATCAGAAAAGACTAAATAATCAGATCAAGAGGATCTTGATGATGTTGAAAAATATTTTGTGAGAAGAATGAAAAAGGGTATTGGTAAATATAGAGGTAAGTTTCCTTTCAAATGTTTCAGTTGTGGTAAGATAGGTCATTATGCTTCAAGATGTCCAAAAAAGCTTTAAATGACAAGAATAAAGAAAATAAAGGTAAAACAATTAAGAAAAGTTATTATGTTAGAGAAGATGCCAGTATATCTAATGATGAATATAATTATGAGGATGATGAAGATAGTGAATTCTTGTTTATGAATATTAAAGATGGATTTTTTTTTTAACTCTGAGAGATGTGTGAAGGAAAGTGCTTCAAAAGTAGGTCATAATGCTATGGTGACTACTTTTCATGCTAGAGAAGAGAAGAACTACTAGACTATTGATAGTGGATGCTCAAATCATATGACCGGTGACAAAATTAAATTTGTTAAACTTGAGAAATATGAAGATCTAGTAAAGTTTTGTGATGATACATCTGCTAAGATATGTGGAAAAGGTTCATTTAGTTTTGATGGAAAGCATAATACAAATGATGTTCTTTATGTTAAGGGTTTGAGACATAACCTCTTGAGTGTTGGAAAAATGTGTAGCAAAGGATAGAATCTTATATTTTAGGATGATGGATGTGAGATCAAAAAATGATTTGAAACTATGGTTGCTATTGGAAGAAGGACAAATGAAAATATTTATTTAAAGGTGCTGATGGCCATTTCTTTGTGAATCAAATTAATGAAACTTGGCTATGGCATAGAAGGATGTGTCACATTAATTTTGAAAACTTAGTGAGGATCAGTTTAGTTCAAGCTGTGAGAGATTTGCAAAATATTACAAAGCCTATCAATGCTATCTGCAAGGAATGTTAGTTTGGGAAGCAAGCAAAAGAATAATTTTCAAAATCAAAGAACAATCTACTATCAAAATGTTGGAATTAGTGCATACATATCTTTGTGGTCCTACCAAAGTAAGAAGTATTCAAGGTGATAGATATTTCATGCTATTAATTGATTATCATTCTAGAATGACATGGGTTACTTTTATCAAAGAAAAATCGGAAGCTCTAGATAAGTTTAAAGCATTCAAATATATGATTGCGAATGGAATAGATATGAAAATGAAGTGTTTGAGGTTTGACAGAGGTGGAAAATTCACCTCCAATGAGTTTAACAGATTTTGTGAGAATCATGGGATAAAGAGGCATTTATCTTCCCCTAGGACTCCTTAGCAGAATGGAGTGGTTGAAAGAAAGAATATAACTATTCACGAAGCTTCAAGAAAAATGATGAAAGAGGAAAACCTATTGGAAGTCTACTAGAGAGAAGCAATTCATACTGCTATCTACATTCTTAACAAAGTTCAAGCAAGGGAAAATAGTACAAATACTCCATATGAGTTGTGGTATGGAAGGATTCTTACTATCAAATACTTCAAAGTTTTTGAAAGCAAGTGCTATATCGGAAGAAATGAAGAAAACTTAGGAAAGTTTGATACAAGATCTGATGAAGGTATCTTCCTTGGATATTCTACAAGAAGCAAAGCTTACCAGTGTTACAATAAGAGGCTGAAGAAGATTGTTGAGAGTGAAAGTGTCAAAGTGGATGAAGACTTACAAAAGAACTTAGTTATGATAGATGTACATGAATTGGATGAGTCCTCTTGCAAAGAAAATGATAGATATGAAGGTAAGGAAAAAGATATTTAGTTTGAAGAGAAAGAAGCTCTAAAAAGGATCCCTAAGACTCATAAGTATGTGTAGAAGAATCATTCTGAAGATCAAATCATTGGTGATAAAAGAAAGGGTGTTTTGACAAAAACAAAAGCTTCTATGACTAAACAATAGGTAAACCTATGTTTAATTTCTAAATTTGAACCTAAAACAATTATTGTAGCATGGAAGGATGAATATTGGATCAAGGCTATGGAAGAGGAACTAGTGCAAATTGAGAAGAATCAGACTTGGGAATTTGTCCCAAGGCTAGCAAACAAGAATGTGATTGGAACTAAGTGGGTATTATAGAACAAATTGAAACAAAATGGAGAAGTGGTGAGAAACAAGGAAAGGCTTGTGTGTAAGGGCTACTCACAAGTAGAAAGAATAGATTTTGAGGAGACATTTTTTCCGATGAAAATAATAGAAGCTATCGAGATGTTTTTGGATTTCACGGAACAAAAATATTTCAAAGTATATTAGATGGGTGTGACTTTTTCTTTCTTGAATGATGAATTGGAAGAAAAAGTATACATTGAACAATAAGAAGGATTTCAGTTATCAGATAAACCAGATATGGTCTACAGATTGAAGAAAGCATTATATGGATTGAAGCAAGCTCCTAGAGCTTGGTATGCAAGGTTGGATAGATACTTAATACAAGGATTCAATAAAGGTACCATATATAGTAATATTTATTTAAAATTTGAAAAAGATCAAATATTGATTGTGGCTGTGTATGTTGATGATATAATATTTGGAGGAAATGAAGCTATATGCAAGAAATTTGTAGAAGAGATACAAAAAGAGTTTAAGATATCTATGTTTGGTGAGATGAATTTCTTCCTTGAACTGCAAATCAATCAGACAAAAAGAGTTATATTCATTTCAAAATCAAAGTATTTCAAAGAAATGTTGAAGAAGTTTGTAAAGGAGGATTCTAAACTGGTATGTACATCTATGGTGTCTAGTTGCAAGTTAAGTAAGAATGATGAATCTCCTAAGACTAATTAGAGTAAATATATATCAATGATTGGAGGATTTCTATGTCTAATGACTACTAGACTAGATATCGTGCATGTAGTTTGTCTTGTGGCTATATTTTAAGAAGATCCCAGAGAGTCACAAGTTGTAGCAGTAAAGAGGATATTTAGATACTTGAAGTACACTCCAAAATATGGTTTATGGTATCCAAAGGATACCGATTTCTCTTTGAGTGCATATACAAATGTTGATTGGGTAGGTTATGTGGATGGCAGGAAAAGTACAAGTGGTGGTGCATTCTTTCTTGGATGCAGATTGGTGTCTTGGCTAAGTAAGAAGCAAGACTCAATGTCTTTATTTAATACAAAGGAATAATATATTATAGCAGCATCTTGTTGCACACATGTGTTGGGGATGACGCAAACCTTGAAGGATATCAGAGTGGTATATGATGAACCAATTTCTATCTTTTGGGAAAATACAAGTGCTATTAACATTTCAAAGAATTCAGTGATGCACTCAAGGACAAAACATATCTCAATTCGGTAACACTTTTTGAGAGAGAAGGTTGCATATAATGAAGTGAATCTTGAGTATGTGCCTACAAAGGACCAGGTTACTAATATATTCACTAAGGCTCTTCCTAAGGATACTTTTGAGTATCTCTGAGAGAAGTTAGGGGTTATTTCCCCTCCTTCTTTGAGCTAGATGCATAATGATATGCATCGGTCCAGTAGATTTCAAGATTCATTCTTTATTTTGGACTAATTTTGGAGGCTACCTCTCCAAGGGAGTAGGTAGTACTATGTTGGTTGTTATAGTCAAGGGGAGTAAGTTATGGTGTAGGTTTGTGTTGTGCAGTGGTTGCTAGTTAGTATAGTTTTTTGTGTGCTCCTAAGGGGGAGTATGCAAAGCAGTACAAGGAAAAGGTTGTTGGAGAGCAGTTGTTGTACCTTATAGGTTTTTCCTTTGAGGGAGAAATTATGTTTGTTTGATGTCAAAGGGATAAAGAGGTACAAATGAGTTGTTCTTTGCCATTGATTTCAAAGGAAGAGAGAAAGCAATGTGAAAAAGGATCAGTTGAGAAAGGGGGAGAGAATAATGTAGCTAAGAAAAAGAGAAAGAGTTGATATGAAGTAGTGCATTAGTGATCAGAGCTATTATATTTGTTGTTGATGGTTTTTCACATCATATCACATCATGTGTTGCCATCAATGAAAATGGGGGATATTGTTTCAAGTATGAGTAGTTTTTGTTGTCATTGATGTCAGCTAGTGATGCTCTAATTAGTTGTAGTATGTTATCATTATTAGGTGTTATTGGTGCCAACCTCTAGTGTTGCTTTGATAAGCTTCTATTTATGGATGTATAGTTGAGTTAAAATAAAGTAGTTTTCTTAGTGGTGATGAGGAAGTGTTGAAGATAATGAGAATGTGTTTTTGATGCTTGGTTTCCAAGTGCTTTTGAGAAAATTTGAATTAAAGAAGAAACAGTGTGTTGTAGAGGTGTTTTGGTATACAAAGTGGTGTTCTAGTTTTTCTCTCCATTTATTTTGTGTTGAATATCTACTTGTGTGGTTAATATATGTTAGTCAGAGGTGTTCAAAGGTTCTATATCTATAATTTCTTGGTTTGTATCATTTTGCAGAGAGAGTTGTGTTCACCAGTATGTGAACTATATGTTGTAGTGGTTTGGGAGAAATGGTTTTGCTCCACATTTCTCCATAGTTTGATTTTTGATATTGTGGTTCTGGAAGTGTGTTGATAATGATGATATCTACCTTCAATAAAAAAATTTCTTGGCTTGGGGCTTTAGAAGATGACTTCTTGAGTTACAGGGTATGGAAGGTTGTTTGAGTGTATTGGGTGCATACATTCTTTAGGTGAAAGTTGTTGCAAAGTAATTGATTGGATTTCATGGTGTTTGTGGAATATTCCAGATTTTTTTCAAGTGTTGTGTGTGGTCCATGATTCATCTTTGTATTTGAGGATGTGTGTACTTAAATGTTAATGGTGTTTACACAGGTTCGACCGACCTTTGTGTTTACACTAATTGCGGATTTGATTTGGTGATTGTGGAAGTGTGGCATGGAACATATGAATGTATTTAGGTTTGAGTTAAGGTGTGATGTGGTCTGCCTTCATTCCTTTCCACCACAAGAATGTTTTGGTGTCGAACTAATTTAAATTTTCATGGTCGAGGTGCATATTTGACATTGGAGAATGCTTTAAAGGTTGAAGAAGGTATAAATAAATGTCGTGTTGATGGAGGATTTGTGTGTGAAGTGTGTGATTTGAATTGTAGAGGTGTGATGTGCTAATTTATGAAGTGAAGTATAAACTTCAATGAGTTAGACTATTGGAAGCAGTGAGAAAAAGGTGTCTACAATCTTCAGAAGGACTGCAAATGTGTTGGTGATGTTGTGGTGTAATTTTTTGTTGCATTGAGATGGATTTCTCATAGGAACATTCTTCTTTCTTCTTTTTTGCAATCTGGTAGTGAGCCCTTTGCTAGTGATCCTATTATATTCAGTGTTGCAATTATTTTATATTATGAGCTAATCCTCACTGTGGTTTTTCCCTTCTTGGGTTTTCCACATAAATTTAGTGTTCTATTGCACATGGTGTTGATGTGTTTCAATTTTTGTTATTTTATTTTATTCCTAATTAGTATAATAGATTAAGGTTTTAATTAAGTTAATGTGGATCTAAATTTTTATGAGGGTTTTGAAGTTTTAATGTACAACTAATTCACCCCCCTCTCAATTGTCTTGTGTGCATTCAACATCTATTACCAAATCTAGGTATGTTTATGGGCACACACAATTAAAAAATCCTAGTTGAATATAATAGGTTGTTATTTTTCCTTTGTATTCCCCTTTGTGTGAATCTAATGTTCAAATTTAAAAACCTCTAAAAAAATCTAAAAATTCCAAAAAAAGAAAAAAAGAAATCAAGAGTCAAAAGCCAAAGTCTCTAAATTGTTTTTTTTATGTAACCTACCATTGATGTCAATTAAAATAATACATGTAATTTCTTCAAGAAAACTATTTTCTTCTAGAAAATCCATACATCTAAAATCTATACCAAGTTGGAGAAACCTTCCATCAAATTTAACATGAAAACAAAGAATATAGTGATAGTGATAATGATAATATCTCAAATTAAAGAGAGTATTCCCATGACTATTATGATTTCCTTAACTCTAAATATGAATGCACTTTAATAAGACGATTAATTCATTGAAATAGGGATGAAATACATAGAAGTCTCATGGAATTAATAGCTAAATTGCCTCTTAGTTATAACTTCAATTACCAACCAAGAATCATCCAACCAAAATCCTATCAATAATGTTGACCAAACTCATATTTACCTAGATAATGTTAATTTAAAAATTCCTAGCCTAACCATAAAGAAAACATCACAACATGATCCCCAAAATCATGAAAAAATACATCATCACTCATGTTTCCATGGCAATCCATTCCATTATACCAATTTAATCCTAATAGCCAAAATCGTCAACAAAATAAATCTAATTTTTTTTAACATTAAAAAAACCCACGAGTCTATCAAAATGACCCACAAAACAATCAAAATAATTAATACAAACCAACCTAATTGAACAACCTATGAAATCATTCCAATATAAGTCATCAAATGAATCAATGTAGATTGGATTTCATTACCAAGTGTCAACCTAAACCTAATTTTTTTGGTGGGGTATATAAAATTAGGGATTTAGAATCAAAAGACTCTCTCTATAGGGTAGAAATTATTGTATTTAATTTGTAACTTTATTATAGAGGACAAAGTGAAGTGAGGAAGGATTTGAGCCCAATCACACACTTTAGAAAATATCTCTAACTTCGTAGATTTTGGCCTCATGTACCTTTGGGTCTATAACGGACTCCCTTGGTTGAACTCGTACAAGTATAGCTTAGGAACATTTTGATTGTTTGATTTTTGTGGTGCACGGATAAGTTTTTAGCCCTAGGAAGTTACTTAAATTGTACCCTATTAAATAGGGTAGTAGGCCATGCATCTTGTCCTCTCATGTCTTAAGGAAATTAAGGATCAAAAGTACTTATTTCCCTAATAAAATGGGTCATATTCTTTAAAACCAAATCAAGATATATTAGTGGGTTCATGGAATCAAAAACGGTTACTTGAATAGAATAGGTTGTTATTTTTAATTTTTTCCCATTTGTGTGAAACCAATATTCAATTATAAAAATTCTAAAAAATAAAATAAATCAAGTTACCAAAACCAAAGTCTTTAAAATTAATTCTCATGCAACCTACCACTTGAAGTCAATTAAAATGATATGTGGAATTCCTTGAAGAAAATTATTTTCTTCTAGAAAACCCATGCATCTAAAATTTGTACCAATATGGAGAAACTTTCCATCAAATTGAACATGAAAAATAAGAAGATAATGATAATGATAATGATAATGTCCCTAATTAAAATGAGTATTCCCATGAATATCATGATTTTATTAGCTCTAAACAAGGATATACTTTAATAAATTGATTCATACATCAAAATATGGATGATTACTTAGAAGTCTCATAGAACTAGGAGCCAAAATACCACTCAATTATAACTTGAATAAATTCAATAACATTATCAACCAAGAACTATCCAAATAAAATTTCACCAACATTGATGTTGATAAAACTCATATCAACCTAGATAATGTTAATCCAAAAGTGCCCAACCTCAGCATAAAGAAAAAATCACATCATGATCCCCAAAGTCATGGTAAAAAACCTCATCACTCATGTTTCCATGGAAATCCAATCCATTATACAAATTTAAGTATAATAAAAAAAGTCAACAAAATCAATACAATAAATATAGCCAAAACCCTAATTAAAAAAACCCACAAGTCAATCAAAATGACTCACAAACCAATCAAAATAATTAATACAATCCAACCAAATATAGTAACGTGCAAATTAATTGAAATTTAAGTAATAAAATGAATCAATCTAGCTTGGATTTCATCACCAAGTGTCAACCTAAATCCATATGTTTTAGTGGGGTATATAAATTATAGGATTGAGAATCAAAAGACTCTCCCTATAGGTTATATGTTGTTGTTTTTAGTGCAAATTTGTTCTAAAGGACAAAATGAAATGAGGAAGGATTTTTTACTAATCATATGCTTTAGAAAATATCCCTAACTTCATATATTTGTACCTCATTTAAGTTTGGGTATATAAAGGACTCCCTTGGTTTAACACACACAAGTATAGCTTGGAAACCTTTTGAATATTTGATTTTTGTGATGCATCAATGAGTGCTTAGCCATAAGAATTTACTTACATTGTAACTTTGGAAATGGGATAATAGACATTGTATTCTCTTCTCAGATGCCTGCAGACAATATTAAGGATCAAAAGTGGCTAGTTACCTTAGAAAATGGGCCATATCATCTACAATCAAGTCTAGGTATTGTTGTTATTCTGTCACCTTGAGATTAAATTTTTCCTACGTCTAATAGCTATTTAGGAAGTTTTATAAAGATTAGCCTTTGAAAATGGCCTTATGAGTCTTAGGTGTTAACAATGCAAAGAGATAAAATTGATGTTCATCATTCTTCAAGCTTTGCTCCAAGGAAAAGAGAGGGAAAAACTAAGTTTTGTCTTTCTTTTCACCCATGAACCCATGTATCATGAGAAAGTTTAGGGTTTTTGGTTGTTGGAATTAAGAAAGTATAAGGAAGCTCATGGCATGGCATGAGACTAGTGCTTGGTTTTTCTAGTGATCACACACATTGAAAAAGTGTTGGAAGCTTCCATGTCACATTGTAGAGATTCCAAGAGTTCATTTATGTTTCACCCATGTTGTTTGATCTATGCATCTTTCCTCAGTTCCTACTAGGTATGCCTCCTATCTAATAAATGCTACCAAAATTAATTATACTATTGCAATCTTTATCAAGGTGACACAATGAAAATGGGTTGATTCTTATAATTTTGAATGTTAATGAGGTTGAGAGCTAGAGAGAGGTCTTAGTCATGTCTCCATCATTATGAGAAGTTTCCCAACACCAGGGTTTTTGACATACTTGGTAAATGATATCATGGGGTTAATGATAGGGCCAATAATGATAAGACTAGTATAAAATCCTTGTAACAATGAGGAAGGGTTTCATCTCAAGCTTGTGCATAGATCTAAGATAGTGTGATGATTCAAATATTGTTTGAGAGGTCTACAAAAAATAAATTTCCATTAGCACACAATAAACCTATTTAGATAATTTAGTTGTGTAGTGAACAAAGAATAGAAGATATCTATTAATATTTGAAAGGTTTTCATGAAATATTTTATGCAATTTTCTTTTATAACTATTGTCACGAGGATTTCAACCTAACCAAGCGTAAAAATCAGCTATCCTATGAAATATGGGATCATATTCAAGTTGTGGGTTTCCTATGGTGAAGATGAACCTCCATAGAGGGTTGGTTCCCTTGATGAACCTAGAGGGTTGGTTCCCTTGATGAACCTCCTATAAACTACTAACTTGATCAGGAAAAGGGATAGAATAACTAAAGATGAAAAGATTACTAATTCTAGGAGGTGATGCACCAAAAATATTAGAATTATACCTATTGTCTCAACTCACAACTTTTATAAAAAAATAGCTCTTCCTTATGCATAGCTCGGTTTCCACAAGCTCATACAAAAATATTTCATAAGGTCATTTTTCAAGTTCTTAAAGGAAAACTGAAAGTTCTCACAACTACAACTACTAAAAGAAATAACACAACTTATGACCTATATAAGTCTTTCTTATTCTAGTATAATTTAATGTTTTGAAATGAGACATAATTCAAGGATTTTATATTAATAATCACAAAAATTAGATCAAATCATATACAATGACATTCAACACATGAATTTAGAGAAGGAAAATCTACTACTTTTATTGAAAAATAGGAATTTTTCTTGTACAAATTTGAAAATACTATTTGAGAGTACATAAAATGTTGCTCTATATTTCTCAAAAGGAGTTTTAATCTCTTCTCTTTTGCATAAGGCAGAAAGAGGAATGGAAGAACTGACTCCTTAAGATTTTAATGCTTTGTCTTATAGAAAAACTCTTCCAGATGATGGAAGCTGAACCTCATGGAAGATGTTGATCTTGCATGAAAGTGGAATTGCATGTGAACTAGAAGCAAAAACATGCAAAATTTGGTGATGAGAGTTGACTTAAACTACTGACTTCTTGAATTTTGCATGCTCCTTAAAGTGTTCTCCAACTGAAATTGAATTGATCTTCTAAAAAAACATGAAATTGATTGGAATTGATGTCTTCAATCAATTTGCATGAAGTCTTCAACTTGCTGGGCATACAAGGGAAAAATTCCACTATTTTAGGAATCCAACTACCTCAAAATGCATGATTTTATCCTCAAAATGCATGATTTTATCCTCAAAATCCTCTTAGCTCCAGTTGTAACCATGAGGGCTTCTTAAAGAGGCTTAAAATACCTCTAAGTGTACCAAAATTGAGCATGAAGGCCACTTAACTTATGAAATTTCATGCATGATGATCTGTTATTCTTCCATGACAATAGGTATGCAAGTTGTTTGAAGATGTAATGGTCATAATATTGCTTAATAGGTTCAAAAACCTATTATTTACTATCCTTAACACTAAATGCCCATGTGGCAACCATTTATAAAACTCTTCCCTCTGTGATGATTATCCTTTGAATATGATAGATGATATGTGAAACTGCCCCTTTTCTCTTAATGAAATTCTAAGGTGAAAGGTGCTTCCACAACATTTGAGATGCTCTCTTCAATGAGATGATTGTGCTTACAACAAAACAACCTTAAGGTCTACTCGTTCAATGTGAAACCTTGGCTAGTATATATAAAATAAAAAATATGGATTGTTCCTTCTATAAAATTCATGGATGACTTCCTATAATGATCTCTTAACTATCTTTTTTCCTTTTTCATGACTATCCATATAAAACTATCATTATCCAGCAAAACTACCCTATGCATCTTTTTATTCTATTTTACTTATATGACTTCATAAATCACAAGGTCATATAATGTGCAAGTTCTTCATTTCACCTTTCACTATCATGATGTGTCTTCATGTCTTTCAAAACCCTGCCATTTTATATTTGTCATGGTATCCTCATCTAATTTCATCTTCATCTAGTTTTCCACTATTAATTTTCTTGTTGAATTCTCCTTAAACATGAAACCTCATTGTCTTTTTAAACGGATTTCCCTTCTTAATCATCACTATCCTTATAAAGTTTACTATCCTCTTGAAAATTCAAAGTGACTATATAATCAATATTTTGGATAGTCATATGCTAATATGACCGTGTTTTACATAACCATTGACTGCCCCTAATAGTACAATACCCCCTTTTATACTATGGCTATTTGTGATCTTCTCAGTGATGATTGTGATCCTCCTTTTTTTAAGATTGTGATTTTCTTATTCATGATAGTGATCTCTCACTCAAAGATCATTAGTACACAGTCAACTTAGAATTCAATTAATACAAAAACCTTATATTTATGATAGTACTTTGGTTTCAAAGATGACCATCCTCAAGATTGTACAGTCCTTATACTTATGACAATACTATTTTGCAATTTTTTGACCTTGTCCTTTGGGAAACCCACAAAATTTGTCCCTCATGCATAAAAACTCCATTTGAGAGGATTGTCAATTGTATCAACACTAAAAATTTCACAATGGATTGGAGGGAAAGTCATATTAATATGTATAAGAAGAGTCTCTCCATGCTTGATCTACCCTCATGTATTTAAAACTTGGTATTGTCATTATCTTTACAAACTCATATGATTTCCACTAGTCGTGTTTCAAGGTATGTCAAATTCTATAACTTGGAAGTCATGGTCATTCAATTATCATTAACTTCACACAATCATGAAGTCTTGACTATCATAATCTTCCCTTGGTGTGAAGTCTTGACTGTCATAAGGTCACCTTGGTATCTTGTCAACCACTATCCTAACAAAAATAACATTTCCCTAGATAAATCTACCTCCTCATCAATTGTGACTTCATTTATGTCTCCATCTTATTTATAGTCCTTTTGGATTTCATCAACAATCCTAAGGAATCTTTATTGACATTGCTTCTCAGGGACTGTCATAGATAGTCATGACTATCCTTGTTTACTTCACTGCCATTCATTATGGTGATTGTCCTTTGGTGTTGTTATTAATATCAAACCTTCTTTCCTTTCTATGATTTCCCTCATGCTAATGACCATTTTCTTTTCTTGCTTATGCCTTATACTATAGCTCTTATTGTATGGTGACTATCATATGATTTCCTTTCACTAAATGCATTGTCTATTTACACCATTCTTGAAATTTTTTCCATACATTGACCTACTTGTGAAAACCAATGAACTTGATATCTACATTTATGACTTCCTTGCACATTCCTCAACAAGTATATGGACTATCATGTATTTGGAAAAGTCTACTTTATGTCATGTGATTGTCATGGATATTTATGATTGTCTAATCCATGGATGTGACTCATATTGCTATCTAAAAATTTTCCCCTTTAAGGTCAAAACCATTGTGACTTTTGGTCTCTTAAAACTCCCACTATGACATTTGGTATCAAGATGACTTGACTATCCTTAGCTATTGGATTTCTACTATGTCCTTCCATTGACTCCCAAGAGCCTTGGGTTGTCCTCTTCATTTTATATTGCTACTATTATATAAAGATTAACAAGGTCACTACACTATTTTCATAAGGGTCACAGTTAACCAAGACTTTAATCACTGTCACCTTTGAAATGCCATTGCCATTTGGAGATTGTTGCCTCTTTTTGAAATGTTTTCTCTTTGTTGTCCATGCTTTTCTAGGGATCTTTGTAATCTCAAGATATTTATCATAAAATGCAAGGTATTTAGGTTACATGGTTGTCCTAACTTGCACTCACATTTAAAGCTCTCCCACTTTATTGTCTAATCATTGTCATCCTTCATAGCCTTGCTACTATCATTTACTTGAAATGACCATATTCTTGAAAACCTTGATTGTTTGTCATTTTATTGTCACTATCCTAACCTTAAATAAATTATTCCTTCATGTTCTTCAAGATGTATTCCTTTGGTCAAACAATGAGCATGATTGTGTCTTAAAACTTTTGAGAAAGAAAATAAACAATGATAATACCAGTGACATATAATCATGACTACTTCATTTCTTTATATCAAGGAAAGATCAAGATTGTACAAAACTCACTATCATCAGTTATGTATTCATATCTACTCTTCTATGTCTGCACATGAAGAGAATTTCCCTCTTTTCATTGAATTGACTACTATGTATTGAAATACCTTGACCTTTACTTGCAAACTATCCATTTATTTGATCTTTCCTAGGTCTATCCTCCTTGACTCTTTACAAGATCTATCCTTGTTGAATCTTGCAAAATAAAAACATGATTGTATTTCTTTGTGAACCTAGTATACCTACTCACCTTCATCACTATTATTATCTAGGGTTTTATATTTTTCTTGCACTATACCATATATGAGCTACATAAATAAATATGTTGTATGTTGGGCTCAACCCTTGAGGGAGCCACATTTTTCTCCAAACACAACAAATTTTGAGTAGGGTTTTTAGAATATTCTATGATTTGCAAACAACTATGGGCATAGGCTAGAGTTTTGATACATTTTAAAAATTTCTCATGACTACTATCTCTTTATTTCAACCTTCCTTTTATTTTATCATGAAACTAATCAAAAGAAAACTACAATAAACCTATTGAATGAAAGATTAAATGCAAGAAATAAGAGTTTTTTAGTGCACTTGTTCATGGAATCCATATCCTCTTTTGTGCATGGATGGATTTGATTAAAGAGCTCATGAAAATTACAGCTCTTCATCCTCTTGTCTTCATGGTGAAATATTTTTAACTCCTCAAATATCCATGCAAGCATATTGAAACTTTAGCTCCAGCAAAAGAAAAACCCTAAATTTTCCTCCATGTGAAGTCTTTCTTCAATTTTTCTTCCTTTCCTTATTCTTGGCACCCAAACATGAGTTATTTATTCAATTTTTTACCTTCAACATGAGCCTTTTCCCCATTCTTTCTTTTACATTTTTCATTCAACATGCAATTTGATTTTTTTCTCTAAGTTTAGCATGAAAACTCATGTTTTTCTTTTAGGAATAATGTTTTTTAAGATAAAAATCTTTAACAAGACTTTTGAGTAAAAAAATTAATGTTATTTTATGATTTTTAAATAAAACCAAAAGATTATCTAAATGGGATATTTAAATAATTCTAAGGATTTTGAATAAAAATTGACTACATTCTTGTTTATCTTGATCAAGGTAGTAGTTTATAATCCTTACTTAGATTGATCAGTACTAGGGATAGGAAGTGTAGACACCTTAAAAATGTCTCAATAGATCTCATTGGCTAACTAACATCATTTCATCCTAAAACCCATCCTCTTTTCGCTTAATTGGTTAAATTAGCCTAGCTATTTAATTAATTATGTCATTTTCATCTATTAATCTAATTAATTTAATTAGGTTAATTCATCCCCTTTCATGCTAACATTTTTTTATTATTAAATTAAATACATCAAGTTATTTATTTAAATTCTTAAGTCCTCTTATTTAATTAAATAACCCTAAGTTGTTTAAATTAAATATCATTTCACTTTCCCCCTTTTCATTAAATCATTTATTTAATGAATATCATGAAATTCCCCTAATTGGCATAATTAAAAACTTTGTTTTAATTATCAATTACTAATAAATTTAATTTCCCCCAATTGCAAGGGAATATTCCTCCTTTGCACATTCCTCCAAAAAGGGAATATTCCTTCCCCTTTTTGCACATAAAAAATTTGTTTTAATTTGCTAAATATCTATTTTCCTCACCCATGAGAATATTCTCTTTCTTCACTCATTTGAAAAAGGGAATATTCCCTTTTGAAACAAACTTACAAGACTTCATGTGTAAGTTAACTTACAAGACTTCTTGTGCAAGTCTTGAGAGTGTGTTTGTTTGGATTAATGTGAGCCCTTGATTAAATATCATCTTGCATTTTTAACCCTTGATGGGAATCCATAATCCATGCCTCCATCTTCCTTCCTTTTTGACCATTGATTAACCTTTTTTATTTTAACCCTTCATTTCTCATTTGCTCTCCTACAAATAGGTCACTATTTGGAGACAAATGGATCCATCTTTCAACATCAAACTTCTACGGTTAAAATCACTTGCATTTGCACTCACATTCTAGCATCCTTTTAGCTTAATTTACTTTCATCATTACCTTAAAGCGTCCATTAATGGATTCTATGATACCATAGGTGCATACATTTAGAATATTTTTTAATTAGGGTTTTAATCTTTTGAATCTTTCATACATTTAGAGTAGATTTGCGTACACCCATATTGATCATCTTAGCATGCATCATGTTAATTTAGCATTTAAATCGTGTTTTATCACATATCTTTCATCGGTTTCATCGATTCTCTTCAATAGAATTGATCGAAACAAGCTCATTATCCAAGGGATTGGGAAAGGGTCACCATTCCACATCAATGTGACACCACTGCACCAATAGGATAAGTTTCAATGGATTAGAATAGGTGTTTTTGAAGCTTTCATGATTTAATATGTTAGTTTTAATGGATTCTTAGTTTAGTTTAATTCAATGATCTTATTGGGACTGATATATAGTGGATTAAATATGCCTTGAATTCATATGGATCGGGTGTAGTTTACCTATACTATGTCATTGGTCACATTTTGGCACTAGAAGGAAGGATTTACTAACTTTGTTTGATGATTTTTTACTTAAAAAATCCATGAGTTGCAAGTTTCTGGGATAGAGCGACACTATTTTACTACAGAGCAACACTATTTTTCACCAGAGTGACACAATTGCAAATGCGTCACAATATAGTGATGCCATTGATTTTTAGATATAGTGACGGTATTTATTTTTTACTTTTATAGTCTATCTTAAAATGGTCATATCTTGGTCATACTAAGGTCTCTTTCGAAGCTTTTTTTTCAAATGAGATATAATTTCATGCTCTACATAATGGTATGGGTGTTTTTCAATTTTGGTGGAGTTAAATTTTCCAATTTTGGCACCTAAATTCAAATCACATTACAACTTGGTCTAGGTTGTAGGGTTTTTATGCTTAATCATTTATCTAACACTAGCATCTTCTTGTTTTCTTGATTTCATCTAACATTTGGAACATGGATTGTAGGTTTGAAGAGGAGCATGGAGCACTTAATTGAAGAAAAAGGCATTTAAAACTTATTGTAACAAGTGTTTTTACACTTATGGGGAAATTATAACCCACTTATGATGCTTTTTAAATTTTTCATGCTTTAGGACCACACTAGCTTTCAATTGGGTTTAAAAATGAATGTTCAAATTGGGTAAAATTGAACCCTCACATACTTTTTCTTGTTGGATTAAAAAATGAACAAGGAAAACTCACTCAATTTGGTGCTTAAAATAAACTTATCTTTGCTTTGAGGGTTAAAATTAACAAGTGTTTGCTATGTCTTGTGGTTTGAATTTTCTTCATTGAATAAGTATGATCTTCTCTTGCACCACTTGACGATCTTGGGAATCAAAAGTATTCCTTTGACATTTTGTATAACCACCCACATATTTTGATTTGGATTTAAAATGAACCCCATGCTAGTGTGAGGAGAAGGCATTGTGAGTGCTCTCTCCTTGTTTCATACAAATTGGGAGATCAAACAACAAACACACTTCCTTTCTTTTGTATATCTTTAGAGGGCTTTCCTCCTTGCTTCGAAAGGAGGGAATGACCCAAGCGGTAACGAGCTAAAGCCAAGCTCTTTCGAACTGCTATATAAAAAATGTGTTTTTGATGAAAGTCATGAACAACAAGTGTGGATGTTTCATGCCAGCAAATGCCACCCTTAGTGTCTGCGTGACACATCAAAATAATTTCTTAGGAAGGGATTGGGAGGCTTCTTGATTGAAATAATCTTGAACTAATCTTACCGCGCATATGGCCACCTTGAACAAAATTCCTTACTACGAACCAATTGTTTAGAAGCCAAAATCCTTTATGCTTGTTGGTGCCGGAATAGTCGTTCTAAAGCCGCCCCACATTTTACTGTTCATTATTGAAATATAAAAATCCTTAAGATCTTTGGATCTTCAACATTTGATATTTGGTGGTCTTGAGAAGTGTGTGTCGTGGAGGGGAGCCAGTGTCGCCAAATCTCTAGCTGTTCACATTGTCTTAGTGTTTGGAGAAATCCAAGTGGGGATTCAGCAAGTAGTATCTTCTGAACCTAGGTGGTAAATGCTTGTGAGTCATTTTAATACTTTGCTTGGTTCCAAAAGATTACAAACAAACATTAACAAGTCTTTCCAAAATTTCAAACCCTTTGGTCTAGGTATGGATTACCTTTGACAAAACCTTGATATTAATGATTGTCCTAAGGATTTATTCTTAGAGACTTCTATATATTTTGGTTTACATCTCAATCCATACTTCCCAAAGTAAACCTAGGTAACTATGCCCTTAACTTCATCCTTTTCACAAAATGGAACTTGTGAAATTTATGATGTTTTTGGCATATACATCTAGTTTGAAACTTAATGAAGAAAAGTGTTTTTGGTAAAAATAAACTCATTTAAGCAAGATAAATTAAAAAATTGAACCCCACATGACCATTTGGCGTTCGATCACTTTGGTCCAGAACAACCAAACCTTGCACCCGCTATCATATAAGGAAAACATTGCAGAACATTGAGTCCACATTATATTGTCAAAATCATTGAGTCCTTAGGGTTTGATCAATTTAGAGGTATAGCATGTCTCTCACTACCTTGTTTTTGGAAAATAGAAGTTCATTCTAGGTCAACGTTGGTTCAAAAATTTCATCCATCCTTCATCATATTTCATCCTTCACTTCACCAAACTTTGCAAACTTTTGAACACACCAACACTTTGGACTTAGACATCTATCAATCTGAACCCTAACTTAGCTACTTTGTATGTGAAATGAATCCTTTTCCATGCATTTAGTTAAGTTAGTTATCATTTGTGGACTATTTTATCTTGAAGGTCACAAGTCTACCTTAAATATTCACAAGTTCATTAACATCGTTTATCCAAACATCAAAACATCAAACTTCTAGTCAAAAGTATTGTCCCAAAACATTTGCAAAAATAACGCATCACCCACTCACATAATTGGTCCAAAACACCTTAGAGGTTCACTTTTGCAACAAGGTCAAAAAAAAAGAAAAACATGGGATGTAAACTTGATTCATACATCATGAGTGATCTAAATCAACCAAACTATCAAAACCTTATATTACCAATTGGTTATCAAAACTCACATTTATACAATCCACACATGGGATCATTATATCCTACAAACCTCAATACTACAAAAAATGTGAGTATACCCAATCTAAATTTTGGAACACCTTTCCCTATGGTAGATCTAAATCAAAGTCAAAACCTACAAATCTATTCGCCAAATGATCAATAAATGAGTCTTCAACAAAACAACATTATCCCATCAAATCAATACATGCCAAATATGAATATACCAAATACAAACTTACCAAACATGAACATATCAAATCCACACTTGGTGAACTATGGGATAGATACATTTGAAAATCACACCAATGTTGTTCAAAATCCAAGCAATATATTGGCAACTCAATGTATTGATCCAAATCAAGGTAACACCATGCAAAATCAAGGTTGCCTAAATCAAAGAAATGTGTTTCCCAACCACAAAAATGTTCAATGCCAACCTATGATGCAAAATCTAAACATTATCCCAAATGAGAACATAGTCCAAAATTAATTTGTGCATGATCCCATACAAATACCACAAGTGTATATTCCAAATATTCTTGACCAACAAGCAAATCCACTACACCAAGGGTATCAAAATCAAAATCAAGATTAAATTATGTGAGATCAAATTTATATACTTATAAAATTCATTGATTCATATCACCAAGAGACATCTCCACCCCAAAATTGACACACTCCCCCATTGGTTAAACCATGTTATCAAGAAATTGAGTTGTGTCCGAAACCACATCATGAAAAACATCTTCAATATCAAGAAGATGGATAAAAAAATCAACAACCTCAACAACAAGATGAATCCCCACATCTCCAAGATGAATCACAACTAGATAAATCTCAACAAGCACAATTCTCACAAGATGGCAAACGTGAATAAACCCCTTTAGGGGAGCCAATTGAATCAACATTAAAAATGCTAGTCCATGCTAAAGTTATCAAACTTCTAGAATCATTAAATGGAGGTGAACCTAGCATGAAGTTCCCATGGGATGATGATAATTATTATTGCAAATACCATAGCAAAAAAGGTCATGACACGTCTGATTGTATTGAACTCAAAGATCTCATCGAAGACCTTCTTCATCAAAGAAAAATAACTGTTGAGGAAAATGACCATGATTCAACCACTAATGATAGCAATGGCAATCTCTCCACCATAATTTTTGAAAACAATGATCAAGATCTATCCATCAATGAGCACCTTGAAGATGTTTCTACCACATCCGATGATCAAATCAACATACATCAAGAGTCACTTTTTAATCCTAATCAAAACCCATCAACAATATCCAACAAGGATCCCTTTCAAGAAATCCTAACATCATTTGATCTCATGGTTGAATACATTGAGAATGTTTCTACCATAATTTTTGAGGATAAAATTCAAGATCCATCCACCAATTATCATGTTGATGATGTCTCTACATCACCTAATGAGTTAGAGGACATATCTCAAGAATTTATTCCAAAGAATGATGAACATATTTCACCAAAGTCTAGTAATGGTCCTTTCCAAGATACATTGACATCCTTTGACCTCATGGTTGCAGATATAGAAGGAATCCTCAACTCAACACTTGATCTAAATTCACTTGAAGATCAAGAAAATATTGAGCCAATACCCATGCCTAATGAATACATTCAAGAACCTTTTGTAATAAATTTATCCTTTAAAAATTAACCCATGTCAAGAACTTGATCCAAAGCATGTTGAAAGCAATTCCAAAATTAATCTTGAGATCAAGGATCCATATCCCCAAGATACTACCATGATCTAATGGGTATTTTCCAATCCATATAAGATATCACAAATAATGATCATATCCATATATCACATACTCCTCCATCTACTCATGAGATGCTTACTCCTAATGGACATATAGATGATCTTCATCTAAAAAAAGAGTCTGATACTCTTGATATCATTACCAAGGAACAAGATTCTCCTACTCTTAATATCTTTACACATGATCAAGGCATAGCAGAATGCATTGACATATCAAAAATTCATCATAAAGAAGACCTCTACATTGATAGTGAATCAAAAATATCCTTTGAAGAGCAAGCCAAAATAGATCATAAGGAAGAATCCTATATGGATTGTAAAGTATCAACACCTTTTGAAGAAGCATCAAAATCAAACACATCCTCCATACAAATTGAAGAAAGTGAGTATGAGGATATCAAGAATTATCAAGAATCAACAAAGCTAAACAATCTTGAACAACAAGGAAATGGTTTGTCAGCAGCAAAATCAAAGCATGTTAGTAATACTCCCATAATACTAGGGGCAAATTTATCTAGTGCAAACAACAACATGGGGAGCACGAAGAGTCCTTATGATGAAATAGCTACCAACACACCAAACATTCATATCATGAATCATCATCCATGCATATTTCCACCCCCTAATTGGGACCAACCACAAGAAAGAGGTCTATATCAAAGAAAAGAGAAAATTATTGAAGAAAAATGGACAAGAAAAATTTAAATGCACACCAAAGAAAAACAAAGAAAATCATCCCTACCAAACTCCATTAGTCAAAGAAACTATAGGGAATAATCAAAAAGGGAAGTTCATCCATAAAAACTATCCATTTCTGCAAAAGAAAGCCTCAAGAGTGACCTACAAAGTATATTAAGAAGTTGGTCCCAATCAAATCTCCATATCCACCCATGATTGCTCATCATCCCAAGTTTGGAGAATCAAAGACTCCAAACTATCGACCAATCCATTTACATCTCGTACCCTCAACGCATTCCACCATCCACTTAGACATCCATGGTATCCAACTCTCATATTGACTGTGTATGGTAGAAAATATTTATCATAAGGACTCTAAGGGCACTCTATTGTGATGTTGGCATCTAGGTAAGGTTAACTCTGATATCGACAAAGAAGTTAAGAGAATCTAGGGGTTACATTCAAGCGCTCACATCCTAAAAAAGAAAATCCTCCAAGAGGTATATCATTGGCACATCATGACAACAACATCTATATCAACACTAGAAATTTCTACATCAGGACCACCAAGTGGTTCAACATGAGCATAAACTTTTAAAAAATCAAGAAAATAGTCAAGAGAAAAATTGTCCTCTAGTGAAAACCACTTTGGTGGTGCTTTGGACAAGTACCATGATGAAAACCTAGAAAAAAAGAATCATGAGTAGATTCAAGCATCTATGTGCACCATTTTAGGTGGAATCATCTCATCCCATCCATAATGAATCATGCCTTTCATCAATCTTACCCATAATAAATCTAGGAACCCTTCATTATGCAATCTATTTTCATCCAATCTAACTTATCTTGATCTTGGCAGAAGTTTGGTATGTACTTCTCACTTGCTTATGGTAAACATCTTGACATGGGTCATTATCATTGATCCTATCCTACCCAACATTATATGAGCCATGAAGCACTATCAAATGGGCATTCTTTATTTCAAACACCTTATCTTATCACAAGATAATCCTTTGCATGCTTACCATATCAATCCATCAATACATCTATCCAAGCATCCACTCATGGCATTCCATACATTGCTAGACACCAGGGGAAAATATTTACATCTTGCTTCAGGAATAAATCTTGATCTATATCTTCCAACTTATGTGGAGATCCAAACATTGGCAAAACCTGAAATCAAATTGGTCAAAGCATTTGTCAGCAAAAATCTAAATCACTAGCCCATGGAACATTTTGATGAGAAGGTGTTCTTTGTCAAGATTTATCTTTTATCAAAAATCAATCCAAATAATCAATATTAGTTGCATCTAGCTTGCACCTCCATGTCACATCAAATCATTCCAACAAACTTTATTCCAAACTGAGCTTCAAAATATTGATCAATCTTATCCAATCAATCCATCATCATCTCGGGATATCCTCCCAAATCCTCATGTTGCTAAACACTATCGTTGCATTGTTGTGTATCCTCAACATTGTTATCATCATCAATCTAGCAATCAGATCAATCAAACCTACCTTGGTTTTCAAAAAAATCTCAAAACAAATCATTGAAATTGTCACCTATCCATACACTTGTCAACATCTTGCGAAAAATCCAAAACATCCAAAACATATAGAAATCCCAAAAAAGGTCAAAACATCAAAAATTAAAAATATTTCCTTTTCGAACTACGAGTCTCTAAGCTTGAATGTAGGAAAGGCCATCATTGATGTGCCCTCAAGACACCCTAGGTCAGTCCTTTAGGAGTCCATCATAATAAAATGACATTCCATCAAATGTTCATTTCTCATCTTCAATAAGTCAAGTTAGTTCAACTACAAGGCTTCTACATGTATAGCGTAGGAAAGGCTAATCTTTGATCAGCCCCTGAGGCCCCTAGGATAGTCCTTTAGGTTAGGTTCTTGGTCAAACACTTGGAAAATCCTTAAACATTCAAATATCAGAAAAGCCCTAAAAATTTGAAAATTGAAAATGCCCAAAACATTAAAAAACATTCAAAAAACCTAAACAACATCAAATATCTTAGAGAAAACCCTAAATAGCCTCAAATAACTGAAAACATAAACATCCACATAGACTTTCAAAAAGATGAAAAAAA
The DNA here is from genome assembly GCA_007115665.2 of Sequoiadendron giganteum. Lineage (NCBI taxonomy): Eukaryota > Viridiplantae > Streptophyta > Pinopsida > Cupressales > Cupressaceae > Sequoiadendron > Sequoiadendron giganteum. The sequence goes on from CM021104.1 coordinate 478,863,770, forward strand.
AGCCTCAAAAACATTTTCAAAACACCAAAAACATTGAAATATTCCAGAAAGTCCAAAATCATCCATCCCATCTTGCTTTCACCCACAATAAACCTTCATCCATAATAAATTGTGTATCACCTTCAACCTTTGGAAAAAAAAATAGAAAACAAGTATCGTAAGTCATTAAGTGAGAACTTAAGTGTCAAAATATAAATTCTAGATCATAGGTAAATGAGTCAGTGGAGTTTGTATCAATGAATTATAATACACCTCATCCTAATCAAAGCATCTGATCAACATGTCCTGGGATGTATCCTTCCTGTGATGGGAATCAACATCAGAAATCACCTTAGCTAAGTTAAACTGGCAAGAGATATAGATAACACTGACTGTTTGTCTTTGATATTTTCTTATGATTTATCTTAATGACCCACTCCGAGGACCTCTAGATGATTTCTATCAAAATGATTTAGAGAGAAAGGAATGGGGAATCAATCATTATCTTTCATTTGCTATGCTTGTGGGTATTCTTGTAAAATAATCTTGGTGCATAATTTCTGAGTTGTGTGTAGGAAAGTTATTTGGAGAACATTGTTTACTATTGTATATGCTTTGGTCTGATATATTCTAAGCTTCTAACTTACATTCCAACGGGGTTTCTGTATGTCAAGGTGTGAACAAGAACTATCCTATTTGTTTTCAAAGTCAAAGTTCATTACACTAGATACAACACCATCTTGGTTATCAATACCTTGATGCATCGTGTCTATGTGTTATATCAAAAATAAGGAATGATGAAAAATCGCAATCCTGAGATATGAGAAAATAATCATCCATCTCTCATCATCATATATAATAAAGTCTTGAAGACTCATGGACTTTTTGGACATCTAAATCAATCTCTAATCAATGGTTAATACATATCCATTTCATTCTTTCATCCATCTTATTCTTCTTATTCTTCTATCTTTACTAACATTTCTATCCAAGCATCAAATCTGTGTGATATATCAAAATATACATGAGGCTACCCTTGGATAATGAATGTCTATACATCATTAAACATTGTCTACATGAATATCTAAGCTGGCACAACAACAAACCCTCTTCCGTTGGGGCATAGTGGTACATCTATATCATCTTCAGCTCAACAATATGAAAAGTTGTAGCTCCTTGATCCAAAAGAAACTTGAAGTCTCGACATATCAAGCATAATTTTGATCTTCACCTATCGTGAGCTTGATCAGAACACATTTCATTTTTTTCATCGATCTCTCGAGGGGGCAACCAACCATATTTATATCAATATCAAATCATCTAACAAATTTTGTTCCTAGCCTTGCTAGAAAATCTTGATCAAATCTATCAAATCAACCATCATTGGGATATATCGTTCCCTTTCAATCCTCATGTTATTTAACACAATCCTTGCATTTTTGTGAATCCTCAACAATGTCATCAATCAATCAATCAGATTAATCAACTTTAGCTTGGCTATCAACATCTCAAAGAGATCATCGATATTTGTTTCTGCATCATCATCAACATCAAAATCAGCATCAGTCTTTAAACCAATGCAATGAGTATATTGCTTCAAAGAGGGGAAAAATGTGGACACCTAAAAAATGTCTCGATGGACCACATTGACTAACTAACATCATTTCATCCTAAAAATTGTCCTCTTTTCGCTTAATTGGTTAAATTAGCCTAGCTATTTAAATAATTCTATCACTTCATCTATTAATCTAATTAATTTAATTAGGTTAATTCAACCCCTTTCATGCTAACATTTCATCTTATTAAATTAAATACATCAAGTTATTTAATTTAAATCCCTAAGTTGTTTAAATTAAATATCATTTCACTTTCCCACTTTTCATTAAATCATTTATTTAATGAATATCATGAAATTTCCCTAATTGACATAATTAAAAACTTTGTTTTAATTATCAATTATTAATAGATTTAATTCCCCCCACTTGTAAGGGAATATTCCTCAGTTGCACATTCCTCCAAAAGAGAATATTCTCATAGAATATTCTTTCCCTTTTTTGCACATTAAAATTTTGTTTTAATTTTCTAAATATCTATTTTCCTCACCCATGAGAATATTCTCTTTCTTCACTCATGTGAAAAAGGGAATATTCCTTTCTGAAACAAACTTACAAGACTTCATGTGAAAGTTAACTTACAAGACTTCTTGTGCAAGTCTTGAAAGTGTGTTTGTTTGGTTTAATGTGAGCCCTTGATTAAATATCATCTTATATTTTCAACCCTTGATGGGAATCCATGATCCATGCCTCCATCTTCCTTCCTTTTTGACCATTGATTAACCTTTTTGATTTTGACCCTTCATTTTTCATTTTCTCTCCTATAAATAGGTCACTATTTGGAGACAAATGGATCCATCTTTTAACATCAAAATTATGCTTTTAAAATCACTTGCATTTGCACTCACATTTTAGCATCCTTTTAGGTTAATTTACTTGCATCATTAGCTTAAAGCATCCATTAATGGATTTCATGATACATAGGTGCATACATTTAGAATATTTTACAATTAGGGTATTAATCTTTTGAATCTTGCATACATTTAGAGTAGATTTTCATACATCCATATCGATCATATTGGCATTCATCATGTTAATTTAGCATTTAAATCGTGTTTTATCACACATCTTTCATCAATTTCATCGATTCTCTTCAATAGAATCAATCTAAACAAGCTCATTATCCAAGGGATTGGGAAAGGGTCACCATTCCACTTGAATGTGACACCACTCCCCCAATAGGATAAGTTTCAATGGATTAGAATAGGTGTTTTTGAAGTTTTCATGATTTAATATGCTAGTTTTAATGGATTATTAGTTTAGTTTAATTGAATGATCTTATTGGGACTGATATATAGTGGATGAAATATACCTCAAATTCATATGGATCAGATGTAGTTAACCTATACTATGTCATTGGTCACAGGAAGCACTCTGATAGGATGTGGGTACACAGAGACATGGATCACTAAGTGCGGGTATAAACTCAATTCTATCATGTTGATAATGAAATGTTGTGAAAAGAACTTGGAGTTATGATAGAGTATTAGGTGCAGGAGGAAAGCAGAATACATGAAAGTATTCTCAGCTAAAAAAATTACCAGCTAAGCATGGATGCCATCAACAATGGCATCAAAAAAATCCATGCCTTCTCCCTTTTCACCATTTTCAGGTGGAAGGCCACCTCAACTAAAAATCATAGACATTGGTTTCATAATCTTGTTCAAAGATAAATGTCAATAAGGATGGAGTATCTTTCATTTCCTATGCCACAAATATTGAGAGAGTGGTGAGAAAAGGTGACACTTCTATGTAATTTTGATAAAGCTTTGAGTTAAGGAACTTCAATTTGTGGACATAGTTGTCCCACACAATCTGTAGGCTCTCAATAGTACATACATCTGCACTAGAGTCATTAGGCAGTTGAAGCATCTCCCACACTACCTCCATAGTAATGTCTAAATTGAGATGACGAACCTAAATGGAAGCTTTGTTGGCTTTGTATGCTTGTTCATAGACAACAATAAGCTCTAGACATGTCTTCACAAGAGGCACCGTGCATTGTGCTAGGGTGGAGCTCCATAGCCTAAAGTCAAAAGACTCATAGTCATTATTTCAAACCTTGTTCAACATGTGAGAATGGGTGCCCTCCCTTTGGTTCTTTGGGTTCTTTGCCAATTTGGGATCCAAGATCCCATAAATGAAGTCTGGGACTAGAGAGGGGTTTTTTTAGTGCCCCTTTGCAATACTTGTCACATTGGGTATTATGGGTTTAGGTTGTGCATGGGTTGAGGTGTATGATTTAATCCCCTAAAACTAAGGAGGAAGCTCTCCACACCTACTTGGTCCTTGGGATCTTTTTCTTCTAAGATGTACACTAGCAAATAAGGACCCAAAAGGCTCCAGCTGAAAACTCATCTTTGAATTAACCTTATCTAGCTCGTGGAAAACACTGACCATCGACTTCCCCTTACAATTCTACACTTAATTGTTTGTTGAAAGCTCTTTGCTTAGTGCTCTTGAAAACTTGAGGGTGTTTGAAATGTTTCATTTGATTATCAGATGAGTATTTATTGTCAAGAACCTCTAATATAATCCTTATTCAAGTTTTTGAGTTTGTTTCCCATTAATAGAAAGGATGACACACATGCTTGGGGAGCCGCTTGCGAAAGATTTGGGGAGATTTTTACGGGGGTCGTGCAATTGGGATTTTTTGAGCATTAATTGAAGGAGTGGAGTACATAATTGTCTTTCAAGGAAGATTCAAAAAATAGGGGATGCTAAGGTGTAGACACTTGGCAAAAGACAAGGGGTAGAAACAACTTGTGTCAAAAACACTTATTAAGCAAAGGAAACAAAAACCAAAAGGGAAACTAACTATATACAAGGGAAAAGCTAATAAATAAGTTAAAGTGCTTTAGGTAGATTTTGTTTATCAAAATCTTGAAGGCATTTCCTTCTTTATCTACCAATTCAAAAGAATTACCTTTCCTACTACCAACAATGCAAAAAGGACCTCTCCATAAGGAATCAAAATTTGTGTGCTGGCTTGGCCTTGTGACCCTTTCCTCATATTTCAAAACAAAATCCCTCAGCTTGGAACTAGGGTTAGATTCTCTTTTATCTAACCATATTTTTACTACTTGTTGATGACTCACCATGGTGTTACTGGCATGTTCTCCCACTTCTTGAAGATTGATCAATTCTGCTAAGTTTTCTTCAATTTCCAAAGCCTTTAACAACTATAAAGAGGGGGATACCATAGTAAAAAACATGATCACTTATTTTACTATACTAATTTATATGTGGAGATCTTTAGAATCTATTTAGGGGTGATCCGGTCGACCCACAAAGTTGTCTTCAAATATTTATTCCTTTCTCTCTGATGCTCAACACCAACTTGCTTGATTAACTTGATGAGATTCTTGTTGGTTGGTTTAGCCAACCTATTTCCTTACGGGTAATAGTTGGATGAGGTCTTAAGAAATATGCAATTATGTGAAAATTATAAAACTTTTGACTCTAGAAAATCCTTTGCATTATTAGATATTATTGTCTTTGGAGGGCCAAACCTTGTAACCAAATCTTCCAGGAAGTTAAGAAATATATTTTCAATCAATTCTTTCAAAGGAGTGGCTTTAGTCCATATTGAGAAGTAGTCTATGGCTGTGAGTATTTATTTATGGTCTGTTTTAGATGTGGGAATGATCATCTTGATAAATATAGACCCAACTATGCAAAAGGCTCATTTGTTACAATTGGATTTAGAGGCATGGCTGAATTATTTCGCTTGCCCATAAAAAATTGGCAATTTTGGCACTTCTTTACCACTCAATGTTAATCTAAAAACAAGGTTAGCCAATATTATTTAGCACACATGATCTTAATTGCAGTCATTTTTGATGAGAAATGACCACCCGGGGGGCTAAAATGCATTACTTATAGAATTTTGCTAGCTTTCTCAGCATCAACACATCTGTGCAATACCCCATTGAATTTTATTTTGAAAAGAGTGCCTTGAACCAGTGTTTAGCTAGATCCTTGTAACTTATAAAATATCCTTTTGTGCGAGGGAATACCATTAGGATATTGGCTAGTCTCCATAAAGGTTCTATCAGCAACCTAGGATTTGGCAGTCTCATACTAGCTTACTAACACTACTTCTGGTGCATCTTGCTCATCTGTTGGAACATCTATGTATTACACTAAATACATGCAGAGTCCTCTTACTTGGATCACCTTAGTTGGTATAAATTCGATGTCATACTCTAGGATCTTAGTCATCTAATTGGCTCTCTTTTCAATTATCTATCCCTCCCTAATATATTCTAACATTGGAATGTGCCACATATATCATGACTTTATTTCCCACCACCAGATGTCTAATTTTATTGAGCCCTTTAACAATGGAAAAAGCTTGTTTCTCGACAAAGTTACACTTAGTCTCATATCCCCATAGAGTCCTTGAATAGAATGTGATAGGGTGTTCACCTTTTCCTTTGTCTTCCTTTTGAGTTAACACAACTGTCAAGCTATGTTCACTCCTATAAATGTACATGACAGCCTTTTGAAAAGTTGGGATTGACTAGCACGAGAGTAGTGGATATCACATATTTGATTCTGTCAAATGCTATCCTCCCTTTAGTAGTCCATTTAAAAACCTAGTTTTTCTTTAGCATTAGTGTAATTGGTCTTACCAACCCCGCGAAGTCGAATATCAATCTACTAACGAAGTTAATATTTCTTAGGAAGGGTTGAACTCCCTTCTTCTTAACTAGTAAGGCCAAGTCTTTGATGGCCTTCACTCTATCTGGGTCAATATAAATTCCTTATATTTCAATACCATGTATCTTAACATCTTGTCTCATGGAACGTGAAAGATGCATTTCTTGGGGTTTAAAGACACTTTGAACTCTTGACACTTTTGAAAAAATTCTCCAAATGATCAAAATGGTCTTATTTTGACTTTAAGAATAGTGTGAGGTCATCTAGATAGATAAGGATGGTAGGTTAATTAAGCCTTGAAAGACTACTTCCATGGCCCATTGGAAATTGGCCCCTATGTTAGAGAGGTCGAAGGGCATTTTCACATATGCAAATATTTCACACTTTGTTGTGAATGTGGTTTTAGGTTGTGTTGATGGGTTTTTTTGCATTTTCTCAACGCAAGTAACTAATTTTTAGAAATCACCCTAAGGTCTCTTGAGTGTAATGTCATGAATTGGAAATATAGATCAGTTGTTGATGTGATTTTTTGGTAATCACAAAGGGAATTTATGGTTTACTAAGATTGGGGAATTAGGTCTGCAAATGGAGTTTTACAAATTCTATAAATGGATGAACAATTGCTGCAAGTTCAGAACAACAAGCTAAAACTCCTTCTTGTTCACCAGATTTGGCTTTACAATGATGCTGGAACTTTTTTTTCACTTTAGACTTTAAAGAAATAGCAAAAGGGAAAAGGGGTTAGAAGTTTCCTAGACCTGCAACTAATGATGAACAATAATAATGGAGGATGCTATAGTGGAAAGACTTCCTAAAACTAAGTTCCACTTAACCAAGGACAACCCATAGTCTCATGAAACTAGTGTAATATTCAAAGGGTCATTGCATATTTTCAGACTTTTCATTCACCATTAAATAATGAATAACAATTGAACTTAAGTGCAACACTATAGATAATCTCAGACTAACTTTACACATCATTTTATCATCAATAAACAACAAAAAATATGATCCAGGAAGACATCAAACACAACAGCATACATCCACCATTAAAGTTCAACATAAACTATTAAATGAAATAAACTTAAAACTTGGAACAACAAAGCTAAAATTCACTACTTGGAGATAGAATCATGCACACATGAGAGAAAAACACAAGAAACCATCAAACAATGCTTTTCTCATATATTTTTGCAGCATCATGTCTTTACAAAAACTCATCTCTCTGTTTGAAAATGAGAGGATGCCCCTATTAATAGTTTTCCAAAAGTGAAATGAATGGATGAAATTTAATTACAATGAATGGGTCAGATTCATTCTCACTTAAGGTTTCACCTACCCCCAATATATTACAATATAAAAATAAACTATTTTGTCTTTTCTCTATTTTGTCTTCTAGTCTATTTTGTCTTATAGTTACTTCCAAATTTTGCAACTATTTCAACAAGTATTCATCATCTATGATACACTTTCCAACCTCCTTTTGTGCAGTTGCATACTCTACGAACTTGCCGATCATGGCTATGAGTTTCTTCTATTCTCTGAGGTCAGATTTGAGGATTTGAAAGGCTATCTTCTTGAATCTTTCGGTAATTTTCTCCTAGTGTTTAGTGCACTTGGGCATGGCCTTGATAACCTATTCTAACTAAGCGAAGGCTCTCATAGAAAAATCCATGAAATCTGGTGATAGCATGTCACCAACTCCCTACTCCATTTCCTTATGAAATAGTGGCTTGATCTTTTTTGGATCCAACTCAAGGGTAGGCATCTCATAATCTGTCATCTTTAAATATTCTCCATTGTCTGTCCAGTGTTCTACCATCCACTTGTGATCAAGCTCCAATTCATGCAAAGCCTTTTCCAAAATCTCTTTTCTATAGTCGAGATTCATTTTCCATGTCTCAACCAACCAATGATCCTCCTTTGGTAGTTCCAACTCCTTTTCCCATATTTCTTGGGAGAGCTTGAGGATACTCTCCAGCTTCAAATAAATGATCCAATACAGCTCGAGAAACTCCTTGCATGTGCTTATCATCTCTTCTACTTCTTTTTGCAAACTCTGAATTTTTTTGTAAACCCTAACTGCATGAAAAATGCCCATGTCACCGTTGTATACGACCTTGTTGAACCAATCTATAGTGGAATTGCTCTAGTTTTTTCTTTCTCCCAATTTACTTATCTCTTCCTTTGAGAGCAAGGAGGGTGCCAGTGCTTCGGTCAAAGTCTCTTCTTATGTGGAATTCCACTATTGAATGTAAGTGATGAGGTCCACTACTTGTTCTTTCAACTCTTCCTTAGAGGACTAGCCTTTATTAATTTGTTGTAAAATGGTGGACACTAACCCATGAAGGTCATCCATCTTTTGTTCATGACTTGTGGGGCCTAGGTTGATAGTGGATATGTGATAATCCTTCCCTTAAATGGTGCTTGCATCCTTATCCACTCTTGGGGTGGCTATCTACAATGTTCAAGACCTAGAAGCATCAACCATGATGTGTGATCTGATTTTAGGCTTCTTATTATTTTGAGTCCTTGTCCAAGGTTTGGCCAATATGACCACCAATTAGGCCTTAGGATCAACGACTATGAGAGCATTCCTCTTTAGTTGTTGTTTCATCCATGTGGGGACCTCTATGTGATGCTTTGGTGATTCATGATCACCTTCCTTTTCTTTTTCCCTACGAGTTCCATTCTCTTCATCACCGGAAGCTTCTTCATCAAGCCTTTCTTCTTCATCTGCGCTTTCTTCTTGTATTTTTTTCCCTTTGTGAAGTTCAATAGTTACTTCATATCCTGTAGGCTTATCTTCTCTTGGAACTATCCCTTTATCCTCTTGATGCTCAATCTCAATATTTTTCTCAGGCTCAACATCTTTCTCTTTTATCTTCTCTTCTTCTTCTTTATCTTGTTCCTCCTCCCTTTTCAGAGGTGTTTCTTCTTGAACCAGACCCTCGTCTTGGCTAGTTTTTAGGGGTTCTTCAATTATTTCTATATCCACATCTGTGTCTGCTTTCCCCTCCTTAGAGTAGTGTTCCTCTGGGTGTGCCTCCTTATCTTTGCGCTCTTAGGGAAACTCTTTGTCTGGTTCCTGATCAAACATTTCAACTTCATAATGTTCATCAAGCTTATCACTACCCTCACCTTCAAGTGTTCAATGCCCCTCATCATCAAAAGCTACCTTGTCAATGTTTAGACTCAATCCACCCTCGGGGTGCTCAAAATAACCCTCCTTATCAAAGTCCTTTGATTCTTCAACAACACCCCTCATAGCCTCCTCAGTTCACCCCGCATTATGCCTCTCCATTTCTTCTGAAATCTACATTGTTGCTTCCATCTTTAGTGGCTCGGTTGGAGATGGAGGGAGATGCAAAGTGACAATAAGTTTGGCCATTAATTCTTGGACTTTGGGTCGAGAATCAGTTTGGAGAGCTTGATTGACATATTTTTTATATAGACCGCAAAGGCAAGCGACAAAGTGGGTGGTTCCATGGTGGTCGTTAGTAGGGAAGGAGGTAGAGTGGAGAAGGTAGGCAGTGGAGGTAGGAGTGAGGAGGACGATAATAGTGAATTGGTTGAAGATGAGGAAGCCAATACCATCACTGAAGAAGTTGGTGAGGCAGAGGTGAGGTGGAAAAAGATGTCCATGGTGGGTGGCGATGAGACAAGAAAGCATTTTTTAAAAAAATTTCTAAGACAAGAAAGCATTTGGAAATGAAAGGTGTTGGAGTGGCGAAAAAAATGGTAGAGGGAATGAAAGTGGTCAGTGGGGGCAAGCGAGGTCACTCGAATTCTTCCTCCTCCTCATGTTGTTGCTCTTCTTTCTGGATACTGGGCATCTCAAGAATGAATGTTCATGTTCTCTTCGCCTTCTTTGATGATTGACCCTCCATTTCCTTCCTTGAGTACACTTTGTGTTTAGGCTTGTGCTTAGGAGCATCTTTCCTCTTCTTGGATTGAGTGACCGACAAGGATTTGGGAGCTTCACCTGATGAACTTGCAACAACACCGCTATCACTTTCACTTTTAATGTCATCTTTCAGCTCCCCATATGTGGGATCTGCACCTTTTTCTTTTAGTTGATTAATTTTCCCATCCACCTATTACCGAGTTCTTTGTTCAATAGGGCGGGTGAGAATGTCTAGGTCAATTACCTCTTCTTCGGTCCAATCAATGAATGGAAACAACATATCAACCAAGGAATTGTACCTTTCATTAAGAATGTTATCATCCTTAACAATCTAGTTAGGCACAGGAAACAAATTTATGGAATTTACAAATTGGGCGGTCATTCTCATGTAATGTTGCATCCAGATCTCCTTTTCATTTTCAAAATTCACGCAAAAGTCTTCAACACGAGGTCATTGGGTATGCTGTCTCCCAACTTTCTTCTTCAATTTTCCATGAGGATCCACTCTTCCTCTATCTGTGTGCAAGCCCAGGTGGTATTCTGCTAATTCCTTCTCTGAGTACTCGACACATGGGGCAGCTAGGCACGAGTACATTCCTTACTTGAATGTGAGGGGATATGTGACCCCCGCTTAGTTATTATCACTTATCAATGTATGGGCAGTCTGTAGCTATTGAGTGATCTCCAACAAAATAATCTGGTCATTAGGGTAGCGTGGAAGTCTATAGGGTCTTCCTGAGAACCCCTTTTCTTTTGATTTAGGTGAACTTTGGGAATTTGATGTACAGATATCCAAAACCCTTGACTACTTCCTTAGTATTGTGTGTTACTCTTCTTTCAAGGTCTCCCCACATGAGTCTAATTATATGCACGATGAAGGCATCATTCACTCTTTTGTACTCCCTCTTGAAATTTCTATACTGCAATTAAGGATAGCAGTTGTATACTTTGAGTTCTCCTCTCTTGGCTCCCAACGGTCTTGCACAGAATAATCCTTTATACAAAAACCTGACTACTAGGAGATAGACAAAATATGAGGTCATGTAGAATTGTGATGTCTTCTTTACTGCTATGAGCTAATCATGTAGATTGTTGCTTATCATTTTGGCCTAGTGGAATTTAGCGGTGTCGTAGAGGATCTTCTCCAAAAAGTAAAACATCCATTCTTCAAAGAAGGTGGCAATAGGCAAGCTCATCAATTTACTCAGGCGTGTGACTAGATCATGACACTCTTTGAAGAAATCACTCCTGTATAACTTTTGGGGCACCTTATTTGCACTTCCCCTCTTGTCCTTCAACCACGATTAATTGATTTTTTTTTCTATCCAAGGGGATCCAATTGCCACACATTTTGAGTGGACTCCTTTTTCACTTCTTCCATTACATCAAAGGTGGGAATACTAAATGTCCTTCATATAGATTTAGTGGAGAGGTCAGCCAATACCCTCCCATCCTTGGCAACTATCTTCCTATTATGAGAGTGGTAGCACTCCCAAAAATCCATGACCAACTCTGGAGCAATCAATGCATGAGGGAAACCAACTACCTTGGTGATGCCACTTTCCTCTATCTTCTGGGAATCCTCTGTGGTGGGGTTGACCATCATCCTTTTCTTGAATTCATCCATATTAATATGCCCTACTTTTGTGTCTGAGACTGTGTCCCAGTCGGATGCGAGCTTGGAGGTGCACTCCACACCATGAAACTGATACTTCATTTTTTATTTTTATTCTTTTCCCCTAGGTGTTCTTGTAGGCTTCTTTCCCTTGTTAGCTTTCCCCACAGGCTTCCCTGACAATCCCTCAACAGGTTCCATAAATCCTACACATAAAATCTTTAAGAAGTGCATCAAAAAATTAAAGGAGAAAATGTTAGTTAAATCCTTCAAATTCTCAGCTAGATCCATTTATATACCCTTAGAAAATCATGGCATTCATTATCATTCACCATTTGGAGCTCGTTTGGACCATTTTCAAGAACGCAGGCCTGGAAATGTGGGTTTCCTCTTGGCGGAAGCCGTTATGAAGAATGATGTTAAGGAATAACATAGGGAAAGGGGAAGTTCACAGTCAATCATCCGCATGGAATTTTCCACATGATATATTCGATGAGCGAATTTCCCTTGGAATGATTTGGCATGCACGAAAATAGGTGATGAGGCACTTGAAACTGTTAGGTTAGGCTTTAGTGCACTTGCAGGTTTGAAAGGTGAGGGCTTTGCGGGGTGGAAAGCCTCCAAAGTTTAGCCATTAAATGGTGGTACTGGATAGACGACATCCCACATGTGGATTTCTGCATGGCAGAACCTGCATGATAAATCTCTCTTTCAGGTTCTTGAAATTTTGTAAGTTAATGCACGTAGAGTGGGACAATGTGGAGGTTGTGTGATGGAAGGTTGTTAGGTTTTCATCATTAAGAGGTGGATTTGATGGGACAAAATTCCTATGGCAGTGACCCACAAGAAAGGTTTCAACTTGGCATTCACTTGCCACTTGCACATTTTTATACAGATGACTTTGGCATGCTCGAAGTCCGCATGGAGGGAAGATGGGCTAGTCTCTTCGTTAAACAATGGCCTCAAAGCAATGACTCTCTACAAGTAGAAGTCCATAGAGGTGGACTCGTAATAGTCCCCAAGTTTAAGGTTTTCATTGGTAGACATTGAAGTTAGGTCGAGGGGATGTTTCGCTTGCGAAGCCCATGCAACGAAAGGGCAGAAGTGATTCATCGCTAAAGAATGAAACTTTAGTGATGGTGTACTGCATGTAGAATTCCGCATGATGGAACCCACATAGTCATCCTAACTTAGAATCTTATCAATTCTTTCAATCATTTTCACTTAGGCTATCATGACTGCGGCACCCACTTGGTGGTAAGGTGCTAAAGCTTCACCATAATTGAACATCAATGAGATGGGGGCTACCTGTAAGGGGAGTCCCGCATAGGGATCTCTGCATGGAATCACAAACTTAATAATTTTTTAACTTTAATATTCCAAGTGATGTCAACAGAAGCTGTGGGGTCAACGGGGCGGTCGTAGGGTCTCACCATTAAGAAATGGCCATATGGGCATGAAAATCTGCCTGAGAAAACACACAAAACATGAAGAACGACCCATTGTTTCTATAGAGTGAAAATGAGGAATGAAGTACAAGGGATCCCCAGTGTTTTCTTCAAATGTTGCCCACTACTGGTGGGATTTATAAAAGACAAAATGAGGTTTTGACAGATTCATATTTTAGCTCAAACCCTAGTTGCTTAGCTATTTTAATAGTTCAAACACCTAGTAATAGGAAATAATGTGAACTCACCTCGAAATCACACAACTAATCAAAGAAAATTAGGCTCAAATATGATGGGGAAATTTGTGTGCACTCAGGATCTTCTTCTCCTCAAATTCGAATGTTGTGGGTGAAAATGATAGGCGAGAACGACATATTTATAAGTAATTTTGTCGTTAATGTATGCATTAACTCCTCAGTATGGTGGCAGGTGGGTAGGTGAGATGTGGAAAGGTTGGACACTCAGGGAAGACATGAACAACAATAGGTGATGTGGAGCTCACCATGTGGGAAGATGTTGAGGGTTGGCCACTACTTAGCAGTGAAGTGATAGCGGTGGTCTGCAGAAGGAGACTTGCAGATGCGGGTTTTCCAAACTTTGTGGACGTGACTGAAAATAGGAGATGGAAAATTGTAGGCCAAACTCCATGAAGGTTGAAAAATTAGTGAATTTTGGATAGGTGACTTTGGTCAAAGGGGATTTGATGACTTTAATGCATGTGACTAATTTGGCCTCAAAAACAAGGGCACACAAAATGAGGTGAGAGAAAAAGTGATCTGGTGAAGGTGGAACAAAAGAGAGGGTCCCCGTACTGAATGGGGCATGTGTGCTATAGGCACAAAAAATGGTGACTCCATTGGGAGAACGCTCCCAAGTGTTCTAAGGGTAAGGATTCATCTGGAACCTAGAATCTCTGGTTTCACAGACTAGAAGCCAGTTTCCTCAAATGAACTAAGGACTTAAAGGGGGACAAAATCCTTAGTTGAATCAACTCATAGAGTACCTCCTGAGTGTCCATAACCCCGATAGAGTTGCTTGCATGCCCAAACAATTTCCTTTTTTTCAATATTTTCTTATCTCTTTCTTTTATTTTCATAATTCTTTTGATACTTTCCTGTGATACCTTTTTTTCTCTACTGTATAAGCAATGAAGCTTATAGTGGGTTTGGAGATCATAGTGGTCACTAGAGTAGAATTAAGATTTTTCACTTGTAGAAGCCTCATGATAACTATCGTATAGCTCATTGATAGTATTTAAGGTGTATATCATGTGTAATCTGAGGTAGACGTGAATGGATTCAAATAAGGGTTCTTTCCTAGGTCAAGTTAGAGTTCAAGAAAGGAAACCCACTTCATGGAGGAAGACATAAAATCATGGTAAATAATGAAGATTTATCCAAGGAATGAAAGGAGTGTGTAGAAAATTGGGCCCTCTAACAAGGCCAAGCACAACCACCGCATCAAGATCAAACAACACCCTCAACAAAATGAAAGTTGAGAAAGCGAAGAAAAAGCAAAAAAAGAAGAAGAAGGCCTACTCTAACTATATACAACTATATACAAAAGGGGGTGAGCTTAGAAAACTCAGGCAAGAAAATAATGCTCAAGGTACTATCCATTGATAAGAAACGAGCCCTCCTCTCTAGTGAGTGTCTTAAGGCGAAAGGAATTATCTCCTAAAATCTTAGAAATTTTAAAGGGGCCAAGCTAGAGCTTGTCAAATTTGTCATGTCCCCCTTTCTTCTTGTGGGCCTTGTCCCAACATAGGACCAAATTTACAATCCTAAAGACCTTAACCTTGGCTCGATGATTGAACCATCTCTTCACTTTGCCTTGGTGCTTGGAAATTTTTTCTATTACTTGGGTACAAACTTCTTCCAAATAAAGCAACTCAGCTAAGCAAGGCTCATTACATTCTCCCTTCTCATAGTAGGTGTTGATGAATTGAAGTGTAGGGATCTTGAGGTGGAATAGGAAAACAAGCTCTAGGATGTAATCGAGGAAAAATGGTAAATTTCCAAGAGCTTCCTTATGATGAATGTGATATTCCCATAGAGAAAAATGCAACTAGATATGCCAATCTTTTGGGTTCTTGTCAAGCAGTTTTTAGATGACGGTTAGTAGGTTTTTGTTTGTGGATTCAACTAGGCTATTCCCTTGAGGATAATAATTGGATGAGAATTTAAGGGAAATTCCATAGTCAAATTCCCAACTAGAAAATTTGAGGGAAGCAAATGCAATACCATTGTCATAGACTAGGGAAAATGGACAACCAAAATGATTTTAAATAAAGCTTTCCAGAAAATTAGTAACTACTTCAGTTGTACATTGCC
This sequence comes from Sequoiadendron giganteum, assembly GCA_007115665.2. Taxonomy (NCBI): domain Eukaryota; kingdom Viridiplantae; phylum Streptophyta; class Pinopsida; order Cupressales; family Cupressaceae; genus Sequoiadendron; species Sequoiadendron giganteum. The sequence goes on from CM021104.1 coordinate 478,879,330, forward strand.
TACAAGCAATTGCTTTAGTCCATCTAGTGCAATAATTAGAAGTGGTTAGAATTTACCTGTGGCCTATATAATATGGTGGGTTTACCAGACCAATGAAGTTGAGGCCCCACTGAGCAAAAGGCCTTACCTCAGCAACTAGTTGTAGTGGGACAACATTGTTCCTCTCCCTAGGAGTGATGGTCTGGTAGATATGATAGGATCAAACATGATTGTATGCATCTTTGAACATTGTTGACCAATAGTACCACACTCAAAGGATCTAATGGGTTGTTGATGGGTTGGATCCATGGCCAGTTCTGAATTTATCATGAAACTACTTTAGCACCTCAGCTGCTTCAACCTTTCCCAAGCATCTGAGATAAACCCCTTTGTGATTCTTCTTGTATAATATGGCTACTTGCAGCATGCAGCTTTTACTTTTCAATCTCAAGGCACATTTTTTTACTCCTTGTATCCATGATGAACATTTTTTATTCAACAAATAATACACTATGTCGTCATACCATTCATCTGGGGAAACATCTCCCAACCGGTATTGTTGCACTATGAGCTCGGGTCTTGATTATGCTATTATGCATGTGAGAGCTTATCCTTAGAGTAGCCTCATAGGATAAATATCCATGTAATATTCCTATAGCAATGTGAACCATCTTTCTCTTCTTTCTCCTAGTTTATTTTGCATCAATAGGGTCTTAACCACTGGATCTGGGACAATGGTGAACACCTTGTTGCTTAGAATGTAATGCTGAAATTTATTGACTCCACGCACCAAGGAATTTTCCTACTTCTCAACATTATAATAATGAAATTCAACATCCTTTAGAGGATCACTCATGAAAGAAATAGGGTGCTCATTCCATTCATCATCTTTTTATGTTAACATGTTGGTGCACGAATGATCCGAAGAAAAAGAATAGATGTAGAATGGCTTAAAATAGTTTGGACTAACCAACATTGGAGCATCAGTAATTTCTCTCTTAATTTCCTCAAAATCTTACTTGGCCTCTTGCGTCCATTCCACTTTGGAATCTTGCTTGAGCATGACATTCAATGGTTTGATTACTTTTGCAAATCCTGTGATGAACTTCTTGACGAAATTAATCTTCCCAAAGAAAGACTTCATTTCTTTTTTGTTGCTCGGAGACTGAATTTTCAATATAGCCTGTATATGCTCTGGGTCTATGGAGATTCCCTTTTCTGAAATCACGTGTCCTAAGAGCTTCCCTTTGGTCACTCCAAAGATGCATTTCTTCGGATTCAGTGAGATACCAAACTCCCTGCATTTTTGGAACACTTTGCATAAGTCAGAGATGTGGTCTCCTCTTTTCTTTGAGAACACTGTGAGGTCATCCATGCATATGATGATGCAATTCCCAGTGATTTTGATAAAAGCTATATCAATGGCATGCTGGAATGTGCACTAGTAGAATTTGGCAAATAAATGACTAGGCGACTAAAAATTTTAGTCACAACAACTAAAATGACTAAATTCTACTCATTTTTTAACTCGGCTATAAATGAGTAAGTAAATGACTAATTTGGTTGTTGACTAAAAAATATTTAGTCACACAAATAAAAATGACTAAATAGTCACAATCCATTTGAATAAATCATTTAAGGAATCAAGAATATAGCCCATCAAAATACTCTAAAATTGTAATAAACATACTCTAAATCTTTTGTCGAAATCTTATTTTCAGGCATAGCTTGCCAAAAGGGAATTTTCATTTTAATAAACATACTCTAAAACCTTCATCGAAACCTTATTTTCAGGTTTAGATCACCAAAATGGAGAATTTTTTCAGTAAAGAATGACATAGAATGGTAAGGATATGTCTGTGACAAGAGGCATAGGATTCATAGTTTCTTATCTCATTCCTGCTCTGCTCAACAAGGGTTACATTGTTCATGCTATTGTTTGTAATCCAAGTATTTAATTGACATATATTTTCATAATCTCAAATTCCTTCAAATGATTTTGAAGTATCAATGTATCCTTATAGGGTTTAGAATGATTTATTTTAATTTTAAAAAATAAATCAGATGCTTTTGAAGTATCAATGTATCTTATATAGGGTTTAGAATGATTTATTTTAATTTTAAAAAATAAATAAATAATGGATTTTCCTATGATTAGATAATGTGGAGATCTCCTAAATCTTCCCCAACACACTGTCCTCTTTAGCATTGTATTCATTACTCCAATTTCTAGGGTTTTTCATGTGACATATTTAATATCTTCATGATAGTGGCTTTTAAATAGATCTCTGTCTTTTCTTTAATCCTTATCATGGTAACCCTTGAGTTCCATAATCCACCTTCAATCTCTTCTAAGAACATTGACTTAAGCTAGACTACATAGTATGCATATAAAGCAAGTCCTTCATACTCGCAATTGTTCCAAACCACCACTCACTGCCTTGCTTAAAATGTTGCCTCCATAAGCACAATAGCATGTTTTTAAATCATAATTTCTAGTGATTGACCATTAAGGTCACTACTTTCATCAAGATACAATGAGATTTTTATCTTCAAACTCAAGGAATTATGTAAGATAACATTGTGAATTGTTTGTTGTGTACGATTTGATTTTCTTACACATTTATTTCTTTGCTAACTACCTTTAAGACTGGATATTGCACCCTCAACTGCAATCTCAAACAACTCACTCATTGTCACTTGAAGATTCCTTTCATGAGAATCCTTCTATAAAATCAAACTATTCCCTATATACTGCCTACTTACTTACTATAGGGGACTCATTGTTTCATGGTATTGTGGCTCTTAAGATCCTTCAACCTTATTGTCATTACTTCACAATCAACAAGGTATTATTCACTATTCTCCCATCTTTGATGAGTCTCAAAACACTGCTCAAACATGCAATCCACTACCTCCATTATACAATGTCTAAGAAGAAACATTGAACCTATGATTACCATTGTTACTTCATTTGGACAGTCATTCCCTGATTGCATTCGCCTTGTCTAACACTGCCAATAGTATTTGAAAAACCCTTAAGGTCGGCAAGGGGGTAAGAAAACTCACTATTAAAATCTCCACTTTACTATGAAAGGTTTGAGCTTTATTATCTTGTCACTTCTCAACCTCTTTTTTATTTTCACACATCAAGTGACTATAATTCTTCTTACCATAGATTGCATTTACAAATGTCACTGAGCTACACAATGTGCTTGTTATTCGCTACAATCTTTAGATTGCAAAATTTTGTTATTGGCTACAATGTCTCAATATTTTTGGTATTGCAACCTCACTAATCCACTAGAGTTATGGTTTATGTTTTGACGGAGGCCTAGGGTTTGTACCCTAGTCATGCTCTTACCAATGCTTCTATTGGTATTTAAAAACAACCTTAAATATTGGGTCAGAAAATTAGTTGTCTTGACAGGGTTGTGGTATGATCTTGGATTGTATCCTAGAGTGTCTGGGAAGCTTGTGTTTGATCTTTAAGGTATGTAAAATTGATCAGGGAAATGTATCCTATATAGCATGGGTCTTTCTTTAATACTTTACATAATGGTTATTAGCATATCACATTATTATAGTTTGTGGTAACCCAAAATTGCGTTCAAGTATGTGAAAAACTTGGTTTGTAGTTTAAGCTGTACACTTTTAAGTAACATTCATAAGGTTTAGAAAATATTGATTACTCTTTAGAATAGCCCATTAAGGATGGGTTGTGACTGAATGCACTACATAATTGATATAACACAACCACTCTACATATCAACTAGAGTTATAGGTTCTTTATTGCAGCAATAGGTAATTGCTCTTGGATCATGCTATCATTACATCGTAACCTATTAAACTTGAGTCAACTTGAATGTACCCAATGATGATTGAAGCCTAATTGTGATGATAGTGATTTGTACATGAATTATGCTCATATGAGTGCCTTCATTTCTATCATAACATAGCCACATTAAACTTGTGTCAAACATGAATGCATCCTGTATTTTTTATAGCACAATTGTGCCACATGACCAATAGAGTTATGGATCACATAATTACAGTCACAAGAATTTTTCCCTCAGTTGTGCTCTTATGGTGATTCCATTTTCTTACAACATAACCCTTTGGACTTATATTCTTCAAATCCTTACATTGCTTATTTTCTCTTTAGATGGATGGATTCATGGATTTTTTGTGATTTATACAACTTTTTTTTTATAGTGTTACTCATAAGCTCAACCCCCTTCCCCTTTTTAACTATCTTACCTCATTTGCCTTAGTCAATTTACTTAAATTCATGATCAGGTGGTATTTTGTGATAAGTTTAGAACCCAGGCGTGGTTTTATTTAGTTCTTCTAACCCCCAATTTTACCGCTTGCATTGTTACAACCTTTGTCGGGTGGTGTTTTATGACTTTATTCAAACTTACCATTTCCTTGAAACAGAGTGGGTGTGTGTATAGATTACCCATGTAATGAGTTTTCATGTGTCAGATATTAGTAACTTCCCTTTTAAGTTATACCTTTGGGCAGTATCGTTCAAATTGTCTGAAACCTAAGTAGTGTTTTGTTAGGTTATATGAACTACCCCTTTCGCTACCCAATTTTTTTTCAGTGATTAATGGAATAACAACAAGCTTAATTCACATAACCAGTGCATTATGCAAAAAAATGAACCATCATTTTTAGAAACAATATGAAAAGAAGCAAAAAAATCCATGCGTAAGAGAGTACATAGATACCAATATGATATTTTATTTATATATAAAATTGTGTGTACATGGTATCGACACTACATTTTCTTTTTTCGATTACAAAAAGTTCATATCAGTGGAAAAATAAAAAAAGAGGTAATTTCATTCAAGCACACAGGGCAAGCATTAAACTCGAATGCCCTCAATCATAGTTTGGAGATGTTCAACTTGAGAAGGTAACAACAGGTTCTCATGCGATTCCAAGAACTGTGCGAAGAGCCCCATATTGTTCTTTATGATTCCCAAGTGAAGAAGAGCGAAAAATTCCTCCAATGTTTCATCCTGAAGAGCCAATGCTATACAAATGGCATCATCTATCATCCCATTTCGAGGATAGTGACTGAGCCCTTTGATAACCACCTTGACATGATGATGGAATTCAAGCTTCACCAGGAATTCCAAAGCTTTTACTCCCTAGTTGCGACAGTCGGAAGTCCTGACGATTGTGTATATGAAATGCTCCAACATGGTGGTGTTGTCATTAATGTCAACACAATTCAGGTTGTTCCAAAGAAAGGAATCAAGTGATTGCAAGTGGTACATGTATAGTTGGGATATTGTAGAGATGTTGAGATTACATGTAGCTATCTTTATGGTGTTTGAGGTGTGTTGATATCAAGTGCTTTTGAGAAAATTAATAAACAATAAAGACACAATTGTGTGTATGTCCTGAATGTGCTCCGGTAATGTGCTATGAATTTCTTCTGTGTTGATCCTATGCTTGTGCAGATCTATAGTATTGTTTATGGGCTTCATTGGATAATATATCTTGAGTTATAGCTTTTGGGTTGATGAAGAGTGAGAGTTGTGTTCATCAATGTGTGAATTGGTTTGGCAGAACTGTTTATCTGTGGATTGGGAGAAATGTTTATGCTTTGTAGTCCCCTGGTGGTTTGTATTAGATCTTGCGGATTTGGAAGAAGGTTGATAATGATTTTATCTGTGTTTTGGAAAATGTGCTCATATTTTAGTGCTATGAAAGACTTGCTTCAAAGCTACTATGTGTGTTCTTGGTCCGGTTGGACTGGTGGAAGGAGTTTTGTGTATAAATATTGTTGCAGTTTCCATGGATGTATCTGAAGGTTTCTAAGAGGTTTTCTAGTGTTTGGTGAAGCATATTGTGTGATCTACATGTCATCATATTGTTGTGGATGTGCACACTTCAAATTTCATTGGTGTTTTCATTAGGTTTGGCCAACCCGGTGTCTACACGTTACATGAAAGATAAGCATCGATTAAGGAAGCATATGATTGATCCAATATATTGTTTTGGGTCCTATTTAAGTATGTATTTGGTCCACTCTCATTCTTATCCACTATGGGAATGTTGATTCGCCAACCTAGTTTGAATTTGTAAATTGAAGATTGTGTAGCCGACCTTGGAGAAAGTTTCTAAGATTGAAGATGTTATAAATGCAAGTCAAGACGTTGCAATTGATAAGTGTGAAGAGTGACAAGTGCGAAATAATTTTGAAAAGAAGAGTGTGTGAATTTGAATCAAGGAAAAAATACTTTAATGTATTAGATTCCTGAAAGAAGTGAGTTGATGGTGTCTGTAATTATTTGATCAAATTTATGAGAGTGTGAAACTTGTTGTGGTGGATTTTATTATCTTTCTTTGTCTGTAGGCAGTGATCCTTTGTATCTAGATAGTGAGTCATTTTTGGGTAGTGAGCCCTCTGGTAGCAAGCCTTTGTATCTTATTTTACATTACTATTATATTGTGAGTTAATCCTCACCGTGGTTTTTCCCTCATTGGGTTTTCCACATAAATCTAGTGTCTCTGGTGTTTTATTTTTGTTATCAACATTTCATGTATATAGTTAATAAAAGATGAAAGTGAATGTGGAATTGATTAAGGTCAGAAGTGAAAGTAATTAGATACAACTGATTCATCCCCCTCTCAGTTGTCTTTTGAATTTCAATAGTGTACATGTGCTTGGATTAGGAATACTTCACCCAGAATGTTGCGAATCACTTCTTCTTCCACCTCGCTTTGTATTGTGAAGACCTCCTTCAACTGATCTGATAGATGCCTGAACAGGGGGCTACATTCAATCTCCTCCAGGACAATGAGGTCATTTGAAAAATCACCATCACTTTGGGTGCTTGCCATGTTGGATGCTTTTGAATGAAAAAGAGTGGTGAAACTAGCTAAATTTATAGAAGATTGGTTGGACATTGGTGCTTTCTCCTGAGGAAATTTAATGAGATAGAAATTTAGTTTGAATAAATGGTTGATTTGGAACAATTTAAATTAGATTTCCAATTGGATAGTAGATAGGTTCTATCGTATGGTGTCTCCTTGATGCTGCATTAATTATTTGATTATGTGAAAGGTCATTTGGCAATCGTTGCTGAGATAAATATCAGTTTTCTTTCCCAATGACATTTCCTTTGCCAGGTTAATTCTTCCGATTGAGCTTTAGAAATTTACAAGATGATAGGAAGAAAAAAGAATACCTCCAACTTTAGTAATGGCTCTGGCAACCGTTTAGTGCGGTTGGTTCACTATATATTTGAAAATGGAGAAGAAGATACTAGTTCTTCAGATATACACCTTATGTTGTTATCGAGAGGGATCGAGGCATTTATTTTAGACTATAATAGTTCATGACCTTGGTGTTATTAATTTAATGATATGATTAGTATGTTGATCTTGGTGTTACACATGCATATAGTTATGTCTTCTATGTGAGATAGGCTATGTGGCATTCATTTATTGCAGTATCATCTTATTTCTTTTGATGGGATAGTCATAAGTTTTCAATCTTTGTGTTGAACGTTTATGACTGTGATTTATGCTCTCACATTAGTTTCATATTTATGAACTGGCGTTGGTTGCCTTTCCTTCTTTTTGGTCAAAAGCATACCCATGTTCATTAGTTTAGGTAAATTCTTTTAAAAGCTTGTAAGGGAGTTGTACCTTGACAAAATTTAGAGAAAAGACACAAATGCAATTGTGGTCTTTTTAGAGCTATTAGCGAATTTTTACTAGTGCTAATATGGGTTGTGAGTCATTTATTTCAAGTTTATTTATCCGAGCCATTTCATTTGCTAACACATAGTAAATGGCATCGGATTATTTTTGAAACTAAAATGATTAATTAATTATGATTTTATGATGCTTTTGAGTTTTATTTAGAAGGGGTTAATATGTGGAATTTTTATGTGCAGGAATAATAAATTGTGATGCAAATTTTGGGTACAAACGGTTCAGGAAAAAATGGATTGCTATCAATGACATAACCAGGTTGGAGAGTACCTTGAGCTGGTCTAAAACACTTCTAGGTGTGTTGGCTTGGAAGCAAAACCTGAGTATAGGAATTTCTGAAAATCCGATAGAGGAAGTTCCTTTATTCTAAAGATAAAATCATATATTTTCTGTTCCACTTTGACATGGAACCTAAGATCTTTAATATCCAATAGAGATAGTGCATACATTCTAAAGATAAAGTCATAAATCTACTGGCCAAATATTAGATCCAATTTGAGATCGTGAAGCTCTGACAAAGGAAGTTCCTACATTCTAAACATAAAATCATAAATTTTATTGGTCCAATTTGAGATCTAATTTGAGGTCGTGAAGCTCGGACAGAGAAACTTCCCCTATTCTAAAGATAAAATCAAAAATCTTCTTGGTCCAATTTGAGGTCCAATTGTAAGGATTTGTCTTTTTAATTATACTTTATAAAATTTGGCTTGATACAAATTGTTACTTTAGAATTATGGTATTCCCTTTCGTCTAATGTTTTCAACCCTCATTTCAAGGAAGAGCTCCGAAGATGGTTCCTTCAGATGGAGACTACACTTTTCTGTTAGAGGTTTTGTCTAGAAACACTAGAAGCTCAGGTACAACAAAGTTTGAGGTGAGTTGCACTTAGTATTTTATGTTGAGATGGATATGTTCTAGCCCGTAGTTAATTGTTGTAGCATAACATATAGGCTAAATAGTTGTTCATGTACCATTGTTTGAAATTTTAAATTGCTATACCTTATTCTAGGAACAAATCATAGAGGGGGTATATACATAAGACACCATTATTTCAAATTCAAAATTGCTAGCTCTTTCACAATTATTTACTTTATTTATTTGATCTAAGACAACCTGATGTATAGAAGACGTTCTCAAAATCATAGTAAAATCCTTTATTCCAAGATGATTGTTTAAAATCTTTCCCATCATAACCATGAACAAAAGCATCAATCATTAACCTGAACTTTACAAGAGTTTCATCAAATTCTAATTTTCCACTCTATTTTCCATTATGAATTTTATTGCCAATTTCATCCACGAAGAACTTCCTCATCCTATATATCTTGTTGTTAGCCATAACTTTACCAAGTGTCGAGGATAGCTTCGAGTTTTTACCGAAGCGACAATTGAAAAAAATCGGCCTTACCAGATTCGACACCTGGTAAAGTTATGGCTAACAATAGAATCTATAGGTTGAGGAAGTTCTTCATGGATGAAATTGGGAATAAAATTAAGAATGGAAAAGAGAGTGGAAAATTAGAACTTAATGAAACTCTCACAAATTTTAGGTTAATGATTGATGCTTTTGTTCATTGTTATGATGGGAAAGATTTTGAACATTCATCCCGAAATAAAGGATTTTACTATGATTTTGAGAGAATCTTCTATACAACAAGTTGTCTTAGATCAAATAAATGAGGTAGAGAATTATGAAAGAGCCAACAATTTTGAGTTTCAAACAATAGTGTCTTATGTATAAACTCCCCCTATGATTTTCTCCTAGAATAAGGTATAGCAATTTAGAATTTGAAACAATGGTATTTGAACAACTATTTAGCCTATCTATTATGCTACAACAGTTAACTACAGGTTAGAACATATCCATATCAACATAAAATAGCATGTGCAATTCCTTTGAAACTCTGCTATGGTAATTTGTTTGTAAGGAAGTTTGCACTCTATGAACATTCTCTGTGCACATCAGTATGGTGGTTATTATCTCGATCTCCTTTGTGATCAAAAGAATAGTGAAGTTCATTGCATAAATCATGACCATTTTTTAGTGCTATGATCCAGCGCTCTTTAACTTCTTACTCACTATGTTCTCAATCACCATGTAAAAATGGCTTAGCAGACAAATCTTTTTCACCATTTAATAGTAACTTTCATTTTTTTTTTTATTGTTTGTTATGATTCAATCATTGTTTGACAGTGGTCTTCCTTTCTCAATCCTATAGGACATAGGACAATTCACAATTTGCAACTCTCTAACAACGGTAAATAGATATAGTAAAGATATTTAAAATTTTAGAAGTGGTTTTTTTTTTGAATTACTAAAGCCTATTTATCAGTTTTTTAACTTAAAATTATTTAAGATATTTGAATAGCTAAACTTCATATTATAAATCTTTAAAGTACAATAGAATCAGGTATTTAAAATGATTATAGAGAAGTTGAATCAAAATTAGTAAATTACTACTGATTTAGCTTTTCCTTTTGCATGTTTACAAGGGTATTTCTTCCAACATTTCTTAGGCCTATTTTGGATTCTGTGGAAACAACAAAGGAAGCTCCACATCCAACATGTTTGAAATCTCTACAAGGTGATGAAAAAGGTCCTAGGGTTTGGTAGGGTTTTGAGTATCCTTATTGTTTTGATGGTAATGTTGTCACTAAGTTCTCTCCTTTCCCAAATATAGTCACCTGAGAAACTGCCATGATGCTCTTGACTATAAATTACTTTGTTCACCCTACCTTCTCACTATAGGTCTGATTCTTCAACTCTACCAACTGCCCTTCCATATTAGTGTCTTTTCATGCTCTTGCATATATTCTCTTATGAATTTATTCTTATGACTCTAAAAGCTATCATTAGGTCTATTATGACTGTTAGGTCTTTGAGGGTATATTATTTTCTACTACGAACTCTTAAATTGTCATACTTTTGATGAAAATTCTCCAAGGATGTTTGTTCATTGACTTAACTCTCTATATATTCTCCATTATGCATTGAAAATTCATGGCTTCTAGTTAACTATTTATTGGTGTAGCCATTGCCATGTTTCTTAGAACTATCATCCATATAGGATAGTTTCATAAGACTATTTTTTCAAGGTAGTAGATGGCCATGAAAAGTTTCATAAGACTGTTGTGACAAGTTTCATAATACCGCCATACTACAAGAGCCAAGAAGACATGGTGCGGTGTAGTAGTAACATCCCCCATTATTGCGAAGGTCGAGCAATAAATGTGTGGTATGGTGGTAACTCAAATACTTCTCCCGCATCCTCGTAAGAGCCAAGAAAGCACAATGAGGTGTGGTAGTAACATCCCGTATTACCACAAAGTTCAATCAATAATGGTGCATTATAGTGGTAGCATCCTGCATCGCTGCAAGGATCAAGTCAAAATGGTGTGGTATCACTGTTAAACTATAAAAAGAAATATCACATTTCTTTGAGGAATTTTTCTTTCCTTGTGCATATTACTTCCACATTTTCATGTATGTCTAGCAAGGCCCTTGTAACTACAACATATGAAAAAAAAAATCCCTACTGTTATGCTTTGATGGATGTCCCTTCGTTATTACTGGATATTTGATGTAGTGCACATCATTATAGTGTAAGCCTATTTTTCAGATTTTTTCATTTAGCATCACCAATATTCTCCACAAAAACATTGTCCCATGTCCCTGTTTAAAATGATGGAAATGGTTCACATCTCTTAGAACAATTTCTCTTGTAACAATCTTGGAGATGAATTTAGATGCAGTGTGAAAATCAGAACATACTTGAAGGATTTTAACAACTCTAATATTTTTACCAGGGGCCATGTTTAACAAACCAAATGAAATTGCTAGCTTTTCACTATGGTGGCAGAGAAATGATTCTTTTTTCTTCTATTCCACAACATTGAGTAAAAGTCTTGAATCTGGAAATACCCTACTGCCTTCATTTGCCAAGCCAATTTTGCATAGATCTCCCATGTTTGTGGATGTGAATTGTCTCCTACACAAAAAGCATGTACCCATTTATTCCCTTCAATGCAACTACATGCAGTTATCTTTTTGATTCCTCCATCTTTCATCAATCTCCTTACTATTTGAACCTCACCACACCTACCTACTTCTGCACAAATTTTTTAGAGAACATAAGTTACAACATTTTTAGGATCCAACTAAAAAAGTAGTGTTGCTAGAATACTCATCCTATATTCATATATGATCTATAGGAACCAATGGTTTAACTTACATCTTAGTAATACTATGTTTAGGGTGTCCTCAAGATAGCCAACACAGGCATGAAAGTCAACCATGCACACCTAATGATAAACTATATATGTAATGCAATAAGGGTTACTATCATGTGAAGTATGTGTAGCCCTCATCCACTAAACCTGCATGACTGCATGCATCTAGAACACAATCAAAGCTTACAATGTCGGTGTTCCAAAGTGCTTTATTAATTCAAATATTTTGAGAGCTTCCTTGCAAAATCCATTTTGTGCACATTATGCAATCATATCATTTCATTCCATGAGATGACATCTCTTTGAGGCATTATGTCAAACAATTCATTTTGTACTACATTTTTGTGTCAAATCTTTGGTAATTATGGTTAGTTTCATTAAATTCAAATTCCGAATTCTGGGAAATTATATACAATAAATAGATTGATGGCTGTTTGGATAGTGAAATTAGCTCTCTTATAAATTAATTGAAATATCTAGAAGGATTATTTCAGTTAAAGAGGATTTTGTGGTTATTTTTGTAACAATGATTAATAATGACCTTACAGTACAACTAGCTTGCTATTTTCATTCAAGATAAAAGTCATCAAAGTCAAGCACATACCAAGAATATGAGTCATCAAAGTCAAGTACATACCAAGAAGATGGTACTCTACTTCAAACCCTCAACCTCACTTAGTTTAGTTTGCTTACATGGGGATATTAAGGAAGTTGGTAAAAAATTAATATATATCATTTTTTGTTTGTGAAGGAGAATCCTGTGAGATTCAATATGGCAGTGGATCAATATCTGGTTTCTTAAGTAGAGATGATGTCACAGTTGGGAAACTTGTTGTGAAACATCAGGTTAGTAATTTTTCGATGTTAAGGCTTCCCGGTTGGATATCAAAGATCTTTTCTCATCATCTTAATTTGGAATTTATGTATAAATGGATTTTTCCATGGTGCGAGTCTTTACTCAGACAACACATGAGCCAAGATTGACATTTTTGTTGTCTAATTAAGTTTGATGGTATTCTTGGGCTTGATTTCTAGGAAATTTCTATTGATAATGTTGTTCTAGTCTGGTTAGTGTTGATAGCCTCCATTCTATAATGTCAACTTCATTCTATAATATGAGCATGAACAAGGTTTTGAAATCAAGGGTTCAATATGCATATTTCAGGCCTATGTTGAACACTCTGTTTAAGGCATTTGTTGACAAGGCTACATTTTTTTAATTGATTTATCTTTCTATTGTATTTGGACTTTCTTTTATAAACTCGCAATATACAATGCACTTTTATTTTTTCTAAATTGAGGCTAATATTAATTTTTTGCTTGTATTGAGGAACAAATTCATTCATGGTAGAAAAGGCAACACATTGTTGCTCATATCATATGGCATGTTGCATATAAAGGAGGATATATTTTAGCTAGGTTATTATTGACTGCATTGAAGGAGAGATCTTCATATATGTGACACGATCAACACACTCCTTGGATTCTGCACATTACAGCTTGCTCTAGGAAGATTTCCCATGTTGTAGAAGTTTTAAGAGATGAAAGGGGCATGTGCTCACATTGAAGGGCTTCAAACATGCATTTCCATCACTGTAGAAGTCTTTTGGAGAATATTTTTTCTTGCAGCCATTTCTCTGCAATATTGTAACTCAAATTTTCAGTCTTGTGATTGAAAATAACAATTGTAATACTCTATTTGTAAGTTGTAATTAGAACACCTTTCTTTTATTAATAAATTTCACTAATTTTTCCTTCTCAATGGTTGTCTTATTGTGTGAAATTGATGATTGATGTGTATTTCTATTTTTTATTCTTAAATCCTCAAATATCAGTCAATTAAAATGACTAAATATACTACTAATTGACATCAATTAATAATTAAATTGACTAAATATACTACCAATTGATAGAAATTAGTGAACAATGAATAAATATGACTAGATATATGACCAGTGAAATCAGTGAATACAAATGACTAAATATACTACCAAATTATATAAATCAACAACTAATAAGTGACTAGATTACAACAATCAATGACTAAATCAACAAATAAATAAGTGACCAGTTAAATATATTAGTGAAAAAAAAATGACTAAATAAGTGACTAGATTATAGCAATCAATGACTAAATCAATGACTAAATATATCAGTGGAAAAAAGTGATGAAATAAGTGACCAGATTACATCAATGAATGACTAAACCAATGAATAAATATACTACCAAATAAATCAATCAAAACAACCAATAAATGACTAAAAATGGTTTAGTCATCAATCTGGCCGCACTATATATGACTAGCAATAAATTACTAATGGTCATGTGACCAATTGTAGTCATTTATAAGCATTTTTTAATAGTTTTTTTAGTAGTTTATTGCTGTTTTATACTAGTGGTGGCACCTATGTTGATCAATCCAAATGGAATCCTTCTATATGCAAATCATCACATTTCATGGTGAGTTTTTTTTATGCCTATCTTCATACTGCACCATTACCTGGTTTTACCCTAAGTAGTCATCCAAAAATGCATCATTTATAATCCATTTACAATCTGTAGCACTTCATCCAGTGAGGGCACCAAATTGTTATCCTTTTCAGAAGCTCGATTTAGATTCCTGAAATCCATGGACAATCTAATTTCCCCATTCTTCTTTCTGATTAGAACCAAGTTGGCCACCCACATGGAGTGTTGAATAGGAAAGATAATTCTGGCTAAAAGTAACTTCTGCACTTCCTTGAAAATAATACGCTCTAGCAATGCATTGATAGGATGTTGACATTGTCTAAAGGGTCTCACATCTAGCCTATGGGGAATGGTATAGGTGATGGTTGATGTATCATATGTTTTGAGGTCTTCATACCCCCAAGTAATCACATCATGATAAGTGTGCATGGCGTCAACAATTCCTTTTTTTCCCTCTGGGGTGCAAACCTTGCCAATGAAAAAAAAACTAATCTCCTATGTAGTACCCATATTGTGTGCATCAAACTAATTTTCTATTGACTCCTTCTTAGTTTTCTAATCTTGGTCCCTGATGTGATCTAAATCAAATATTCTTTCTAGTTGAACCATGCCCCTTGGTATTGTGTTTTTCTTTAGTTTGATCACCCCTTCGATGTCTAGCTCAGCTTCCTCAGGCTCCACTTCATTAATGATTTGCAATGCAAATATGTCTGAACTGGTGATGAAGTCTAGGATATACTTATCATCATTGAACACTTTAAAATGAGTGACATGGTTGGGCACTGGCGGGGTAGAAGTGAGATT
Organism: Sequoiadendron giganteum; assembly: GCA_007115665.2. NCBI lineage: Eukaryota > Viridiplantae > Streptophyta > Pinopsida > Cupressales > Cupressaceae > Sequoiadendron > Sequoiadendron giganteum. The sequence goes on from CM021104.1 coordinate 478,894,556, forward strand.
TACGATGAATTTTTTTAAGCCAGTCAATGACAAAGGTTGAAGGGTGCTAGCCACTTGGGCTAAGGCTTCCATAGTTTGATTCTTTCTATAAGGGATTAGATGAATATTAAATTCATCTAGCCCCTCGATGAGGTCCCATACTGTGTGCTTATAGTTTTCTAGCCTTTTATCGTGACATGAGTATAACTTCCTAACTTGTTTGATTACCAGTTTAGAGTCTCCAAAGACTTGCAACATTTTGAATTTCTTTCTTAATGCCATTAGTAACCCATGAACTAGTGCTTCATATTCAACTACATTATTAGTGCAATAGAATTTTAATCTATGGGAAAAAAAATACGTCTTACCGATAGGACCAATGAGCTCAAATCCTGCTCCTGCTCCTTGCTTAAGCTTTGACGCATCAAAGTAGAGTGTCCAAAACCTAGAATGGCTCTTACCTTTGCAAATAATGGAGCAAACATCTTCTCTTGGTTGCACTCCTATCTTTGTACCTCTAGGTGGTTGATTTTATTAAGGTTGGATTTGATCTTGCTGCCTTTCCATTCCCCCTTTTAGACTGATTTTCCCTTTGATGTATTCCACTGTTGTTTGGCATAGGAAGCACTCAAATTCAGATTGAGCTCTATTGTGCACTCTGCACCAGCTAGGAAGCAACAACTCATTGAAATCCATCCTAGCTCCTAGATTGAGTTGACCTTGCACACATTTTTGCATAAATTCTTGAAATCCATCAATTAACCCAAGATTACCATCTTCCTGAAATACTTCATCCTTTGACTCAATCAAAACTTTAGTGCTATTAGGAATATGGGTCAAATTGGTAGGTGCACTACATAGCATAAGGACCTCTTCAACCCCTTCTTCTTCTTAGAACTCTTCATCACCCTGATAGGTCATGAGAAAATAATTTCCCAATTCCGTTTCCGCAAACAACACTTCATTCATGTTATTATAATTTGTGATCATGAATTTCATCCAGGGCTCACACTCGATGTAGATTTGATTAGGAAACCCCTTCCATGGCAGCCACATATGTGAATAATCCATTGTAGCATAACCATTTAGAGCCCGGGTGAAGTCTCTTCCCAATATTATACCATAGGCATCAAGGATGTCAACAAACTAGATGTCAATCACCTCTTGCACCATTGGATCAGCTCCAACTTGCATAGGAATCCTATTCATTTCCCTAACTATGTTCACCTCACTCTTGTATAACCGAGTCACCTTGCATCTTGAGGGTGTTGGGGTAATCCCTAATGCTTGGCATACTGCAAATGGCATGACATTGGCTAAGGCCCCTAAGTCTAACAAACAGTTGTGTAAATTCTTGACAATGATGTGAATTGTCATGAGGAAGGGAGGGGTTCTAACTGCTCTTGGAATAGTCCCACAGAAACATCAGCTTGGGTCACTTGTTCCTTGTCTTTGTCCCTGTATTTATCTCTTGTTTACACTTGATCTTGCTCTTTGGGTGGTGGTTTGTCCAATGGCTACTTTTACTAGCTTGCTGGTTTTGGGGCTACTCGATCTTCTTTCCAATGATTTCCCTAGTGACGGGTTCATTGTTAGAGGTGTCAAATGAAAATTTCTTTGCAAGTACCTCTTGAATTGAATTTGATGGGGCAGTCCCATTCAACGATCAAAAAATGGCATTTCTAACAATGGACACCCTTAACAATTCAAAGGCTAATAGGCTCACTTTGACTTTCTTTAACTCCTCTACTACATATTCTCCCATTTTCTTTACCTCTATCTTAGAGAAAGTGCATTGGGAAACATTGGAAGATTGGTTTTGAGTTGCATTAGGCTGCTTATTTATATTGAAGTATTGGGTAGGCACTTTAGGATAGGTTAGATTGTTGTTGGCATTGGGTTTAAGTAGGGTATTAAAATTGTTAGGAGGGGTATAGGTTGTAAAGGGACTGCCAACCTGCCTATTTCTTAAGTTATAAGGGGTCATCCTTTGGTGGAACATGTGGAACTCATCCTCATATGGCTCATCCTCATCTATAGGACCATTATCTATTGAATCAAAGAGCTAAGATAAAGAGCTCTCGGTACTTACCTCTTTCGCTTCTCCTTCCCTAGTGGCGGCCTTGTTCGTCATGACCTTCTTCTCGGGTGAGTTGTTATCACTTTGTGGGAAGGGAGCTTGGTTTTCCACCAACACTGAAGAATCATATGGCTCCATTGGAACAATGTCTCTGCAACTCAAGCAATCAACAAAATTTTAGACTTCTGCTTGAAATATTTATGCAGTAGTTTGGAACTCTGAGAAGTCCAAATCAGAATGCCTATTGATCTTATGAATTCGACACCATCTGGAAAAGGAAGCCTCAAGCAAATAAACTCCGCTTGTGGACTTGTCGGTACCTCTCAGTTGGTTAAGAGGTGTGGGAACACCTCCATTGTTTGGCCTACTATTCCAAGTTATGTTTTTCTTTTGAGAAGGTCTTCATTTGAAATTATGCCCTGAATTCTGACCTCTTTCATGAGTTTATCTAGAAGACTTACCAAATTCATGATTGTCTCATTGCATGTTGGCTTGAATGATCCTTTGAGAAGATTTTAGCTAGTTTTTTTGGTTCCTTAGATGGGTCATTTTGATGGATAGCTTCTTTACTAGTTCAGTTAGCTCATTGATCCATTCCTTATTTGCATTATTCTACTGAGGCACTGAATTTTGAAGAAACATGGGCTGCACCGAAGGTTGGTTTTATTGGGTAGGTGGGAATTCTGAATTCTACAAGTATGGATGCACTTGAGGTTGTTGAGCATAAGTCTGGTGTTGCGGAGCTTGCAGGTAGTTTGAAATTGATGGAACTTGATTTAATCAATGCCCTAGATGCGACATGATCGGTAGCTATGGAACTAGATTCATCAATGGGGTTTGATGAGCCAAGGTATGAGTGAGCCCTTGGATTTGGGCTAGGTTGGCCGCTGGCCCCAATGAGGGAAATGGACCTACAATTTTCTATCCTAAGTAAATGCTTGCTTTAACTGCCTCTGCATATGCATCCACCAATATTGTTGGTGGCTGGTGCATCCTTTTGACTAGGGTAGATGTGAGGTTATCCAATGCAACATAGTATACCAGCCTAGATGATGCATCATCGACCATGTAAGGGGCCTACAACTTCATGTATGCTTTGTGAAATCTATTGTATCATTAACTTCCCTCCTTATTGACATGAATTTTTGGTACATATATGTGGGACTAACTAGAATCTTGAAATTTTGTAGAAAAGTGTCCTTAATGAGATTTCAAGAGGTAATGGAGCCTATTGGTAGATGGATGTACGAGTAGAAGGCCTCATCCCCCAATGAGTAAGGGAAGAGCCTACAAGCCACATCTTCATGTTTGATCTGCATATCCTTCAAGTTTGTTTGAAAGAGCTTGATATGTTCTTTTGTTGTCCTCTAAGATTTGTTAGCGTGGAACTTGGAGCAGAATTTTTTTGAATTATTTGGAATGTCATGATAGTCATTGAAGGACAAGGGTGATGGGTTATTGCGCAACCAAGCCATTGTGGGAAGTAGGGGTGGTAATGGATGTGTTGCATCAACTTGGGGTTGAAGTGTGGTAGTAGCTGGGGCAACGTCTTGTGAATGGGGTGTGGGGGTGAGTACAACACTTTGGATGTAAGTGAATGTGGAAAATGTTGTTTGAGATGAAGGGGAAGATGGAGATGGAGGGGATGAAGGGAAAATGGGTGGAGCTGAAGCTGATCCTTCCCCCTTTTTGGATCTTCTAGCCCTAGTAGGGGTCTTTAGATCTTGGAATTCTTCCTTGTCTAGTGTGGACCTAAGTACTCTATGAAATCTTTGAGGGGAGAAAGACCCAATTCGATCCAGCTTAGCCTAGCTACCCTCCCTCTAGTTTCAGTTCTGTTGATGGGGTTTTTTGCACTTTCTCAACATAGATAGCACACAAGTATTCTATCTCTCTTGAAAGGTAATTTCTGCAACTAAGTTTTAGAAATCACCCCAATGTCTCTTGGGTGTTAGGTCATGACTTGAAAAAATAGCTCAATTATTGATGTGATTTGCTGGTAATCACAAAGGGCATTTATGGTTTACTAAGATTGGAGAATTGGGTCTACAAACGGAGTTTAACAAATTCTAGAAATGGATGAATAGTTGCTGCAAGTTTAGAACAACAAGCTAAAAATCCTTCTTGTTCACCAGATTTGGCTTTATAATGATGTTGGAATTTTGTTTTCACTTCATATTTTAAAGAAGTAGCAAAAGGCAAAAGGGGTTAGAAGTTCCCTAGACCTGCAACTAATGATGAATAGTAACAATGGAGGATGCTATAGTGGAAGGAATTCCCAAAACCGAGTTCCACTTAACCAAGGACAACCCCCAATATATTACAATATAAAAATAGACTATTTTTTCTTTTCTCTATTTTGTTTTCTAGTCTGTTTTGTCTTGTAGTTACTTCTAGCTTGTGCAACTATTTCAACAAGTATTCATCATCTATGATATGATTTCTAGCCTCCTTTTGTGTAGTTTCATACTTTACGAAATTGTCGATCATGGCTATGAGTTTCTTGTCATTTGTGAGCTCAGATTTGAGGATTTGAAAAGCTATCTTCTTGAGTCTTTTAGTAATTTTCTCCCAATATTTAGTGAAATCGGGCATGGCCTTGATAACCTATTTTGAATGAGTGAAGGCCCTCACAGAAAAATCCATGAAATCTAGTGACATTGTGTCACCAACCCCCTGCCCCATTTTCTTTTGAAATAGCAGATTGATCTTCTCTAGATCTAGCTCAAGGGAAGCCATCTCTTAATATATCATCTTTAAATATTCTCCATTGTTTGACTAGTGTTCTGCCACCCACTCATGATCAAGATCTAATTCATGCAAGGCCTTTTCCAAAATCTCTTTTCTATAGTTGAGATTCATTTTCTACGTCTTGACCAACCAATGATCCTCATTTAGTAGTTCCAACTTCTTTTCCCATATTTCTCGAGACAGCTTGAGGATGCTCTACAACTTCAGATAAGTGATCTGATACAACTCGAGAAACTCCTTGCAGGTTCTTATCATCTCTTCTACTTTCTTTTTCACACTCTAGAATTTGTTGTACACCCTAACTGCATGATGAATGCCCATGTAGCCATTGTATATGACCTTGTTGAACCAATCTGCAATGGACTTGGTCTAGTTTTTTCTTTTTTCCATTTTACTTATCTCTTCCTTTTAGAGCAAGGAGGGTGCCAGTGCTTTGGTCAGAGTCTCTTCTTCTATGGAAGTCTACTATTGAATGTAAGCGGTGAGGTTTTCCACTTGTGATTTCAACTCTTCTTTAGTGGACCAATCTTTATCCATCTGCTATAAAATGGTGGAAACTGACCCTTGAAGGTCATCCATCTTCTGTTCATGAGTTGCGAGGCCTAGGTTGATAGTGGATATGTGATAATGTTACCCCTAAATGGTGCTTGCATCCTTATCTTCTCTTGGGGTGGCTATCTACAATGTTCGAGACCCAAAAGCATCAACTATGATGTGTGATCTGATTTTAGGCTTCTTATCCTTTTGAGTCCTTGTCTAAGCTCTAACCAGTATGGCCTCCAATTGGGCCTTAGGATCAGTGACTATGGGAGACTTCCTCTTTAGTTGTTGTTCCAACCATACGGGGACCTCCATGTGTTACTTTGGTGATTCATGATCACCTTCCTTTTCTTCTTCCCTATGAGTTTCATCCTATTCATCATTAGAAGCTTCTTCATCATGCCTTTCTTCTTCATCTAAGGTTTCTTCTTGTATTTTTTTTCCCTTTTTCAAGTTCAATAGTTACTTAATCTCCCGCAGGCTTATCTTCTCCTAATGTTGTCCCTTTATCCTCTTTATGCTCAATCTCAATATTTTTCTCGGGCTCAATGTCTTTCTCTTTTATCTTCTCTTCTTCTTATTTATCTTGTTCTTCCTACCTTTCCAGAGGCATTTCTTGTTGAACCAAGCCCTTTTCTTGGCTAGTTTTCAGGGGTTCTTCAATTATTTCTATATCCACATTTGTGTCTTCTTTCCCCTCCTTAGAGTGGTGTTCCTCTGGGTGCATCTCCTTATCTTTTTGCTTTTGGGGCAACTCTTTATCTGGTTCCTAATCATATGCTTCAACTTCATAATGTTCATCAAGCTTATCACTACCCTCACCTTCAAGTGTTCGCTTCCCCTCATCATCAAAAGCTACCTTGTGAATGTTTACTCAATTTTCCCTTAGGGTGCTCAAAAAATAATCCTCCTTATCGGAGTCCTTCGATTCTTCAGGAACATCCCTCACATCCTCCTCAGTTCACCCTACACTATGCCTCTCCATTTCTTTTGAAATCTGCATTGTTGCCTTCATCTTTGGTGGCTCTATCGGTGGTGGAGGGAGAGGAAAAGTGGCAGCAAGTTTGGTCATTAATTCCTAGAATTTGGAATCGAGGATCACCTTGGAGAGCTTGATTAGCATATTTTGCATATAGGCCATGAAGGTATGTGACAAAGTGGGTGGTTCCATGGTGGTCATTAGTAGGGAAGGAGGTAAATTAGTGAAGGTAGGAAGTGGAGGTGGGAGTGAGGAGGATGATAGTGGTGAAGTGGTGGAACAGGAGGAATCCAATACCATCACTGAAGAATTTGGTGAGGCGGAGGTGAGGTGGACAAATATTTCCATGACGGGCAGCGATGAGACAAGCAATGGTTTGGAAATGGAAGGTGGTGGAGTGGCAATAGAAGTGGTAGGAGGAATGAAAGTAGTTAGCGGGGGCAGTCGAGATCACTGAGATTCTTCCTCCTCCTCATGTTGTTTCTCTTATTACTGGATAGTGGGAATCTTGAGAATGAATGTTCATGTTCTCTCACCTTCTTTGATGACTTACCCTCCATTTCCTTCCTTGAGTACACTTTGTGTTTAGTCTTACACTCAGGTGCATCTTTCCTCTTCTTGGATCGAGTGACCAACGACGATTTGGGAGCTTCGCCTAATGAACTTACAACAAAACCACTCACTTTCACTTTCAATGTCATCTTCGAGATCCCCATATGTGAGTTCTGCACCTTGTTCTTTTTGTTGATTAATTTTCCCATCCATCCATTTCCAAGTTCTTTGTTCAATAGGGCTAGTGAGAATGTCTAGGTCAGTGACCTCTTCTTTGGTCCAATCAATGACTAGCAACAGAATATCAGCCAAGACATTCTACCTTTCATCCAAAATGCTATCATCCTTGAAAATCTGGCTAGGCACAAGAAACAAATATTGGACTTTATAAATTGGGTGGTCATTCTCATGTAATGCCGCATCTGGACCTCCTTGTCATCTTCATAATTTTCCCAAAATTATTCAATGTGAGGTTGATGGGAATGTTGTCTCCCAACTTGCTTCTTCAATTTTCCATGAGGATCCATTGTTCCTTTGTCTTTGTGCAATTCCAAGTGATATTCTGCTAATTTCTTCTTCGAGTACTTGGCACGTGGGGTAGCTGGGCAAGAGTATAGTCCTTTCCCAAATGTGAGGGGATATGGGACCCCCGCTTGGTGCTCATCACTTAGCAATATATGGGCAGTCTATAGCTACCAAGTGAGCTCCACCAAAATAATCTAGCCATTAGGGTAGTGTGGTAGTTTGTAGGGTCTCCCTGAGAACCCCTCTACTCTAATGTAGGTGAACTTTGGGAATTGGATGAACAAATATCCAAAACCCTTGACTACTTCCTTAGCACTATGTGTTACTCTTCTTTCAAGGTCTCCCCTCATGAGTCTAATTATATGCTTGATGAAGGCATCACTCACTCTTCTGTACTCCCTCTTGAATTTTTTGTACTGCAATTGAGGATAACAGTCGTATAATTTGAGTTCTCCTCTCTTGGTTTCTAGTGGTCCTACACAAAATAATCCTTTATATGGAAACTTGACCACTAGGAGATAGACCAGATACAAGGTCATATAGAATTGTGATGTCTTCTTTACTGCTATGATCTGATCATGTAGATTGTTGCTTATCATTTTGGCCTAGTGCTATTTAGCAGTGTCGTGGAGGATCTCCTCCACAAAGTAAAATATCCATTCTTCAAAGAAGGTGGTGGTAGGCAAGCCAATCACTGTACTTAGAAGAGTGACCAGATCAGGATACTCTTCAAAGAAATAACTCCTGTATAAACTTTAGGGCACCTTATTCATACTGCCCCTCTTCTCTTTCAACCATGATTGATTGATTGTTCTTTTGCATCCAAGGGGATCCAATTGCAACACATTTTGATAAAACTCCTTTTCCACTTATTCCATTACATCAAAGTTGGGAATACCAAATGTCCTACCTATAGATTTGGTGGAGAGGTCCTCCAACACCATCCATCCTTGTCAACTATCTTCCTATTATGAGAGTGGTAGCACTCCCGATAAGCCATGAACAAATCTGGAGTAACTAGTGCGGGAGGGAAACCAACTACCTTGGTGAGGTCACTTTGCTTTATCTTTTGGGCATCCTCTATGGTGGGGTTGACCATCACCCTTTGCTTGAATTCATCTATATTATCATTCCCTAGGTCTATGTCTGAGATTGCATCCCAGTTGGTTGTGAGCTTGGAGGTGCACTGCACCCCATGAAACCAATACTTTATTTTTTCTTTTTCTTCTTTTCCCCTAGGTGTTCTTGCAAGATTATTTCCCTTGTTGGATTTCCCTATAGGCTTCCCTGATGATCCCTCAACAAGTTCCATAAATCCTGCACAAAAAAGGTGTAGTAAGTGCATTGAAAAATTAATAGAGAAAATGTTAGTTAAATCCTTCAAATTCTTAGCTAGATCCATTCATATACACCTAGAAAATTATGACATTCATTATTGTTCACCATTTGGAGCTCGTTTGGACCATTTGCAAGAATGTGGGCCTGGGGATGTAGGTTTCCCTTGGCGGAAGTCATTATGAAGAAGGCCATTAAGGAATGGTGCAGGGAAAGGGGACAGTGCGAAGGCCATGTGGTGGAAGGTTGTTAGGTTTTCACCATTAAGAGGCGGCTTTGATGGGATGGACTTCCTACCGCAGTGACCCGAAAGAAAGGTTTTAACCTAGCATTCACTAGCCACTTGCACATTTTTATATAGATGACTTCGACATGCTCAAAGTCTGCATGGAGGGAAGACGGGCTACTCTCACTATTAAACAACATCATCAGAGCAACGACTCTCCATAGGTGGAAGTCCGCAGAGGAAAACCTGCAAAAGTTCCCGAGTTTAAGGTTTTCACTAGCAGACATTGAAGTTAGGTCGATGGGATGTTTCACTTTCGGAACCTGCAAAGTGGAAGGGTGGAAGTGATTCACCTCTAAAGAACAACACTTTGGTTACGATGTCCCACATGCGGAATTCCACATGACGAAACTTGCATAGTCATCCTAACTCAGAATCTTATCAATTCTTTCAATCATTTTTTCTTAGGCTATCATGACTGTGGCACCTAATTGGCGGAAAGGTGCTAAAGCTTCACCATAATTGAATGGAAATGAGATGGGGGATACCCACAAGGGGAGTCCCATATAGGGATCTCTACATGGAATCACAAACTTAGTCATTTTTTTACTTTAATATTCCAAGTGATGTCAACAAGAACTATGGGGTTAGCGAGGTGCTCATAGGGTCTCGCCGTTAAGAAATGACCATATGGGCACAAAACTCCACCTAGGAAAACACACAAAACATTAAGAATGACTTGCATTTTCTAAGAGTGTGAATGAGGAATGAAGTACAAGGGATCCCTAGTGTTTTCTTCAAATATTGCTCACTACTGGTGGGATTTCTAAAAGACAAAATGAGGGTTTGAAAGATTTGGATTTTAGCTAAAACCCTAATTTCTTAGCTATTTTAATAGTTCCAATGTCAGGTAATAGGAAATAATGTGAACTCACCTCGAAATCATGTGGATAATCAAAGCAAATCAGGCTAAAATCTACTGGGGAAATTTATGCGCGCTCAGGATCTTCTTCTTCTCCTCAAATTAAAATGCTGTGGGTGAAAATGACAAGCGAGCGTGTCATATTTATAAGAAATTTCACCATTAATGCGTGCATTAACTCCTCGATATAATGAAAGGTGGGTAGGTGAGATGCAAAAAACCTACACTTGGTTGGACGCTTAGTGAAGACGCAGATGACAACAAGTGATATAGAGCCTTCCATGTGGGAAGACGTTGAGGGTTGGCCACTACTTAGCAGCAATGCGATAGCGGCTATTCGTAGAAGGAGACTCGCAGATGCAGGTCCCCCGGGCTTGGTGGATGCGACAAAAAACAAGAGATGGAAACCTGTAGGATGAACTCTGCAAAGGCTGAAAACTTATTGAAGTTTTGATAGGTTACTTTGGTCAAAGGGGATTTGATGACTTTAATGCAAGTGACCAATTTGGGCTAAAAAATAAGGGCACAGAAAATGAGGCAAGAGAAAAAGTGACCCAGTGAAGGCAACAAAAGAGAGGGTCCCTGATCTGAACGAGGTGTGTGTGCTATAGGCACAACATATTGATCCTCTTTCTTAACCCATACCTAGTTATAGCTTGAGAATCAATCAAGCAGAGAGAATATTTTCATGCCTACAACTGTTTGGAGAATCTATTCCATAGAAGGGAGGGGATAATGGTCTTTCAGGGATACTTTGTTCAAGTCTTTGAAATCTACATAGAGTCCAATTTCCCAAATTTTCTTCCTTATACGAACCAAGCCAGATAGGCATGTTGAATTCTTGATTCAATATATAATTCTTGAATCAATTAACTTTCTTAGCTATTGGGCCATGAGAGATTGAATCTTTGGATTTATCAGTCTCTACTTTTGGTGGACTAGTTTTGTTCCTTCAACCAGATCTATAGTATGCTGAATTAGCTCATGGTCATATCCTTTTAGGTCATCTTAGGTCCAAGCCATAACTCCTTCATATTTGCTACAAAATATATCAATCGATCCTTGTCCTTTTGGGAAACATATTTCCCTACCTTTAGCTTTCCCCCATCTCCTACATCAAGCTTGAAGTGGTCTCTTTTACTTACAACAAAATTTCTCTTATCATTTCTTGCATCATCAGAATCAAAGAGATTCTCTAAAGTGATCAGTCCCTTTGGAAGATTATTAGAATTCAATTGAATAATTTGATCTTCAAAAGCTTCCTTAATTTTTGGTTGCAACTGCTCCACAAACTCACATGACTATTGAATAAACATAGAAAATTGGGCATCTCTCTCAAATACTTTCCAATTCTAATCATTATCTGGGATAGCAAGTCTAATGATCACTCACACTGCATGTTTATTGGTTAACAAATCAATTTCTAGGTTAAATTGAGAAACAATTACTATCATTTTCTTTGCCTCCGCATTCATGGATTTGGGAATGATTTAAATGTTAAAGGCCCTAAACATTTCCATTATATCCCATAATTGATGGTAGTAGGACCACATTCATACATTCTTTGTAGTTTTAGCTCCCCTTACTTGTTTCCCTACTAGCTCAAAATCTCTGAACACCCTTTACTATTTCATATCCATGCACTCAAAAACGCTTAGGCTGAGGACTAGGGCTTCATACTCAGCTTCATTTTTTGTGTATACAAACTAGAAGAGGAAGGCCCTAAGGGTCTCTTTCCCAAAGGGGGATACCAAAACAATTCCAACTCCAGAGCCAATCTTACATTTTTCTCCATCAAAATGTAGAGTTCAACAATTGGACTCATTTTTATGCTCTTAGTCTTGATCTTCTACTTTCTTCATGACTTCAGGAATGGTTTGATCTTCATTGTAGATTACATAAGTCTTGAGGTTGGTGGAATCAAATTTTCTAAATGAATCATTTCTCATAAATTTATTAATGAAAACCTCTTCTTTTGAGCTCCTATTGTCAACTACTCCTTCGAGCATTTCCATGCAATATGTTTCTCCCCTTGAAAAATATGTGTGCATTTCTTCGAAATTCATCATAGTATCATCAATTATGTGTTTAGGTGTAGTTTCTTAGAGAGAACCTTCATTTTTAAGTTGTATTTGGTACTTACAATCAAGTGAGACCAATCCAAAGATAAATATCCCTCTATATTGGCTGTGAAGTCCCTTAACAAACATAGCCCAAAAATTGGTGGAATGCCTATTACTGCAACTTCTTGGGGCACTATGATACTAGGGAAAGAGTATAGGGTTAAAGGGAGAGCCTTAATAATTCTTATCATTTGAACCTTCTTCCCATACAATTGCATTACCCCTTTATCTAAAGGTTCATATTTAAGTTGCAATGAGTTTACAATCTGCTTGGGCACCATTGTGGTGTTGGCATTGGAATCAATCATAGAATTGTGCAATAACATGTCCCCCATTATGAGATGGGGTAGGTTTTGATTCAATCACCCCTACTTTGGAGTTAATGAATGTAGATGGCACATGGGAATGCATACTCTTGTTGGTTTTCCCTTTTCCAGCCTGTGCTAGCTTTGTAGTTGGATTAGTTTGCATAGGTCTCTCTTGGTCCTCTAGCACCTCTCGCAATAGAGATTTCTGCTCAAGAATTAACAATGCATCCCATAGAGAGACATTGAATAGGGCCTTATTTAGTTGCTTGACCACGTTCAATGATCCTTGAGATCAAACCTTGGGATACTTTTTCCTATTTTTTGCTATTCCAATCCGTTTTTGATATATCATGAGTGATGGATAAGTCCCTAAATTTTTCCCAAAATTCACTTTGGATCTTGTGAAATCCTCTTGATTTTTGACTAGCTTCTTCTTAGAACTAGTATAGTAGTCTAATTGGACTTGCGAGGATTTTAATGTTGGAACCTTGTTTGCATAAATTGCATCCTCGTCTTCGATTCAAGAGAAGAACACATGGTCTAGGTCTATTTATTCTTCTTTCTCTAAGGACATACCTTGTACTTGAGCCATCATGACAATGTTCTTAATGCTCAAGGATTGGTATTCATAAGGAGCTGTATCAAATGCACTTCCATGTCTTTATTTCTTGATAACCTTTTGCTATAAGTTAACCCTAGGGAAATTTTGAGTCATGTGTGCATCATAAATTTGAATCATCCACCAAGCTATTTTGGTCAATAACCAATTCTCTATATGAATTTTGTGGGACTGTTTGTAAGGGAGTAGGATCTGAGACATCTAATTTGTGGATTGTATTTGATGATTCGACCTTTTCCCTCATTGGTACTGATTATACTGAAATAAAAACCTTCTACCTTGATAATTTTGGAATGATGGCTTCGGGGTATAGCTTGTTTCCTCTTGATATTAATGATCTCATTTAAGAAGTTATATAGGATTCTTTTCATTTCATTCATCTTTGCAACTAGTGTCAATGAAGCAGATACACTTGTCTAACCAACCAAATATACATACATGGGAGGAGTTTCTTGTGAGGTACTTGGGAATTATTCTTGTGGCAGGATTGATAATTATGGGAACATAATCATAGGTGGTCATGGGGAGAGTTTCCCAACATCTATTAAATTATTTTTTCCCTAACGACCAACACATATGCATCTGATAATATTTGGCCTCTAAGAGTTTAAATCATCACAACTATATCTAAATTGAAGGCCTTAAGATAAAAGATAATGGCCATTCTTGTTAGTGGTTAGGTTGCTACTAGGATCCTTTGACATTTTTTATGGAATTTGGTATTAATATCAATAATAGCCTCTTGCATGGCTCTTTTGATAGTGGTTATTTATTGGAGGAGAGATAATCAATCTGCTTTCTCATTGAATTGGTCAAAGAATCTATTGCCTAATTTTCCCAGGTGGCAATGCAGTTGGGTGGCAAGGACCAATACCAATCAAGATCTCTCCCCTTAAAAGAGGTTCTAATAACCTCAAAAAAACATTTTTCTCCATGACATGGTGCATGATACAAATATTGGCAACATCTTGAAGATGTTTGACAACATTTTTAAAGTCTAATACCAATCAAGATCTCTCCCCTTAAAAGAGGTTCTAATAACCTCAAAAAAACATTTTTCTCCATGACATGGTGCATGATACAAATATTGGCAACATCTTGAAGATGTTTGACAATATTTTTAAAGTCTCCCCCTATGAATTTAGGGATTTATTTCAAGGCATTAGTAGGAATAGGATTCCACATAGTTGGCGATACTAGAGGGATAAGTGGGCTACCACTATTCCATTATACAAAGTTCCTTGGTCCTCCTAGAATAAGCATGTGAATTTGTGGTTGTTGTGTTTACACTCATGTTGTGTTACACCCTACAAATCTTTGGTGAGTTACACCACCAAAGGTGGTAGTTATAAACTTGTATTTTGTGTTGCTAGTGACCTTGAAATGGGCCTCCAACTCATATAATCTGATTTTTGATCAAGCGATTGTGGTTTTGGGTCCCATCGAGCGTGCCAAAAAAGGAACTATTGATGCCTAAAATTGTTGCTCTTAACAATAAACTCCTATGGGAAGTTTCATAGACATGGACCAAATTGTTGCATGTGGAACAAACACCAAGATTTTAGAAGACGATTCTTTGGAATTGAGGGTGAAAAGGGGAAGAACAGAATGTGAGAAATAAACTGAATTAAAACACTATGCTAAGGAAATACACCAAAGTATTAATATGGTTCACTCTTAGTGTTGCATAATATAGCCTAGAATCTTTGCAACATTATAGTAAATTTTAAAGAGCATACACATGGTTTAAATCTTATAATAAAAAAAAACATCAATTACTACAAAAGTAAAATTTAAAAACAATAGATAAAAATTGATTCCATGCATTTAAACATAGAACACCACATCATCTTCATTGTTGGGGGGGGGGGGGAGGGAATTAAAAAGGCCATGAGAGGCACAATATAAAAAATTCAATCCTTCTCAAGAGGGGAACCTATTAAGGTTTGAGAATAAAAACAAAAACTTTTACAAGTTTAATTAAAGATAAAACTATTAGAATCACTATTCTTCTTGGAAAAATTGTGAACCCTCTACAAAAGATAGAACTCCCAAATATATAGGCAATATAGCCTGGTTTCGTGGAGATTACAAGACAAGAAAATAGATACCTGGAAGCTTGGTATGCTTCTTCACGATGAGGCATTATAATCATCTAACTAAAAGGGGAGTGTTATGACTCAACATGCAAAAGGAATTATGTAGACAGTTTCCTACTCTAGATATTACATGACCTTAATGCTTCATAATTCTCTCTTTGCCTAGAGAAAGCATCATGATGATGCATTTCTATCTCTGAGTTTTTCTTGAAACTCTTTTTGGAAATAGAGTCCATTTGCTTCAACCAATGATGCAATTCTTACCTCTCACAAGAAAAAACTTTAATTTAGACTAGCACCGTGATGACACATGGATAAAAGAATGATCTTTGAAGATGGCTCTGATTGTGGGTCCCATTTATTAGATTGGCCAATGGTGCACCCTTTAAAAAAATAAGCCTTACTTCACTCTCAAAGAGCATTGAGCTGACAGATGGATTCCCCCCTTCATTTTAGAACCATCTACATTATGGGCCCCACTTTATTGCCTTCTTAATCAATAGTGCAAGCTAGGACTAATTCTGAATTGAGAGGTTCATAAAATGAGAACTGTGATGAAGCATGTGTAACATACATAATCCAAATTCAACAAAAATCCAAATAGTCAACAATTTCATTCATATTAACAAGAAATAAGTAGTATGGGAGATATAACTCCATACAAGCCATGATGTCATAATAATACAACAAGAATACAAGTAATATACCCACATACATTGGAATCATAAATAATCAATTACAATAATCATCCTAAATTCAATAGTGTACAATCTAAAGGTACAATGAAAAATCATAAATCGATAAAATGTGAAGATATAAATAATGTAGCCTCTGACTGCCATTGACACTTCCATAGTCATCTACAAATTGGGAGATTAGAATAGGTTCAAGGCACCTTTTTCACCCAATCATGAAGCTTACACTTCCCTAGAGAGTTCTTCTTGACATGAAGAATCACTAACCCTGCACATAATGCTTAGCAAAAATAAATCGATGAACAAAATGGAATCTGGTGCATGCCTAGTATATCTACATGCATTTCTATCATACTAAAATATGCTATGATTGATACTAGGATATGGTAGAGGGTAATATATATAATAAATCCATCTATCTTGATGGTTTGCAATCACTTGACTAAGCATATAGCCGTATATAACTAATCTGAGTAGAAATAGAAAAAGCAGTCTATGCTCCCTGATACCCATATTCGACACCCATCTTGGAAGGTAAACTTTCCACAAACACTCATAGAAGATAGTAACATAAATAAAAATCACAATAAGAAAAAATCATGAATATAGTAACATAAATAATGATCATAGTAATTAAGTAGAGACTCATTATCCTTTCATGAAAATGATCAAATTAACATCTTTCATCATTTCAATTATTTCATGCATTAAAATGGTAATGTACAAAATCAATATGTAATTCCCTTTTTGAAACATAATTTGAATATTTACTTGCAATTCATCTCTCTTCATGTAACTAGTATTAACATGCATTGATATTTGATGACATTAATGTTGGGAAGAGGATGCCGTTTAATTGCATTCTAAACATATTACATGTATCTCCTAAGTCCTTGGAATGTGTTCCACAACACTAGGATTAGGAAGAGAGTAATTTGGAATGAATAAACATTTAATAAGACATTTATAGTTATTCCTAAATAATATGAGCATGTGGGGACACCTTGAGAGAGCTCCTACTAAATAGGAGCACATGGGTGCCTACATGGGAGGTGGGATCCACCTTGGTTTAGCTAACTATTTGGTGAATTGAGTACACTTCATAAATACATCCTAGGTTCCTACAAAATAGGGATTCTGATTTATGCATGTTGAGTACCTATAAAATAGGGATTGATGTTTATGAGGTTCAATTCAGTTTAGTTCAGTTATGTTTCAGTTATCTTCAGTTGCATGTTAGTTAATCTCAGTTGACTTGAGTTGCATGGACAGATAATAGGTTGATACATTCAGTTAACAGATGGAGGATCATGCATGCATATTGGTTTGCATGAATCAGTGACAGATGTGTTTTAGTTAACAAAGATTAACTTGGGCCCACCTTGGGTGCCCAAGTTGGCATCTTAGAGTTAACACTTTTGCATGATAAGATATT
Source organism: Sequoiadendron giganteum (assembly GCA_007115665.2). Lineage (NCBI taxonomy): Eukaryota > Viridiplantae > Streptophyta > Pinopsida > Cupressales > Cupressaceae > Sequoiadendron > Sequoiadendron giganteum. Next base: position 478,911,724 of record CM021104.1, read on the forward strand.
TTATAAGGCTGAGTTAAATGGGCCCATTCTTGGGCACCAACTTTGAGGATAAGCTTAGAAGACATCTTCAGAATCAACCTTGAGTTATGAATTCAGTTTAAGACACCCAAATGGATGAAGGACTTGTTTTGAAATTTTTCTTCATGAGAGAACTCTATTTGCAAAGAATAGGCGTGGATTTTGTGAGATAAGCTTTGTGCTTTGTAATTGTAAACTCTTTGGAGTTTACAAGGCTCATTATTGTCTATATATTGCAGCAAGCTTAAGAGAGTTTGATTAGATTTTATTGCAGGTTGTGAAGAAGAATTATTGAAGGCAAAAGAAGAATCTTAAGCAAGGATTTGAATTATTATAATCTTATTTTGAGATTAAATAATACATTGATCCTTGGTGGAGTTTTTTCCCGAAAGGGTTTCTCCATGGTATATGTTGTGTAACTTCTTTCTTCTGGTCTTATTCTTCTACAATATTTTGTCTACTTCTACAAATGGTAAAATTAATTAATTAGATTAATCACCTACAAAGAAATTGTGACAAAGAATACTTAATTAGATCTACAGTATAATAGTTTTACAAGTTTTAAAGCTATGGAATTTACCTTCATTTTCAACAATTTATTTACTACATGCAATAATTATAGACCATGCAACAACTATATAAGTATAATAACGCTTTCACTTTCAATCAAAATTTAACTAATTTTACTATCTTGTAGTTTTTGACCATTTCAAACAAGTTTGAAAATGTAAAATTAAAGTACAAGCATTAATTTTCTCTATGCCATGCAAAATTTTAACTGATTTTTGAGGTCATGTAGGTTAGATCCGTAAAATAACTAGTACATATCAATTATATTCATAAATATCTTAATATTAATGTCGATATGTATTAACAAGTATATACATTTAATGATATTACTCGACATGATACATCAATTAAATAGCATGCATTCCTGTAGTGTATAAAAATATACTCATTTATATTTCCACACTATGTTTGCATCCACTTAATTAATTGGATTTAATTAAGCTTTTAATTACATAAGTTATGCATTCCAAAGCCTTATTATTCTCGTTTTCGGAAAGGGAAACTTATATTAAACAATTGCCAACAGTAATTAAATCACCTTGGAAGTTGTATGTCCTAGACTTAGGTCCTAGGAGCCATTCGCCCAAGGGAAAATGGGTCCTCCTTAAGTGCCAAGACACAATTTTTAATATATTTTGGTGGCATTTTAATGATTCAAATTCAATTTTCAAATGTCGTCTTGTGGAATCTAATTTTTGGGAAATTAGATACACACCTATAAATACATAGTTATTTTATCAATTCAAATGGAACATGCATAACCAAGAGATCATACGAGAAAATATTATTGTCAAGAGTATTGAAGAGCAGATTTATTAGTCATCTACAACAAAAATCAAGATCGTATTTTCATGTCAAGTTTCATGTGTGTTCATATCATGTTTTGGAGCTAACATTATGATGTAGGTTTCAAGCATTCAAGAAAGAATTCAAGTGTCAAATCAATCAATCATTGAAGCCAATTCATGCAAGATCCAATCATTGGAGAGATGTTAGACTCCAGTCCTCTAAGGGAAGCCATTAAGGGTTTGGTGAGTTGTAGCATAGCTTTGTTCATTTATCAATTCCCTTCCATTTATCATTATTTTATCATCAAGGTTTAATTACCAAATTAGTGTTTGACCAAGGAAAACCACTATTCACCCAAAAACAAACAATTTTATTCTCTCTTTGTATGTGCATATTTATAGGTGAAAAAGGATTGAAGATTGATCAAAAGAGCAATTTCACAAAGTGGTCAAATTTGTCATCATTGTTATCAAGCCATGGAACTCACCTACAAACTTTAATTGTTGGCTTTCCGACAGTGGAACCTAGAGAATTCAGAAGCTAAGATCCTAGGTCAAAGGATTGTGAAATTTGATTTTGGACCCCTATATAGAGATCCATTCACCCTAGGAAAAAATTGTCCTTCAACAATGTTTAGAACCCACTTTTGGTGTCTAGTACATATCAATCTACCCTTCTTAGATCTACCTGAAAGTTACTATTTCTATTTGTGTTATCATAATACTTTGCAATATAATTTTTAGGTCACATAATTGAGTTCACTAAGGAATTTAATTTTATCTCCCAAAAGTGCATTTCAATCATTTTATCATAATAAAATAACAAACCTTCCTAATAGGTTTGACTCACTTGGAGGTTGAAAGTTAATCCTATCCCTAGGAGATCTCTTTTCTAATGAAATTAGGGAAAAAGGTGCATTTTAGGTGTTCCATTTTAGTGATCCCCTTCACACACCATATACCACCAAAAAAATATCACCTTTTTCTAGTGTTTCATTTTGGTGAACCTGACATTCTTCCACTATAAGCTTTCTGAAATTGGAGGTCATTCAAACCCTAGATCTAGGATTTGCATTAGTTTGCATTGCATCTCATTTAGGATTTTCAAATTTTCATTAGTTTTCATTTAATTTAGGGTTTTAAAAGTGCATTTTTCATTTGTTAAAATCTCAAAAATCCAAAAATTTGCATACATATTGCATTTATTTTACATATTAGTCTTTTCATTCATTTATATTAAAAAATTCAAACAAAATTGCATCTAAAAAGTTGTAATTTTGATTATTGTTTGTCATCAAATTGTATTTGCAACTAAGCATAAAAAATTGGAAATATACAACTAAAAGTATCTATTTGCAACTTGAACCAGAGACCTTAAACATCAACTCAAAAACCCAAAACTTAATTTTTTAAACCCCTGTGCAATGACCCATTCACCTTAGGGAAAATTTGTCCTTATACAGGTCATTTTCTAAATTTGTGGGCATAAACCTATCTCTATTTGCTTTATTTTTGGTTGTTTGTAGATCTCAGCTTTAGTTTCTAGAATCACGATTTTTTGTTTTTTTTTGCATTTAGCTTAATTGGTCAAAACAAGTGCATTGTTCAAAAATTAAATTTGAATTCAAAAGATATCATTTTCAGGTTCTTGCATTTTGAACAAGATGATTATCATTTCAAATATTAAACTTTGCATCAAACTTCATTATGGATATATGTATTGGTAACATATGTGTTGCAAGTATGAAGGTGTTGTCATTGATAACAACTAGTTGTTGTCATTGATGCCATGGAAGTTGGTTATTGGTTGTATATGTCGAGGATATTGAGGTAATTGTAATAAAGAAGGTTTTCAAGTATTTTGTGTATGCTCTGGATTTTCTTCGGGATTTGTTGCTATGCTAGTGAGGATCTTAGGTGTTGTTCATGATTGTTGGTAGTTAATATATCCATAATTTGGGCTTCTAGATCATTTTACAGTGCAAGATATCTTTACTAGTTGTGTACTGTGCTTTTTGGTATGTCTCGTTGTGGTCTGGGAGAAATGTAGTTGCTCTGGATTTCTTTGTATTTTGGTTTTATGTCTTGCAGTTCTGAAAGAAAGCTGATAAGGTCATGTTCAAGTGAATTTTTTTATCTGAAAATACTAGATCATGTTAAGGATGTGTGTGCTTAATTGTCTTATGTGTTTTACACTGGTGTTGGCTGACCTTGTGTTAAACACTACTTACAAAGTTCATGGAAGAATGTTGGGACTTATTTAGGTCCTCATTAAGTATGTGTTTAGGTCACCCTCATTCTAATTCCATTGTAGAATTTTTTGGCACCAACCTAATTTGAATTTGTAAATACAAATGGTGTGTGGCCAACCTTGGATGAGTTTTAAGCTTGAAGATGGTATAAGTACAAGTTGATATGTTGATTAAAGATAAGATATATGCAAGATTGATGTGAGATAGATGCGAAGTAGTGTGTGATGCGAGTTTGAGTAGATCAATGTGAAATTCAAGTGGCGAGTTTCTAGAAGTAGTGAGTTGAAGGTGTACTCTATCATTCAAGCATGTCTGCAAGTGTGTGAGTGAATTGTGGTGGTAATTTCTGTTGCATCGAGATAGTATTCTCTCTATGACAATCCTCTTCAATATTCTTTGTAATTCTATGGCAGTGAGCCCTCATTGGACAGTAAGTCCTGTTTTGGACAAGTAAGTCTTGTCTTGGCAGTGAGCCTTTGTATTTGGCTTTGGAATTATTTATATTATGACCTAATCCTCACTGTGGTTTTTCGCTCATTGGGTTTTCCATGTAAATCTAGTTTTATTGTGTGTATGGTTTTACTTCTTTCAGTGTCTACTTCTACACTTAATGATTAATCACGCTAGAAGAGTAAAGGATTTGTGAATCATTATTGATCTAACCTCTGGTGAAAGTGTTAAAGGTTACAACCACTACAACTAATTCACCCCCCTCTTAGTTTTCTTGTTCAACAATTGGTATCAAATTTTGGTTCCTTGGAGAAGAGCTTAACCACTTAAGGAAGGTCTAGGATGGTGAACAAGATAGTTATTAAGTGCCCCAAGTTTGATGGCACCGATTTCACTTTCTAGGAGGAAAAGATGTAAGGATATCTGAAATATTATGGATATGATGTTGAGAAAGCTTATAAGACTCCATACACTTCTCCTTCTAAAGGTCCAAGTACTGTTGATGAGATCAAGGTGCATGAAGCAAACAATAAGGAGAAAATTATTCTTAAGAATAGTCTTTCACATTCCAAATTAATTAAAGCTATAAATCTGAAGATTGATAAAGAGGTTTGGGATGTATTGGAAAAGATTCATGAAGGAGGTGAAAAGGTTAAAGAAGAAAAGTTACAAAATTTGGAGATACAATTTGAGATCCTGCAAATGTCTAAAGATGAGAACATTAAATCCTATGTATAAAGAGTGGATGACCTAGTAGGTGGAATGTAAGGGCTTGATACAATAGTGGATGAATCCAGGATAGTAAAGAATATTCTCAAAACTCTCCCTGATGCATATAGTGAAAATATGTCTGCTATTGAGGAATTCATAGATTATAAGACCTATACTAAAGATTAGTTGGTGGGTACTCTAACATCATTTGAAATGAGAAAAGCCTAGCTTGAGAAATGGGTCAAAGATATAAACTTCTTTTACGGTTACAAAAGTTGAAGATCCAGATGAAGAGAACTTTGATGAAGTGGAAACTAACTTTGTAAGAAGAATGAAAAAGGGCTCTGATAAGTATCAAGGTAAGTTACCTTTAAAAATTTTTAGTTGTGAAGGAATTGGTCATTATGCTTCAAGATGTCGTAAAAGAGCTGAGAGGAATAAACAAAGAGAAGGAAAAGAAAAAAAAGGAAAGATAATCAAGAAAGCATATTATGTAAATGAAGATATTGGTATTTCTGATGAAGAGTTTGATTATGGATATTTTGATGATAATGAATTCTTGTTCTTGGAAATAAAAGAATAATCTAATCCTATTAATATTGAAAGACATGTGAAGGAAAGTAATCTGAAGAAAGTTGAAGATATTGTGATCTCTGCTCTTCATGTTAAACAATAAAATAACTACTGGGTTATTGATAGTGGTTGTTCACATCACATGATCGGTGACAAAAGTAAGTTTTTTAAACTTGAAAAATATGATGGAATCTTAGTTAACTTTGGAGATGATACTGGTGCTAAGATTTGTGGGATAGGTTTAGTTAGTTTTGATGGCAAGCATAATATTGATGATGTCTACTATGTTAAGGGTTTAAGGCATAATATTTTGAGTGTTGGAAAGATGTGTAGTAAAGGATATAATATTATGTTAAGGATGGGAAATGTGAAATAAGGAAAGGATCGAGAATTGTGATTGCTGCTGGAAAGAAGTGTGAAGGAAATATTTATCAAATTAAGGGTGCAGATGGACATTTCTTTATGTCTCAGATTAATGATAGTTGGTTATGGCACCAAAGGATGTGTCATATGAATTTTGAAAATATGGTGAGAATTAGTGCACTACAAGCTATGAGAGATTTACCAAGAACCACAAAGCCTGTTAATGCTATTTGCAAGGATTGTCAATTTGGAAAGCAAGCTAGAAATAGCTTTTAAAAAAGGAACAATCTACTTTCAGACTACTAGATTTGATTCACATAGATATTTGTGGTCCTACAAGGGTGAGAAGTCTACAAGGTGACATGTATTTAATGCTATTGATTGATGATTACTCTAGAATGGCATGGGTTACTTTTCTTAGAGAGAAATTTGATGCATTAGACAAATTCAAAGCATTCAAAGCTATGGTTGAAAATGAAATGGGTATGAAAATAAAATGCTTAAGGTTTGACAAAGGTGGTGAATTCACCTCCAATGAGTTTAACATGTTTTGTGAAGCACATGGAATAAAAAGGAAATTATTTTCTCTAAGAACTGCTCAAAATAATGGAGTTGTTGAAAGAAAAATTAGAATAGTTGAAGAAGCTACTAGAATGATGATCACTAAGGTAGGTCTACCGGAATTTTACTGGAGAGTAGAAATTCACACTATTGTTTATGTGTTTAATGGAGTTCAAGCAAAAGCTAATAGCACTAAGACTCCCTATGAGTTGTGGTATGGAAAGATTCCTACTGTAAAGTATTTCAAGGTATTTGGAAGCAAATGTTATATTAGAAGAGATGAAGAAAATTAAAGAAATTTCAATGTAAGATGTTATAAGGGTATTTTCCTTGGATAATTCCTTAGAATAAAATCTTAAAAATGCTACAATTAAAGACTAAGAAAGATTGTAGAAATTACAAATGTCAAGGTTCATGAAGCATTGAAGAATTCAATTGAAATTGATGAATATGTATCAAATGAACCTAATTATAGAGAAGTAGAAGAAGTTTTTGAAGAACAATAAAATCAAAATGAAGAAGAAGAAGCTCCAATGGTGTCCCCAAAGATACCTAAAAATGTGAAAAAGAATCATTCTGAAGATCAAATCATTGGAGACAAGAGAAAAGGAGTATTGACAAGAAGCAGAGTTGTTGTTGCTACCGAAATAAATCCATGTTTACTTTCTACAGTTGAACCTAAAATAGTGATCAGTGAAGAATGTAAAGATGAGAATTGGATGAGAGCAATGGAAGAAAAACTTATGAAAATTGAGAAAAATAAAACTTGGGAATGGTTCCCAGACCGATAGAAAAAAACATAATTGGATCAAAATGGGTATTCAGAAACAAGTTGAATGAGAATGGAGAAGTGGTCGAAAATAAGACAAGGCTTGTGTGTAAGGGTTACTCATAAGTAGAAGGTATAGATTTTTAGGAGAATTTTGCTTCAATGGCTAAGATGGAAGCTATCAGAATGCTTTTGGAAATTTTTCCTCATAAGGATTTTAAATTTTATCAGATGGATGTAAATTCTGTATTTTTGAATGGTGAGTTGGAAGAAGAAGTTTACATGGAACAGCCAGAAGGATTTCAGTTGTCACATCAACCAAATATGGTCTATAGATTAAATAAAGCTTTATATGGATTGAAGCAAGCTCCTAGATCTTGGTATGCGAGGTTGGATAGATACTTGATTCAACAAGGTTTCAGTAAAGTTACGACATATATCAATTTATATTTCAAAATTGAAAATGATAAAATCTTGATAGTGGTTGTATATGTTGATGATATTATCTTTGGAGAAAATGAAACTATGTGCAAAATGTTTGTTGAAGAAATGCAAAAAAAGTTTGATATGTCTATGTTTGGTGAGATGAATTTCTTTCTTGGGTTGCAAATCAATCAAATCGAAAAAGGGATTCATATTTCACAGTCAAAGTATGTAAAAGAAATGTTGAAGAAGTTTGGGATCGATGGTTCGAAACCAATATGCACTCCTACGGTGACTGACTACAAATTGAGTAAAGATGATGATTCACCTAAGGCTGATCAAAGAAAATACAAATCAATGATTGGAGGTCTGTTGTATTTAATTTTTACTAGATTGGATATCATGCATGCAATTTATCTTGGGGAAAGATTTCAAGAAGATCCTAAAGAAACACATTTTGTTAAGAGGATATTCAAATATTTAAATGGCACTTTGGATTATGGCTTGTGGTATCCTAGGGATGATGATTTAACACTAAGTGCTTATACAGAAGTAGATTGGGAAGGTTGTGTTGATGAAAAAAAGAGTACAAGTGGTGGTGCATTCTTTCTTGGTTGCAGATTGGTGTCATGGTTAAGTAAAAAGAAAGATTCAATTTCCTTATCCACTGTAGAGGATGAATATATTGTTGCAACATCTTGTTGTACACATGTTTTGTGGATGAGACATACATTGAAGGATATTAGAGTAATGTATGATGAATCCATCTCTATTTTTTATGATAATACAAGTGCAATTAACATTTCAAAGAATCCAGTGATGCACTCAAGGGAAAAGCATATATCAATAAGGTACCACTTTTTGAGAGAGAAGTTTATGGAGAATTAATTAAAGCCCGAGTATATATCTACAAAGGATCAGATTGCTAACATATTTACTAAGACTCTTCCTAAAGATAATTTTGAGTATATTTGGGAGGAGTTAGGGGTTATTGCCCCTCCTTTCTTGAACTAGATGCATAGGGAGATGCATCAGTCCAGTGGATCTATGGATCTATCTTTCTTCTGGACATGTTTTGTGGCTACCTCTCAGGGGGAGCAGGTAGTGTCACATGTTGTAATTGTGGAGTTGATTGGGTATACTCCTAATGGGGGGTGTTCAATATTCGTAAAACTCTTGGTGACAAAGGGGAGAACAATGTAAAATATATTTTTCCTTTTCCATTGATGTCAAAAGGGGAGAAAGCATTTTGGAGATTGATGATTTATATATGTTGTGTTGTCTTTGATGGTTTTTCACATCATGTGTTTCCATCAATGAAAAATGGGGATATTTTTGCAATTATGATGGTGTTGTCATTGATGTCATGGAAATTGGTTATTGGCTATATATGTTGAGGATATTGAGAAAATTGTAATAAAGAAGGCTTGTAAGTATTTTTTGTATGCTCTAGATTTTCTTTGAGATGTGTTGCTATGCTAGTGAGGTTTTGACGTGTTTTTCATGATTGTTGGTAGTTGCTATCTCTAGAATTTGGGCTTCTAGATCGTTGTACAATGTGAGATATCTTCACCAATCGTGAACTGTGTTTTTTGGTATGTTTGGTTGTGGTTCAGGAGAAATGTAGTTGCTCTAGATTTCTCTGTATTTTAGTTTTATGTCTTACAATTCTGAAAGTAAGCTGATGAGGTCATGTTCGAGTGAAATTTGTTGTTCGAGAAGACTAGATTTGCATGAGAAAATCAAGATAGTTACGCTCAAAATTTCAAGATGCAACAAGAACAAAAGTTGAAGTGCTCTGAGTCTAGTTTCTAAGCTACTATTTTTTTTTAAATTAATGAAAATTAAGGGTCTCAAAAGTAGGGAGGGTCCAAAATAGGTCGTGTTTTTATAAAAAAAATAGCATAGTGCCTAAGGGCTCCCCCTTTTTTGATTAATTTTTTTTTAGAATTTCACAAATCCCAATAGTGAGAAATTAACTAACACCATGTAGTTTATCCTCATTCTTTCGAATTATTTTTTTAATGAATATATAATATTTTATGAATTTTCAAAGTGGAGATATCCTAAAAAGCTGAAATTTGAGCTTGCTCCCCCCTAATTTTTTTGAAAACTAATCAAAAATTGATTTATTTTTCATCATGTGTAGAATGGATTCTACTTTAAAAATATGTAATTTGTTTCACATTTTGATGAACGAGTAAAAATATATCCTAAAACTAGCACATATTGGTTTTGACCAAAAATGAAGGCATTTAAAAGAGGAGCCACAGATCAAAACCTTAACTAAATAAAAATGAAAAAAGAATTATATATTTAGATAGCTAAGAGAGAGGTTAATGCTATCATAGTTTTTTTTATAAACTTACATTGAAAGAAGTGCAAATGAGACGGGGAGCACAGACGAAAAATATGATGAAATTTGGAAAATCCTATCAATTAACACATCCAAAGCAAGTCATTTGGTGAGTGCCAAATTTGGTGCTCACCAAGTGACCTACTTTTAACCAAACCTGAATTTCCCCTCTCTAGTCGACAACTTTGATAATGCTTAGAGTGCATAGTGTATGATCATAGATGGATAGTTGAGGTTTTACCTTTCATATGCTCTCTAACTCATTACCCTAATTGGATAACTCTTTATCCCTTTGAAGTCTCTCTCTCTCAAGTCTCACTCCCTCCCACACAACTTAGACTACTCTCTCTCAATCCAATCCCTTCTCTCAGGTCTCTTTGTCTCCCACGTAGGTACCTAAATAAATCTATCTCTCCAACCCCCTTTCTCACTCTCCCTCTCTCCCTCTCCCCCTTTGGTCTTTTTGTCTCTCCCACTCCATCTCCCTCTCTTAGGTCATTATATTTCTCTCCCTCTCTCTCAATTATCTCCCTCCTAACCCCTCTCCCTCTCTTAGGTCTCTCACTCACTCCCTCTATCTCTCTCCCATTCCCTCTCTCTCACTCACTCTATCTCTCTCCCTCTCTCTCTCTCTCTCACCCTCTCCTCAGGTATCTCCATCCCCCCTCTCTCTATCACACACACTCTCTCTCTCTACCACTCCCTCTCCCACTCTCTCCCACTTTGTCTCTCTCCCTCTCTCTCAAGTCTCTCCCTCCCACTCCCTATCCCTCTCTCTCAAGTATCTTTGTCCTACCCCCCCTCCCTCTCTCTCTTTGTCAAGTCTCCCCCTCCTACCCATTCTCCTTCTCATAGTCACTCCCTTTATCTCTCTTGCACTCCCTCCCTCTCTCACTCTCTCTATCTCTCTCCATCTACCTTTCCCTCTCTCTCAAGTATCTCCCTCACACCACCTCTCCCTCTCTCTCTCAAATCCCTCTATCTCTCTCCCACTCTCTCTCCCTCTCCCTCTCCCTCTCTCTCATGATCTCTATCTCTCTCCCACTCTCTCTCCCTCTCCCTCTCTCTCAAGTCTCTCCCTCCCACCCCCTCTCCCTCCATCTCTCTCAAGTCTCTCCCTCCTACCCCCTCTCCCTCTGTTAGGTCTCTCTTTGTCTCTCTCACTCACTCCCTCTATCTCTCTCACACATCCTCTCTCTCTCTCTCTCTCTCTCACACACACACACACACACTCCCTCTCTCTCTCTCCCTCTCTCTCAGGTATCTCCCTCCCGCCCCCACCCTCTCCCAATCTCTCTCTCTCCCTCTCTCTCAATTATCTCCCCCCACCCCCTCTCTCTCTATCTCTCTCTCACTCCCTCCATCTCTCTCCCATCCCTCTATCCCAAGTAGTCCCTCTCCCCTGAGTACTCTCTCTCCCTCCCACCCCCTCACCATTTCTTAATTCTCTCTCTCTCTCTATCTCTCTCTCTTGTATCTCTCCCATCCATATATCTCCCACTCCCTCTCTCTCCTAATCTCTTAGGTCTCTCCCTCCCACCCCCTCTCTCCCACTTTTTCTCCCTCACCTTCTCTCTTAGGTGTCTCCCTCCCACCCTCTCTCCCTCTCCCTCTCTCTTAGGTTTCTCCCTCCCACCCCCTCTCCCTCCCTCTCTCTTAAGTCTCTCCCTCCTACCCCCCCTCTCTCTCTCACTCTCTCTCCCCCCTTATCTCTCTCTCCTCTCTCTCTCTCCCCTTATCTCTCTCTCCCTCCCCTCTCTCTCTCTCACTCCTCTATCTCTCTCCCACTCTATCTCTCTCCCTCTCTCTCAGGTCTCTCCCTCCCACCCCCTCTCCCTCTCTCTCTCTCTCAAGTATATTTGTCCTACCCCCTCTCCATCTCTCTCTTTGTCAAGTCTCCCCCTCCTACCCCCTCTCCCTTTCACAGTCACTCCCTCTATCTCTCTTCCACTCCCTCCCTCTCTCACTCCCTCTATCTCTCTCCCTCTCCCTCTCCCTCTCCCTCTCTCTCTCTCTCAAGTATGTCCCTCCGATCACCTCTCACTCTCAAGTAGAGGGTTTAGGGTTTAAGGTTTACGAATTAAGGGTTAAGGGTAGAGGGTTTAGGGTTTAGGGATTACAATTTACAGTTTAAGGGTAGATGGTGTAGGGTTGAGAGAGAGGGGGGGTTGAGGGTAGAGGGTGGAGGGTAGAGGTTTTAGGGGTTTATGGTTTAGGGTTTAAGGGTTAAGGGTAGAGGGTTTAAGGTTTTAGGGTAGATGGTAGAGGGTTTAAGGGTTAAGGGTATAGGGTTTATAGTTTAAGGGTTGAGGGTTTAGGGTTTAAGGGTTGAGGGTAGAGGGTACTGGGTTTAAGGGTAGATGGTAGATAGTTTAAGGGTTTAGGGTTTAACCTAGTTAAGGTTTGAGGGTTGAGGGTTGAGGGTTGAGGGTTGAGGGTTGAGGGTTGAGGGTTGAGGGGTTTAAGGGTTGAGGGTAGAGGGTAGAGGGTTTAAGGTTTAGGGTTTAGGGTTTATAGTTAAAGGGTGGAGTGTTTATCCTGGTTAAGGGTAAAGGGTTGAGGGTTGAGGGTTTAGAGTTAAGGGTTGAGGGTTGAGAGTAGAGGGTAGAGGGTTTAGGGTTTAGGGTTTATGGATTAAGGATTAAGGGTAGAGGGTTAAGAGTTTATGGATTAAAATTTATGGTTTAAGGGTAGATGGTGTAGGTTTGAGAGAGAGAGGGGGGTGTTGAGGGTAGAGGGTTAAGGGTAGACAGTTTAGGGGTTTCGGGTTAAGGGTTTAAGGGTAGAGGGTTTAAGGGTTAAGGGTATAGGGTATAGGGTATAGGGTTTAAGGTTTACAGTTTAAGGGTTGAGGGTTGAGGGTTGAGGGTTGAGGGTTGAGGGTTGAGGGTAGACGGTATTGGGTTTAAGGGTAGAGGGTAGATAGTTTAATGGTTTAGGATTTAACCTAGTTAAGGGTTGAGGGTTTTAGGGTTTAAGGGTTAATGGTTGAGGGTTGAGGGTTGAGGGTAGAGGGTAGAGGGTAGTGGGTAGAGGGTAGAGAGTTTAGGGTTTAGGGTTTATAGTTTAAGGGTAGAGGGTTTAAGGGTTTAAGGGTTTAAGGATTGAGGGTTGAGGGTAGACGGTAAAGGGCTTAGGGTTTAGGGTTTATGAATTAAGGGTTAAGGGTAGAGGGTTTAGGGTTTAGGGTTTAGGGATTGAAATTTATGGTTTAAGGGTAGATAGTGTAGGGTTGAGAGTGAGAGGAGTTTTTGTGGGTAGAGGGTAGAGGGTAGATGGTTTAGGGGTTTAGGGTTAAGGGTTAAGGGTTAAGGGTATAGGGTATACGGTTTAAGGGTAGAGGGTTTAAGGGTTTAGGGTAGATGGTAGAGGGTTTAAGGGTTAAGGGTATAGGGTTTACAATTTAAGGGTTGAGGGTTGAGGGTTGAGGGTTGATGGTTTACGTTTTAATGGTTGAGGGATTAAGGGTTGAGGGTTGAGGGATTAGCATAGAGAGTTTAGTTGGGTTTAAAAGGGTTTAAGGGTTGAGGGTAGAGGGTATTGGATTTAAAGGTAGAAGGTAGATAGTTTAAGGGTTTAGGGTTTAACCTAGTTAAGGTTTGAGGGTTGAGGGTTGAGGGTAGAGAGTAGAGGTTTTAGGGTTTAGGGTTTATAGTTTGAGGGTAGAGGGTTTAACATGGTTAAGGGTAGAGGGTAGAGGGTTTAGGGTTTAAGAGTTGAGGGTTGAGGGTAGAGGTTTTAGGGTTTAGAAATTATGGTTTACGGTTTAAGGGTAGAGGGTGTAGGGTTGAGAGAGAGAGGGGGGGTTTGAGGGTAGAGGGTTAAGGTTTAAGGGTTAAGAGTAGAGGGTAGAGGATTTAGGGGTTTAGAGTTTAAGGGTTTAAGGGTTTAAGGCTTTAGGGTTTAGGGTTTAGAGTTTAAGGGTAGAGGTTAGAGGGTTAAGGGTATAGGGTAGAGGGTTAAGGGTAGAGGGTAGAGGGTAGAGGGTAGAGGGTTTAGGGGCTTAGAGTTTAAGGGTAGAGGGTAGAGGGTAGAGGGTTTAGGGGTTTAGGGTTTAGGGTTTAAGGGTTTAGGGTTTAAGGGTTGAGGGATTTATCTCTCTCTATGTTTCTCTTTCTCTCTCTCCCACTCCCTCTCTCTCTCACTTCCTCTATATCTCTCCCAATCTCTCTCTCTCTCTCTCCATTCTCTCCCTCCCCCCCCTCTACCTCTCTCTCTCTAAAGTATCTCCATCCTACCCCCTTTCCCTCTCTCTCTTTGTCAAGTCTCCCCCTCCTACCCCCTCTCCCTCTCACAGTCACTCCCTTGATCTCTCTTCCACTCCCTCCCTCTCTCCCTCCCTCTATATCTCTCCCTCTCCCTCTCCCTCTCCCTCTCTCTCAAATAGATCTCCATCCCACAAAATCTCCCTCTCTCTCAAGTATCTACCTCCCACCCCCTCTCCCTCCCTCTATCTCTCTCAAGTCTCTCCCTTTTCCATGTCTCTCTTTGTCTCTCTCACTCATTCCCTCTATCTCTCTCCCACACCCTCTCTCTCTCACTCCCTCTCTCTCCCTCCCTCTCTCACTCACCCTCCCTTTATCTCTCTCCCAATCTCTCTTTGTTTCTCTCCCTCCCATCCCCTCTACCTCTCTCTCTCTCTCTCTTAAGTATCTCTCTCACTCCCTATATCTCTCTCTCATCCCTTTATCTCCCACTCCCTCTCTTGATTCTCTCTCCCTCTCTCTCAGGTAGGAGGGAGAAACTTGAGAGAGAGTGAGAGGGAGTGAGAGAGAGAAATATTGTTGAGGGCTTAGGGTTGAGTGTTCAGTGTTGAGTGGCTAAGGGTTGAGGGATTAGGTTTGAGGGTAGAGGGTAGAGGGTAGAGGGTAGAGGGTAGAGGGTAGAGGGATCAAGGGTTTAGGGTTTGAGGGTTGAGGGTTTGAGGGTTTGAGGGTTTGGGGTTTAGGGTTGAGTGTTCAAGGGTTTAAGGGTTGAGGGTATAAGGTTGAGGGATTACAATAGAGAGGGAGAAATGGATGGAGGAAGAGATGGAGGGAGAACTGGGATAGATAGAAGGATATAACAGGAGGGAGGGACAAATATAGATAATGGTTGACGATCTGATGTTTAGGTTAGAGGGTTGATAATTGAGGGCATATAGGGTTGAGGGTAGATAGTTTAAGGATTTAGGGTTTAAGGGTTTAGGGTATAGGATTTATAGTTTAAGGGTAGATGGTTTAAGGGTTTAGGGTTTAAGGGTTAAGGGTAGAGGGTTGAGGGTTTTAGGGTTTAAGGGTTGAGGGTAGAGGGTAGAGGGTAGAGGGTTTAGGGTCTCCCCCACTCCCTCTCTTAGAGTAGAGGGTAGAGGGTAGAGGGTAGAGGGATCAAGGGTTTAGGGTTTGAGGGTTGAGGGTTTGAGGGTTTGAGGGTTTGGGGTTTAGGGTTGAGTGTTCAAGGGTTTAAGGGTTGAGGGTATAAGGTTGAGGGATTACAATAGAGAGGGAGAAATGGATGGAGGAAGAGATGGAGGGAGAACTGGGATAGATAGAAGGATATAACAGGAGGGAGGGAAAAATATAGATAAGGGTTGATGATCTGATGTTTAGGTTAGAGGGTTGATAATTGAGGGCATATAGGGTTGAGGGTAGACAATTTAAGGATTTAGGGTTTAAGGGTTTAGGGTATAGGATTTATAGTTTAAGGGTACAGGGTTTAAGGGTTTAGGGTTTAAGGGTTAAGGGTAGAGGGTTGAGGGTTGAGGGTAGAGGGTAGGGGGTTTAGGGTCTCTCCCACTCCCTCTCTTAGGGTAGAGGGTAGAGGGTAGAGGGTAGAGGGTAGAGGGTAGAGGGATCAAGGGTTTAGGGTTTGAGGGTTGAGGGTTTGAGGGTTTGAGGGTTTGGGGTTTAGGGTTGAGTGTTCAAGGGTTTAAGGGTTGAGGGTATAAGGTTGAGGGATTACAATAGAGAGGGAGAAATGGATGGAGGAAGAGATGGAGGGAGAACTGGGATAGATAGAAGGATATAACAGGAGGGAGGGAAAAATATAGATAAGGGTTGACGATCTGATGTTTAGGTTAGAGGGTTGATAATTGAGGGCATATAGGGTTGAGGGTAGACAATTTAAGGATTTAGGGTTTAAGGGTTTAGGGTATAGGATTTATAGTTTAAGGGTACAGGGTTTAAGGGTTTAGGGTTTAAGGGTTAAGGGTAGAGGGTTGAGGGTTGAGGGTAGAGGGTAGGGGGTTTAGGGTCTCTCCCACTCCCTCTCTTAGGGTAGAGGGTAGAGGGTAGAGGGTAGAGGGTAGAGGGTAGAGGGATCAAGGGTTTAGGGTTTGAGGGTTGAGGGTTTGAGGGTTTGAGGGTTTGGGGTTTAGGGTTGAGTGTTCAAGGGTTTAAGGGTTGAGGGTATAAGGTTGAGGGATTACAATAGAGAGGGAGAAATGGATGGAGGAAGAGATGGAGGGAGAAGTGAGATAGATAGAAGGATATAACAGGAGGGAGGGACAAATATAGATAAGGGTTGACAATCTGATGTTTAGGTTAGGGGGTTGATAATTGAGGGCATATAGGGTTGAGGGTAGATAGTTTAAGGATTTAGGGTTTAAGGGTTTAGGGTATAGGATATATAGTTTAAGGGTAGAGGGTTTAAGGGTTTAGGGTTTAAGGGTTAAGGGTAGAGGGTTGAGGGTTGAGGGTAGAGCGTAGAGGGTAGAGGGTTTAGGGTCTCTCCCACTCCCTCTCTTAGGTCTTTCCCTCCACCATAACTGAATAAATATCTCCCTCTCAAGTCTCTCTCTCAGGTCTCACTCCCTCCCATGCTACCTAGACTAATCTATGTCACTCCAACACCTTCTTTCACAGTCCCTCTTTGTCAGGTCTCACTTACCTCCCACCCTATCTAGAAAAATATATTTCACTCCAACCCCCTCTCCCACACTCCCCCTCTCTCTCTCCTCCTTCGGTATTTTTGTATCTCTTAGGTCTCATCCCTCCCAACCCCTCTCCCGTTGTCAGGTATTTCCCCCCACTATAACTAGATAACTCTCTCTCCCTCTTAGGTCTCTCTCCCTCTTAGGTCCCAGTTACTACCATACTAACTAGACCAGTCTTTCTCACTCCTATCACCTCTCTCTCTAGCTCAAGTGTCACTCCCTTTGTCTCTATGGAAGGTGAAGATTTCAAAACAACACATTTGGCGCTCTCCAAATTTGGTGAGCACCAAATGCATTTTACCTTGAAATAGTAAAATAGGGGTTGACCCCATGATTCAAGCCCACATGCTTATGTATTTTTCTAGTTCAGTGCTTTATCCAATTCAAAAACACCTTTTTTTATGTAGTTGACTTCATGTTGTACCAATCTATGCTTGATCCATCACCTTTTTACCACCAATATGCATGCTAGACAACGTAGAAGAAGACATTTTGAAGTTTCTACATCATTTTTACATCATCTCAGGAAATATATTCATTTTGGTAATATTGAAATGTTTATATTTAGTATATTTTTTTATTTTTGACAATATAAACTAAACTTCTTTAATGATTTTATTAATCATAACAATTGGACATAGAATTCAACATTGAATTATATGGGAGTTGCATAAAACAGTTTAATTTTTATGAGTTTGAAGAAAAAAAATGAAAAACATGACTTTTACTTAACACAAATTAACTTTTGAATTCTATTTTCATTTATTATAGTAGTCCAATTCCAGCATGGCTAATGGAATTCACTCTATTTCATTTTAGGTAGATGTTTATATTGAGTTTTTTTGTTTTGTTTTCACAATTTTTAGACCATTCATTTGATGATTTTATTAATCTTCATTGTTACACATAGAATTACACATTAAATAAGATGGATGTATGTATTTGAAATTTTAACTTTTAGGAGCTTCAAGATATAAAACAGAAAACATAACATAAGAGATTCAAATTCATTATTAGTGATGGTTGTGGGAAAAATTATATTTTCAACTAATTTGGAATAACCTTTTAGCTTTCATCAATGTTAATGCAAGTTTCCATTAATTTTTTTGTTCCATACACAATTCACCTTCATCACACGTGCTTAGATAAATTCAAGTGAGTCGACATAGTTTTTAATGCAAGTTTCCATTCATTCATACCATTTACCTTTCTAATAAATAAAAAAGGGAAAATTTTGTGCAATTGAGAATGTTTATTTTCTTTCTAAGTTACCTCATTGCCAAAGAAATAGTGAATAATTATAAGATATAGCATCACAAACCCTTCTTTGAATTCATATTCTTCATGGCTTCATTGACAATCACAATGTGGTTTTGAGAACAATAAACATAAGATTCTCTAGTTTTTATTTAGGTGGCAACAACTTATACCATAGGTTTGTGATGTGGAGTAGGGAGAAAAAACCTTTAAAAATCACAATTAGATCAGTTTCAAACAATCTTCAATCTTCAAAACATCAATTCAATGCTCAACTGACCTATTCACATTCACTACCTTGTAGCATTCACAACAAAGAAAATTGTTCATATCTTATCAAAGACAAATTTAACCCACAAACCCTTGACCTTTTCAGACACCCATTAAGAGGCCTTCAAAAACATATGTCAAAAAAATAGTAGGTCACTTTGGAACAACATCAGCAAAACAGTGCCGCTACATTGCCCCAATAGGCCAATTAGGCCACTTTTACAAAGCAACATACCTTCAAACACTTTTTCCATAACAATTCTCTTTTGACAGACCTTCACCAGCCTACAAATATTTAGATTCAACAAATTTTAGTCACTCAAACCCTCTCTAATGCATATAAATAATAAACCATTGGTTTAGGCCTTTTTATTCTTGAAACAAAGAGGGTTTATTGAAAATCAACGTTTCGGGCCTCTGGTGCAGGAGCACCTTGTAAGATCAATTTTGTCAAAAAGGTCATCTTTAGTGAGCATGGTCAAATGCTAGGATTTCAGTTAATTTTCAGTATTTTGTGTTCAATAAGGTCTATTAGAACATTTTATAATGTATTCGGAGCTAAGGGGGTTCAGTTGTGTCATAGCTTGCAATTTGGCAAAATATGGTAAAAAAACGTTGCTAGAAGATGAAAAAGTTATAGAGTTAGGTGCATGCAAGGTTAGGTAAGTAGAATGTTAGTTATAGGAATTGGTTTATATTTTTATGAGTCCATAAATGTGAGGAGAACCTCGAGGAATAGGTGAGAGTATGGAAAAAATGAAGAAGATCAAGAAGTATTCCCTATTTTTAGTGTAAAATTCTAAGTTTTGACTTGTAAATATGTGTTTTAGACCATTGTACGGCCTCATAAAAGTGGTTCATGGTCTTAAATATATGGTAAATGATAAAGGAATGTATTATATTTCATTTTTAGTTTGTTTGATTGAATTTCATGGAGGTTTGTGAGTTTGATGATCATTTTGGTGCTTATAGGTCTGAAACCCTATTTTGGGGTTTTGAACACTAAAGAATGCATGTATGAACTTTTCCTTTAGTTGATACCTCTAGAAATTAGTGAAATGAAGGTTGAAATTTTTTTTTCTATGTTTAATAAGGATTGAAGAGTTGATGAAAGTGTTTTGTGAGTTGTTGTCCTAGTTGATTTCTTGTGTGTCTTGACCAAAAATGGAGGTTTCAAGTAAGGGTTTGAGGAAATAATAGTGCTAAAGGTTGAGAGTAAGTTTTTAGAGCATGTGCAAGCTATTTTTAAAGTGTTCAAAGTATTGGTTAGGTGTGGAGTGTTGAGGAAGTCTGGGTTTCAATAAACCCCTAGGGGAAACCTAGTTTGAAATAGCTTAGAGTGTGGGTTTGAAGGTTGGTACCCTATTGAAAATTCTAGTTCCTAAAATGGGTGGAATATGACATTTGACAACATAAAAAAATACTTTCCATGGAGATCAAGAGCTTTTAAGGTGTTTAAAGGAGTGTCTCTTTGTAAGAGTGACCTTATTGGCCTAGTTGCTTGAGTGGAACAGGGCTAGTTTGAGGTATTTTCTCCAAAAGAGTTTATAGTGGTTTTGAGATATGTTTTACGCCATAGAAAAGGGTATATGAAAATGTTGTTACAATCTTGATAAGTTACCTGGTTCATTAGATATGCGTGACTATCCTATGAGGAAGGATTACTAATTTGTAAGTGGTTAAGGAATGAGTGATACAAAATGGTGTTTCTTGGTAAGTTAAGTGATCAAGTTGTGTTTGGTTTATTATTTTAATCTTGTTAGATTCCTTAATAGGCTCATGAAAATCCCTTATACCTTAGTGTGGATTGGAGTCCTTAGAAGCCTATTTACTTTGATGAAACTTTGAAAGAGTGTGTGTAAGTTTGTTAAGAGACTTCCTCTAAATATTTTAACAAGTTCATTGTGGATCCCTACATGTACAACATCAGCCTCTAGCCACTTTTCCAAATCTTCAAAAACACTCAAATATGTCTGCCCATGCTAAACAAAACAACTCCCTTCCCCTACCATTTCTATTTCACCAAACTCCCATTCTAAACCTCCATTTTGAAGCCAAAATTCACACAAATACCTCTGGGACACCATCAAAAATCCATCATATCCTACTCCCTACTCAAAATCCCTACTCTAACATCTAACCCTATGGATATGTAATTAGAGGTATGGATATGTTTGAAAATTTATGCATTACTCACTTTTCTTGCGGTATGGAGGTAGATGTATGTATGAAAAATGTTGTAGCATAGGCATGTTTGATAATTCCAAATATCTGACTGCCTTCTTTCATAAAATTCTTTGGTGTGTTTCATATTTAATGCAATCTAATTAACGATATCAATATGTTTCATAAAATACATTACTTAATTTTGTTCTATGTGTGTTTGTGAACATGTAGAATTCAACATCACGCTGATGAAATGGCCGAAGTCTCTAACACTGGAAGAACGTGTAGTTAAAAATGCAAGGAGAACATAATCAAGAAATGTAGCTCATAAAGCAAAGGAATTGCAGCCCATACAACCAAAAATTCCCGTGCAATCTAAGAGAGATGTCAAATTGGAAAAATAAAGGGCACGAATGAGGAAAGTTCATGGAAGGACAAGAATGGATACTAAAGTTGGGGGCACATCATCAATCATAGGTGAAGTTCAATGCAAATCTCTAGTTGAAGACACACCAACAAGAACATGTGTTTTTACAAGTACATCAAAAATCACATCTCCAATTGAAGACACACCATCAACAACATTGCATTTTGAAAGTACATCAACAAACGCATCTCTATTTGAAGGCACTCCAAAAATGACATCTCAAGTTGGGGGTACAACATCATTTACATGTCAATCTCAAGGTATGTCATCAATTGCACCTCCGATTGAAGGTACGTGATCTATCCCCAATGTTGTTGACCTTCCTAATGTTGACACAAATTTACATTTGAGAACTCCTAGATTTTTGCATAGAAAACCTACATTTTTGATTGATATTGATTCCAATGTTTTGAAATGGATGCCTAATAAGATTCCAAAATCTACATGTCAAAGATATGCACAGAGGATATGGAGTTTATTTTTTGTGAAGCTAAGTGAGGGTGGAAGATGCCAACTATTTGTTGAAATGATGAGGCAACTCAAATTTAGGCCCACCATGAAGGCTCTTGGGCTAATAGTTTTGAATGAATCTAGTGAAAATTCCATTGTAAAGAACTTGATGAGTGCATATGAGAGCATGGGTTCTACCTCACACATGAAGGATAGTTGTGCCACACGATGTGTGATGACAACAACACTGTTAAGCAGTCAGTCAAGGAACAAGGTGAACCTTACAAAGGCAAGTAAGTCTTTGAAAATAAGTAGATAATCTCTAATGAGAGCCAAAGGAAGACGTGAAAGAGTGGAGGATCCAAATAGCAATACGTTGTGGGCATTCTCGGGTAGAGTGCCACAAAAAGATACAAGAATTGCTCAAGGCTTGAGATCTTTAATAGTGAATTATTGGAAGGATAACACAAGGACCTCTCCTAATCAAAGAGATGTTGAAAGAAGGATAATTGGTAGTAAAATCCGTGAGCCACATCTAATGCATTATTTGGATACTACTCAGACCCAATTTTTTGCTGATTTTGTACAGAAGTTTCCTGAAATTAAAATATGTCAAAGGTATTTTGAAATGCTAAAGCCCTTTTATGTCAAAATAAATCACACACGCACTACTTGTTGTTGTAGGGTTCATATTGAGTTTTCTAAAAATTATGATTTTTATCGATGTATATGTGTAGATATGCATACTAACAATGTTTTGCATGAATGTAACATAATGCCTCCACCTAAATCGTCAAGGAAATTTTTATCTTCCATTTTATGTGAAAGAGAGGATGGTTAAATTTTTTACAAGAATTCATGTTTGGATGGCACATGTGATCATTGTGGTGGCATGCAACATTTTCCAATTTTACAACAAATGGCTAGTACACCCACAATTGGAGATAGAATTATGGAATTTGGAAAATATAAGACAATGGCATATAGTCTAAAAGATGGGAAAGAAGCAAAGAAGTGTGAATTGGTTAGTGATAATATTCCAGTGTATCAGTTTATGGGCATTTTTCGTGATTAGGTGGTCTATGAGTATGCAAGGCATACACACAAAACACAATGGTTTGACTCATAGTTCAAGTTATGCAAGGACACATTTCCACTTTATCATATCATTTTAGTTGTCGACTTCGTTGAGAACTACACACTATATCCATAGAATGAGGTACAATCACAGTACTACAACTCCACGTAGGTTGCTATATTTTTGCATATAGCACTCATTCATGCAAATGATAGTACATAGGAAAATAGGAAAGTATTGAGGGAGTATCACTTTTACATCAGTGATGATCACACACATTCTACAGAGTTTGTGTAAGGTTGCTTTCAAATGTTCTATGTTGATCTAGCTAGTAGGGGCATATCATTTAGTCAGCATATCATATGGTCAGATAATTGTACATCACAATTCAAGAATGACAAAATGTTTTGTTGGTTAAGCAGGATGCATAGGATCAGTGGTGTTCAACATATGTATAACTTCTCATAGGTCAGGCATGGAAAGGGGGAGCATCATGGAGCAGGTGCATGTATCAAAAGAGCCCGAGCATGAGAAGAGTTAAAGTACACATACAGTTTAAAGTTGACAGATGCAAGATCATTTGTCTAGTGGTGCAATGGTGCAATGGGTCTAGGTAGTGAAGGTAATTCTTTAGTTCATAGATTTTTTCATTTAGTAGATGATACTAACATTGCAAAATATGAGGATTGTTGTACACTAATAGGAACAAGCGAGCTACACTCTTTAAGAATATCCAATGCAGGTACACAGACTATCCATACATGGAAGATGGCATGATTTTGTTATGCATGTACACTTCAAGCATGGAATGATTGTGAGTCAATAGAGTGGGTTGACGAATGGTTTGTAAGAAGTCTAACCCCACTTGACACTTATTAGCTCCTGACTGCTCGACAAATCACAGAGATGAAATCATCCATTGACTTTGATCATGTATCAGACCTACTAGAACCGGGTAATATATCTTAGTTACATATTTTATTATGATGTTCAATAAATACATCTAACAAGATGAACATATGAATGTAGGGCACATTTATTCGGTCATTGCATATGAAGAAAATGAAGAGGGTATAGATTATTACATGTTTCATTGTATCGAGGCCAAAAATAAATTGGAGGCCCCAATTATAGATGGAGAAAACATAGAATATCCTATAGGTTTGGTGGTTGTTACTAGAACATGGCTTCGAAGGTACCCAATTAAGAATGTTGCAGTTTGGTTATTTGAGGACTTCAACACACATCAGAAGATTCTTCACTACTCAAACCTTTTCATCGCCACCATCGTTCATTTGATCAAATATAAGGGCAGACCTGCGAACAAGAACTTTTGGAAAGTGTGTGAGTTTGATCACGAGGCAATACTTGACACAATAAAGAGTAGAGTAGACCCAGATGGTTCCCTAGATTTATTTGTAATTATGCACACTAAATTTTTAAATTCATGTTATTGATCATAGCTTTCTTTCAAGCGTTTAAGTTTGATTGTATAAGGGTTTGCAAAATTGCATTAATGTAGATATGCAAAATGATGGTTATATGCTGCTCTCTATTGACCAACTTTAAGTTGGTATTCTAATAAATAACAAGGAGGTTAACCAATTACAAACACAATTTCATCCAACTCAAACTAACATTTTTCCCTAACAACTCTTTTTCATCAACTCTTCACTATTTCAACCTAGTTTCCTTGTATGTGTCCAAACACAAAAACCAAAGAATAACTAGCAACCCTCTTAACAAACACATAAAACATTTAGAGTTTAAAATACCCATTACACTCATTTAAAACATATCTCAAATGGGCATATCACTCTTTTGGACCAACAACTTGCAATTAGGGTTTTTCACCATTTTAGACCCCAAAATAGGTCACTTTTCCAAAGGACCTATACCTTAAATATTCCTTTTCACCCAAATTTTGATTGGGCAACACTCACCAGCCAAAAAAACCCCAAATTCCACAATTACTTTGTAGAGACACATTTTCCAAACCACCCTACCATGATACCCTCATTTATTGCTCTTTACATGGGGGTTTATTGAAAAACAATCTTCTAGGGATTTCCTAGCCCAACCAATACCTCCAACACTTCATAAAAGACCTGCAAAAACTCAAAAAGATAAAATATCTTTGCTGTCCCCAAGTTTCCTATCATTTTCTCACTCAAACCACTTAATTTCAGCCAAATTAGGTCACTTTTTCAAAGGGACTCTACTTTAAGCTTTCCCATTCACTCAAAATTCAATTGGGCATCATTCTAAACATGTTCAAACAAAATAATCCACCATTTACCCTCAAAAAATCATTCAACCAAGTACCAAATCACAAAACCCTCCTTTTAAGCCAAATAACCTAGGGATTATTGAAAATCACACATCCAACCCTCACAAAAACTTTCCAATACCTCAAACAGGTCTAAATACCTCTACCCAACCTTTTTACACACTTTACTATCTCAAAAACTCACTATTTCACTTCAAAAACACAAATTTTCACTCTAGGGCTTCATGCCCAACAAAACACTCAACCTCCCCTACACAAATTCCACATTCCCACACTAGTTTATTGATGTTGCAGACTCATTCCTCAAGTTACAGTGGCCACAATGAGAGGCATGGGTCATTTTACCATATTAAATGAATTTCAAACCTTATTTGACAACATCTTGACTCATTCATCCTAATTAGACTCAACTCGGAAAATGGAGGACAATGTGCTCTGCACCATATTCCCTATTAGTGTTTGATGTCATATGCATTTACAACTATCATTGATCCTTTTGTGATTGTGACTATAGGTAATACTGAAGTTTTTCAAAGTTTAAGAAAATAAAAACATTGTTTGGTGGTGCAAGTGTTTAGTGGTATGAGAAACATCGGTTGCTAGTGCATTTTCTAGTTATCAATCTTATCTTTCTTTTTTGTCTCGTACATTTCTCAGATTCTTATATGCTACATGTTTCTATGTTAATTATGTCAGTGATATATTTGAAATTTATACGTAGGATCATCGAGAGATGAGAAAGTAGCGAATGGACACATCACCATTTTAGGACCTTCAATTGACCACCTTATCTAGCATGCATTAAGGTGATAGTAGGTCTTGTCAGGTGTATGACTAACATTATTTAGTTATTTCTCTTTTAATTAATTTTATGTGAGTCCATGTCTAAGATTGATAGGCTTTTGAAATTCTTTTGTGAACCAAATTATTATGAGAGTACACAATCATAGAGAGGTTACTACCCATGTGTTTCCTAGGGAGTAGGGGATGTACATGTTTTGAAGCATTTTGGAATGCAAATAACTAGGACAGTTGAGGTGGATTGGAGAAAATAAACTGGGCAACAACTTCTTTTGTTTCTTCTTGTACAATGTATTTCATGATCTAGGATGCAAATTGGAGGATTATAATTCATGCATGTATTTCTACAAGTATTGAAAAATGAGAAGATTTTCAAGATGTTCTTCCATCACTATTGTAATATTTGTCATTGACTTAGTGTATTTTTTGATATACAATTTTTTTGAGAAATTAATACATGAAAATGTGTATATAACTTAATATATGCCTCAATTAAATGTGTATATTAAATTTAAAATTAGTTTTAATGCTTCATGGTTTACATTTAAAGTTGTCTTCAAGGAAAAGCATGTGGATTTATGAGAAATAATGAAATAATGTCTAATATAATTGTAGAAAGGCATATTTTATTCCCACTACCTTATCAATCCTACCGAATTGGCAAGCTAGTGAGCTCACTAGCTTGCCAATTCCATAGGGTTGACAAGGTAGGGTCAGTGTATGCCTCATAGAAATTGATGCAACCTAGGTCATCTCTAACATACCTCAATTCCACCTAAGACTCCTTTGGAGCAACTTGCTAAAAACTTGAAAACAATGCTGTCCAAGGCCTCAATTAGGCTAGATTTACAAAGAGAATGTTTTTTCAACTTTTCCTATCACCCAAAAATTGATTGGGCAGGACTCACCTGCTAGAGGAAACACCTAATCCATTAATTTTAGGGAAAGATAGGCCATGTAACACCCCAAACACTAAAGCCCTCACTTTTCAAAATATACCCTAGGGCTTATTGAAAAACTATGTTGCACACCTTCTCATACCCATAAACCAATTCAAACACTTCGGAATAACCCTACACATGCTTAAAAGAACAAGAAAAATGACTACCCTCCAACATTTCCCACTTTTACCCTCTCTAACCTCACTTTTCCATGTAAAAACACCACAAATGCCACCTAGGGCATCACCAAAAATCAGTATGTGGACCTCCTTTGCTCAAGAAACAATGAAAGCATGTTTATCTATCTCAACTAAGCCTATCCACCGAGTTACAAAATCATACAATGGGTGGAAGGCTTAAACACCATTTTAAATGCACTCAAACCCTTGAAACAGGGCTCACAGACTAACCTCTAGTAAAATGCCTATTAAATGCACAAAATTGAATGAAATTTCTTTAAACCATGTTTGTGAAATATTCAAATTTTTTTCCCACAAATTTCTATTAATAATTAAGCACAACCACCCTTTACGGAACCGTACAGTACCAATAAACTTCAATTTTTTTGGAAAAACTCAAAAAATGGCATGAGAATAACAAGATTTTATTGTTTTTCTTTCCAATTTGGTTTCTCCAACCTCAAAATTAAACATAAGAATCATTTTAAAACATGAAAAACACCAAATACCATCCTACAACTAACTCCAACCAATTTTCAAACTTGTTATGGATGTTGGAGTACAAATTTACACTTTTTGACATATTCTTGTTGACAACATTTTTGCTCATTTTGCATTATTTTGCAATTTGACCCTCCTAGACTCCTAAAACATTAGAGATGGTCTACCTAGACCTTATTGAATCCAAAAAATGTGACCTCGCACTGGAAAAAATGACATTCAACGTATCTTGACAAGTTTTATCAATCTTGACAATATTTTCACTATGATTTGCAACTTCCACAAAATGGAAATGTAAGACCTTAAAAATTCACTAATTAAATTTGAATGGTCATAATGGACCTTATTGGACTCAAAAAACCCCAAAAAACTTGACTCATTTGGTGCATGTTTGATGCTTTGGAAAGCTGAGATAGGTGTGGGAAGAGGACTTTCAATAAACCCTCCCTAAATATGAAGGTTTTATAAAAAGTGGACTCCATGAGCAGTTCCTTGGCTAAAGGTTGCAAATTTTGTGGTTTTAGAGGGTGGTTAATGATTTACCACAATAACCTCTCTCGGTTTTCTCTATCTCAGAGGCCTTTTCCCGTGGTGGCGATTTCTCGCTTGGGGATAAAGTTGTCAAATGCAAGTAGTTGAAAGTTGCAAAGTGGTGTAACTTTCATTCTATAACTCGTGTGACCAAATGGACTATATCGATGCATTCAAGTGGGTATGTTTACGCTAGGAATGGTCCTCTTTCACACTAAAACACACAAAATCGCTCTGAGCTACGTTGAACAGACATAATCCCTTAAGAGTCCAAAGTGCAAAATGGTTGTGAACTTCAACATGTTCGTATTCGGACATAGTGACACTTAGAAAATTCTCGTTTGAGCCTATGGCATCATGTTGGGACCCTCTACAATAATCTCTCTCAGTTTTTTCTATGTCAGAGGCATTTTCCCATTGTGGCGAATTCTCGCTTGGACAAAAAGTTGTCAAATGCAAGTAGTTGAAAGTTGCAAAGTGGTGCAAATTTCATTCTGCAACTTGTGTGACCAAAAAAACTATCCTGACGCATCTAGGTGGGTATGTTTACTCTAGGCATGGTTTTATTTCACACTGAAACACAAAGAATCACTCTGAGCTATGTTCAACTAGCAAAATCCCTCAAGAGTCCAAAGTGCAAAATGGCTATGAAATTCAACATGCTCATATTCAGACACTGTGATGCTTAGAAAATTCTTGTCGAAGCCTATGGGATGATGTTAGCACCCTCTACAATAACCTCTCACAATTTTTTCTATTTCAGAGGCGTTTTCCCGTGGTGGCAAATTCTCGTTTTGGGAAAAAGTTGTCAAATGCAAGTAGTTGAAAGTTACAAAGTGGTGGAACTTTTGTTCTACAATGCGTGTGACAAAATGGATTGTCCCGATGCATTCGGGTGGGTACGTTTACGCTAGGAATGGTCCTCTTTCACATTGAAACATGTGAAATCGCTTCGAGCTACATTCAACCGACAAAATCCCTTAAGAGTCTAAAGTGCAAAATGGTTGTGAACTTCAACATGCTCGTATTCGGACACTGTGATGCTTACAAAATTATCGTCTAAGCCTATGGAATCATGTTGGGTACCTCTACAATAACCTCCCTCGGTTTTGTCTATCTCGGAGTTATTTTCTCGCGGTGGCGAATTCTCACTTTGGGAAAAAGTTGTCAAATGCAAGTAGTTGAAAGTTGCAAAGTGGTGCAACATTTGTTTTGCAATGCATGTGACCAAACATACCATCTCGATGCATCCGAATGGGTACATTTACACTAGGCATGGTCTTTTTTCACACTGAAACATGCGAAATCGCTCCGAGCTACGCTGAACCGATAGAATCCCTTAAGAGTCCAAAGTGCAAAATGTTTGTGAGCTTCAACATGCTCATATTCAGACACTGTGATTATTAGAAAATTATCCTTGGAGCCTATGGATTCACGTTGGTCCCCTCTAAAATAACCTCTCTTATTTTTCGTTATCTCAAAGGCGTTTTCCCATGGTGGCAAATTATCGCTTGGGGAAAAAGTTGTCAAATGCAAGTAATTGAAAGTTGCAAAGTGGTGCAGCTTTTGTTAT
This sequence comes from Sequoiadendron giganteum, assembly GCA_007115665.2. Lineage (NCBI taxonomy): Eukaryota > Viridiplantae > Streptophyta > Pinopsida > Cupressales > Cupressaceae > Sequoiadendron > Sequoiadendron giganteum. The sequence continues at coordinate 478,940,935 of CM021104.1, forward strand.
GTAACTTGTGTGACCAAAGGGACTATCTCAATGTGTCTAGGTGGGTACATTTACGCTAGGCATGGTCCTCTTTTGCACTAAAACACATGGAATCGCTCCGAGCTATGTTCAACTAGCAGAATCCCTTAAGAGTCCAAGGTGAAAAATGGCTACGAACTTCAACATGCTTGTATTTAGACACCATGATGCTTAGAAAATTTTGTTTCAAGCCTATGGGATCACGTTGGGCCCCTCTACAATAAGCTCTCTTGGTTTTCACTATCTTTGAGGCATTTTCCCATGGTGGCAAATTCTTGCTTGGGGAAAAAGTTGTCAAATGCAAGTAGTTAAAAGTTGCAAAGTGGTGCAACTTTCATTTTGCAACTCATATGGCCAAAAAAATTGTCTTGATGGATCTGGGTGGGTACATTTATGCTAGGCATGGTCCACTTTCACACTGAAACATGAGGAATCACTCCAAGCTAAGTTCAACCTGTAGAATCCCTTAAGAGTCCAAAGTGCAAAATGGTTGCAAACTTTAGCATGCTCGTATTTGAACACCACGACGCTTAGAAATTCTAAGCCTATGGGATCATGTTGGGCCCCTCTACAATAAACTCTCTCGATTTTCGCTATCATGGAGGCCTTTTCTCATGGTGGCGAATTCTCGCTTGTGGAAGAAGTTGTCAAATGCAAGTAGTTGAAAGTTGCAAAGTGGTGCAACTTTCATTATGCAACTCGTGTGACTAAACAGACTATATCGACGTATCCGAGTGGGTACGTTTATGCTAGGAATGGTATTCTTTAACACTGAAACACGCAGAATCGCTCTGAGCTACGTTCAACCAGTAGAATCCCTTAAGAGTCCAAAGTGCAAAATGGTTGTGAAATTCAACATGCTCATATTCAGACACTGTGATACTTATAAAATTCTCATCTAAGCCTATGAGATCATGTTGGGCCCCTCTATAATAACCTCTCTCATTTTTTCTATCTTGAAGGCCTTTTCCCGTGGTTGCGATTTCTCGCTTGGGGAAAAAGTTGTCAAATGCAAGTAGTTGAAAGTTGCAAAGTGGTGCAACTTTCATTCTGCAACTCATGTGACCAAACAGACTATCTTGATGCATCTAGGTGAGTACATTTATGATAGGAATTGTCCTTTTTCACACTGAAACATGCAGAATCACTCTGAGCTACGTTCAACCGACATAATCCCTTAAGAGTCCAAAGTGCAAAATGGTTGTGAACTTCAACATGCTCATATTCGAACGCCGTGATGCTTAAAAAATTCTCATCTAAGCCTATAGGATCATGTTGGACCCCTCTACAATAAAATCTCTCATTTTTTTCTATTTCAGAGGCCTTTTCTTGTGGTGGCGATTTCACACTTGGGAAAAAAGTTGTCAAATGCAAGTAGTTGAGTGTGTAAAAATGACTTTTTAGCCATTCCACCCATTGTATCATACTGTAACTCAGTGGAATGGCATAATTAGGGGTAGGGATTATATGTGCATGGTTTATGGATTAGGGGAGGCAAGTTGAGTGGTTTGGTGTGATGCCCTAGTTGGTAATTTGATGAGTTTTGGTGAAATTCAGTGGTTTAAGAGTGGAAATGGTTGAAATCCTTTGAGCCAACAATTTGTGAGAGAATTTTAAGCACGTGCAAGTTCTTTTAAGCATGTTTGATGCATTGGAAAGGTGTTATGAGTTGTGTGAATAGGATTTTCAATAAAACCACCCTAAACTTGCTAAAAATGAGGGTTTTGTAAAAGTGGGCTTAAAGGAGCGGTTCTCATGTTAAAGTTTGTCGATTTGGAGGTTTTGTGGTCTAGTAAATGACTATCTATAGTTATTTGGGATGGGTAGATAGTTTGGAGTACAATTTCTTTGAAAATTTGGCCTAATTGGCCAATTAGGATAATGTAGTAGCCTTGTTTTGTTGGTGTTGGTCGAAAGTGACTTGGTGTGTTTTTGTGATACGTTTTTGAAGGCTTAAAAGGGTGTCTGAAAATGTGAGTGGCTTGTTTATTGTTTTTTAATATTTGCAAGAAAAGGTGAAGAAGTTGGGTCTGCAAAACTACAAGACAAATAATGAAGTTTGAGGAGAATCACCCTTGATAGGGTTTGGAGGAACAAAGGCTTGGTGTATCAGTTGGATTTCTATTTAGTTGATTAAAGGCTTCCCTGCTTTGCATCATGCTATTTATTACTATTACGCTTTGATAGATTTTTTCCAATCATCCATAGCTTGTTTGAAAGCACCTGTTTTACAATTTTAGCCTTAGCTGCAAAGACAGTGAATTGATTGATAAAATGCTTTGGTAGACATGTATGAAATTTTTTGTAGCATAGACAAGGAAGTGAACTATTTGAAATAAATTCCTCAAAGAAATTTGGTCCCATGGTGATGGAATTCCATGACAAGCACATTGAGACCACATTTCTTTGAGGCATTTTTTCGAATAGTTCAATATCTTGTCTATGCTATTGCTTATAATTACACTTTGATAGATTTTTTCCAAGTATCCATCTAGCTTGTTTGGAAGCACCCATTTTAGGCTTTTAGCCATAACAACAAGGAAGTGAATTGTTTTATAAAATGCTTTGGTAAACATGTACGAAAAATGTGGCAGCATAGACAAGGTAGTGAATTGTTTGAAAAAAATGCCTTAAAGAAACGTGGTCTAATGGTGATGGAATGTCATGACAATCCATAGAAATTTTATTTTCATGACATTCCATCACCTTGAGACCACATTTATTTGAAGCATTTTTTTCAAGTAGTTCATTGCCTTGTCTATGCTATTGCTTGCTATTATTCTTTGCTAGATTTCTTCCAAGCTTCCATAGCTTTTTTGAAAGCACATGTTTTAGGTTTTTATCCATAGCATCAAGGAAATTAACTATATGATATAATTCTTTGATAGACATGTATGAAAAATGTGGCAGCATAGAAAAGTCAATGAACTCTTTAAAAAAATGCCTCAAAAAAATGAGGTCTCATGGTGATGGAATGCCATGACAATCAAAAGCAATTTGATTGTCATGGAATTCTATCACCATGAGACCAAATTTATTTGAGGTATCTTTTCAACTAGTTCATTGCCTTGTCTATGGCTTGTCATGGCATTCCATCACCACATTTATTTGATGCATTTTTTCAAACAGTTCATTGCCTTGTCTATGCTATTGCTTACTATTATGCTTTTGATATATTTTTTCGAAGAATCCATAGCTTGTTCAAAATCACTTGTTTTAGGATTTTATCCATAGAAACAAGGAAGTGAACTATTTGACAAGATTCTTTGGTAGACATGTATGAAAAATGTGGTAACATAGACAAGGCAGTGAACTATTTGAAAAAATACCTCAAATAAATTTGGTTTCATAGAATGCCATGATAAGAAAATGCAATTGGCAGCTACTCCTAGTTATTAGTTATGCAATGTGAAGAAATTGCATAACTTCTTAGGTTGACTTTGTACAAACTATGTTTTAATTAAAATTATGTCATCTATCAACATCTAGTTATTAGTTATGCAAAGTGAAGTAATGCTTTGATTTTGAAAGATGTGTAATGCAATGTAATCAATGATATGAATATAAACTACAAAAATCCATTTTTTACAATTCATTAGTTAAAATATTTATTTTATTTTCTCTCTATATCTCTATATGCTATGGAAATACCTTTTAATTTTTTAAAAAAAGTTTTTATCTCTTGTTCTACAATTTTTCCCAATTTTTTCAAAAACTCTTATACTTTTGGTTTGTCAAATTTTTCCCCAAAATATTTGTGTTGCTATGCACTGGAAGCATTAAGCATACACATGAATAAACACAATATAGGTGAAGTATACATGTGAATAAGTGAAGCATACATGTGAATAAGTGAGGCACAAGTAATTGAAGCATTCCAAAGGATACAAACCACCAGGAATGGAGCTTATTAACACAATACGCTTTAGATGGGGCTTATTGAGAAATCGACGATAATTAATTAAGCATTAGATGTAAACAAAATCCATGCCTACAACATTCAAGCATACAATTTACATGATACACATGATAACATAATTCAAGAATGGCAGTAGAAAAATAATATTTTCTTTAATCAAAAAGCCGAAAGGCTATACAATGATATATATCGATAAAAGTATACAATATATCCAAAAAAACCATACAGGCTTAGTACAAATGAGCCATATGGACATAAAATTTCATGTATATATCGATAGTACAAAACATATGTTCCAAAATGTCACATAGGCATACAACAAATAACCCTAATACATAGTCATTTCCCTCTAGGGGGGGAAATAGATCATGTGCTACCTTCAAAATTCGGCTGGATGGAGTGACTGTTGCTTCTCTTGTCTTTCAAACACGCTCGCTAATCCTCCTCTCTTTACTTTGGACCTTCAATTGATACAATAAAAAGTAAAGATGTTAATACATAGAAATTGAATTGTGGAATGACATATAACAAAATATATAATCACTTACTGCATACATATAGTCATCATGCACATTTATAGCATCACCACATCCATGATATGGAGTGACAACCACCTGTAGCAACCATCAAGATAGAAATTAAACTACATAAAAGTATCGTGGAAATTTTCTATAATAGACCATAAAAGAGAAAATATAATGTCAAATCCACTAATCTATTGCATGCCTCTCTCAATGGATCAGAGATAGCTATTGCTGCAACAAATCCATGGTCCGTCATGCCACCAACATTACCAGGGTTGTCTAATGTCAAAAAATGCAAATGAAACAATATATTAGGTATCAATATAAAGAACAAGAGGGGATAATGGAACATAAGGTGAAATAAAAGAGGGTAATGGGATGGGAATAGAAGGGATAATGGAACATAGGATGGACTAGTATAGATTGATGGGATGGACTAGGATGGGATAAAAAAATATAGGGTGGACAATTAGACGTTAATGGGATGCGATTACGAGGGAATAATGAAACATAGGGTGAATTACTAGGTTTCTAGGGTTTGACTATAGTAAACGAAGTGCGAACTTGACCTGCATGTAGCAATAATAGAGAAGAGTTATCTAGGATGAAATGTAGATAAACATGGTATAACATAGGATGATATAAAGGAACATAGGGTGGAACATAGGGGATCATGGAACATCTAGGGTGAAATAATAATGGGTACAATAAGATGGGAGTAGAAGGACATAATGACACATAACATGGACTAGAAGATATTAGTGGGATGGGCTAGGAGGGGATCATGGAAAATAGGGTGAACTATTAAATGTTAATGGTATGGCATTAGGAAGGAATTTAAAGGAAAAAAAAATGAATTAGGAGAAGATAATGTGACACGATTAAGGAATACAAATGCAATGTTTGTGTTTCTCATCAATTTTTTAGATTTGTACATACACAAAATTATGAAAACTAGCTAACATAGTTTTACATCAACATTAATGAATTAAGGCTACTTGAGTGTAAGTTGTTTGAGGATATGAATTGCAAGGTGTGGAGGAAGAAGGTGCACTAGGAAACTGTTTGAAATCCAAAGCATGTTATGAGACAAACATTCAAATATAAGATTAAACAATTCAAATGCAATAATAATATCTTTAATACTAGTTGCATACCTGTGGACTCATCATCAAGAATGTATAAGGGTCTGTAGGAATGAAGCATGCCTCATGAATAGTCCAACCCTGAATTTTCATCATATCAAAATTATACTAGTTTAGTTATTCTTAAATTTCAAAATATAATTTAATAAAAAACATTAAAAGAACTTGCTAAATTTTACTTGAGTGTCAATGTCAAATGTATCATTCAAAATATCATTTGTGAAAGCCATCGCCTCTGCAACTAATGTAGATTGTGTAGCTGCATCACGAGCACCCTGATAATTGTATGGTAAAATAGCACCACAAGCACCACAATGGTGGGGTGGAGCTCGGGGCCTACATGTCTCTTCCACACCAGGCTCTACTAGAGGACTTGCACACTATAAAATGGTCTGGGTGAGTGAGTCAATCGACTTCAGCATGTCCACCACTACACTATCCTTAACAATGGAAGGACTGGTGACATGATCCACCATGGGTCTGGCCAAGGGTCTCAGTGCCAACTATGGATTACGTCGTGCAACAGGTCTATCATGTGTGGAGCCCCGACCTCTACCTTGAAAGTCTAATATGTCAAAATAGTTTGGAAATTTATTGAGGACAAACTCGCAATAGAGTTTCCTCAAAAATTATTTCAGCACCTCATGGTTATTGCATGGAGGTTGGTCAAATACCATCCACCACGGATCCCAAAATTTATTTTTAATTAACTTATGGTGGCACCAATGGATGGGGAACCTCCTGCATGCATGAGACAAAGTTTCATTGGTTCTCGAGTCTATAAATAGGGCACACAAGTCATCTTCTCTATTTTTTTGTTTTTTGACATCTGCATATGACAAACCACTAGCATAAAATTGTCTCATCTCATTCCTCTTATTTGACCAAAAATTTATTTTCTCGCTCATTTCTCCTACATGAGTTATAATTGACTTCAATGATTCAACAATCCCTCTCCTATAAGGGTAGGTTTTGGCATGCTCGATTAATCTTCCAATTAATTGTTCAATGTCTCTTTTATTGTTTTCAATTTGATTTTGAATATTTTCTTGTGTTCCTTGAGGATTCCTATGAATTGATGGAGGGGTTTCAGGTTGTTCTTGTATAGGAGGCTCTTCGTGAGGGGGTGATTGTGAATTCTCAATGTTTCGAGGTGGAGATTCATTCCCTGAGAATTAGAACAAAGTTTTATTATAAAAACCTATTTAAATCTGTACTCTAAATCAAATTCAAAATAAATAGAATAAAAATACATACCTCTTTTCAATCTTTGACCTCTCTGACATGTTGGCGACATCCTCGTGGAAAATCACAAGCTAAGGATGCAAACAATGGACAAGATTTCATGAGTGCAAGTTGCAAACCTCAAATCCTCCAATTCAAGCCGTGGGTTGAAGAGAAATCAGGGTTTGAAAGCTCTTTTTGGCTTTTATTTAATTTTTTCATTTGGCAAGCGCCAAATAGCTTATTGCAGCCTTTTTTTGTGAGTTTTTTTATTTTGACAGAAAAATTGTGTCACAGATTGGTGCACTTACCCTTAATTAATTGGACTTAATTAAGCTTCTAATTACCTAAATTATTCTTTCCAAAGCCTTATTATTCCCATTTTCTGAAAGGGAATCTTATATTAAACAATTTCCAATAGTAACTAAATCACCTTGGAAATTGTGTCCTGGACTTAGGTCCTAGGACCCATTCACCCAATGGCGAATGGGTCCTCCTTAAGTGACAAGACCCAATTTTTAATGTTTTTGGCAACATTTTAATGATTCAAATTCAAGTTTCAAATGTTAGCTTATAGAATCCAATTTTTTGGAAATTAGATAAACACCTATAAATACATAGTTATTTTATCAATTCAAATAGAATGTGCATAATCAAGAGACCATATGAGACAATATTATTATCAAGATCATTGAAGAGAATATTTATCAATCATCTACAACAAAAATCAAGATCATATCTTCATGTCAAGATTCATGTGTGTTCATATCATGTTTTGGAGCTAACATTGTGATGTAGGTTTCAAGCATTCAAGCGTCAAATCAATAAATCATTCAAGCCAATTCATGCAAGATACAATCCTTGGATAAATGTGTTAGACTTCAGTCTTCTAAGGGCATCCATTAAGGGTTTGGTGAGTTGTAATTTTTTTTTTTTTCATTCATCAATTCCCTTCCATTTATCATTAATTTATCATCAAGGTTTAATTACGAAACAAAGGTTGACCAAGGTAAACCCCTATTCACCCAAAAGCAAACAATTTTTCTTCTCTCTTTGTATGTGCAAATTTACAAGTGAGAAAGGATTGAAGATTGGTCAAAACAGAAACTTTACAAAGTGGTCAAAGTTGTCATCATTGTTGTCAAGCCACAAAAACTCTCCTACAAAATTTATTTTTGAATTTCCAATAGTGGAACTTGGAAAATTAAGAAGCTAAGATATAGGATTAGAGGACTATGAAATCATATTTTTGGACCCCTATACAGAGACCCATTCACCCTAGAGAAAATATGTCCTCCAGTAGTGTTCAAAACCTACTTTTGGTACTTGAAAAATATCATTCTACCCTTCTCAAATCTACCTAAAAGTTATTGATTCTATTTGTGATATTATGATACTCTACAATACAAGTTTTAGGTCACATAATTGAGTTCATTAAGGCATTTGATTTTATCTCGCAAAAGTGCATTTCAGTCATTTTTGTCATAAGAAAACAATAGACCTTGATAGGGTTGACTCACCTCAAGGTTGAAAGTCAATCCTATCCTTGGGAGATCTCTTTTTCTAATGAAATTAGGGAAAATGTGTATTTTAGGTGTTTCATTTTAGTGATCCCCTTCACACACCATATACCACCAGCTATATTACCCTTTTTCCAGTGTTTCAATTCTTATATTCATTGTTATGCAAAATTTAATACTTATTTTCCTTCCATACATAATAAGGTAAAATGTATAATTATCTAATACTAATAGAGGGTCTAATTCTAATATCAACCTTTTTTTATCATCTGTATATCATTATCCTTTACTAATATAATATTAATGTGAATATTAAAAGGTTTTTTTGATTAATTTAAATTTATCTTTACCAACACGTTCATTCATTATTGAACAACTATGAATCAAACTAACACAATTTTTGAAAAAATTGTGATAACTTCTTCATTTGTTAATGAAATTTAAAAATTCAAAATACCACGAAAAGATGGAGAGTAGGGGAACAAAACTCATAAATTATTTAAAGAAATTTATAATTCTTAGTGAGAAGTTCGAAGTAGAAGTTGGCTAATAATTACATGGCGTGAAAAGAAGAGTTTGATTTGTAGTTTCTAACAATTAAATGACTATTTCATATATCCAAAAGTTAAAATGTGGAATCTTATATCCTCCTTGGTGAATATCCCAATTTACCTCAAGAAATATGGTCCCATAGAATTGAAACATGGGGCACACTACATTACTTAAAGGTCTATTCAAGAGGACAACAAGTTGGGTTATCTTAAGAAATCAATTTTCAAAGAAATAGGGTACATGGCTTCAAATTAACTATGCTACATGTTTTGGCATGCAACAAAGGTGAAAATAAAATTGTATATTTAAGTGACAAGCCACAATTATAACATAGATCCTTTTGTTTTTGAAATGATAAGCAACATTTACAGGGTGTTGTACCCTTCACAAAGGGCCCAAGGGGCCAAAGGAAAACATAGTTCAAAATAGAATTTGAACTATAGGAACTTATAGAAACAACTGACTGATAGCTGTAGAAAAAAAAAGAAATTGAGCAACCCCTGAAATAGAGGGGTCAAAGCTTGCTCCATGAACCCGAGGCAAAGAAGTATCCAGAGATTTCTTCTTTAGAAGAACAATTGACCAGGAAGGCTCAGAATTAGGAATCAAAGAGAAAGGTGAGAGGAGCGGCTCCACCCCAGCCACCACAGGAGAAGAGCCACCAAATAGCGAGGGAGTTGACAGTGAGGTAGTATAGATCGAGTCAACCAATAGAACAATAGAGGCTCCCAACAAAGGGTAGATAGGGTCAGACAAAGCAACGACAATAGGGGTTGAAGTTTGGTCAGGCACAACAGTGTCAGTAGATCAGTCCAAAAGTGGTTCCTCGGAAGGGAGGTCCAGGTGAGGAGCGGCAAAATGAGGGTCGACCTCCTCAAAAGAACCCACCGTGAGGTCCTTCTACATAAATATTTGATTCAAATAAGGGACATAACCCACAAAATTATTATTGCAACCAAGATTTATATTCAATAATATTTCTAGATTTTCACATTTGATCTTAAGAGATTGTAAAAGGAAGTGATTGGAATGTAAGGTCATCATAGTAGACTTTGAACTAAACACATCATTCAATAGTGATATGAATTTATTCATGGTAAAGAGTTTTGAAAGCCTTACAATTTAAACATGAAAGAAAGAAGTGAAGGAAAAGAGAGTGGGAAGTGGAGTAAATGCATGAGTCATGGGAAAATTCAGAGATATCTATTGTTTGAGCTTCTTTCACAGTGTCATGAAAATTTTGTTAGTGCCTTTAAAAAAATCCCCAAATCGACAGTTATAGATCAAACAAGATGAGAGAGGGGTTTGAAAATTTAGGCACTTTGTAGCAAAAAATTTGGAGTGGTTGTAGGCTTTTTTTTGGAAGTTTCTGAAGCATTTTTAACAAATCCTCTTGTGCATAAACCATGGTGGTTGCTCATTTTGCAAAAAATCCTCCTCTTTTAGATGCATTTTCCTACTGTCCTCCCATGTTCTCCACTCTAAAATGAACAGTTAAAAAACTGCCTCTTTTGAGGCTTTCTTTGAGATCCTTTCCCCAACTCCCACATTTTCAAGACTATTAATGAATAATTAAAAACTTCAATTTTCTAGCTACAAATTCTACCAATTTCTTGTGAAATCTCCATCCTTTTTGGGAAAAAAATAGAGTTTCTTCTCCCTTATATTTTATTTTTTCACATGTAAATGATCAATTCGACTCGAGTTCACTTCGTAGTCTTATTAATAATTTCCATGAGGCATAGTATTATTGTAATGAGTTTTACCAACTAGTTATTAATAATTTAGTTTTCAACCAATCAAAAACAATATTTAGAAAAATTAAAATACAATTCAATTTTGTAAAATCAACTTGTAAAATATTTAATTAAATTTATAAATTATAAAAAATATTTTTTGTGCATATGATTGGTTAAAAAGTTGTGTATTATTGACGGATTTGTAGGAAAGCAATGTAAACATTTTTTTAAAGATTTATTTTTCATTTTTTGCTTTATAAAGTTATTTCATTATATCTTTCTAAAATAAATGAATGGTACTTATTTTGACATTTTTTTAAGAATGTTTTTTGTATCTATATAATTGTTATTTTTTTTATCAAAGAAAATCTCACAAAAATCAATTATCTATTTTATAGCTAGATTTGGATTCACACTATTAAAATAATAATAATAAAAAATTGCATTATTCTTTCCATTAGACTAATATCTTTGTTATCTATGTTTTTAATATTTATGATATAATTTGATTATTATATGTTCTTTTTATTAATAATTTTTTTTTGTCATTATACTTGTTATATTAATTTATATTAATATATGTATAGGTTCTCCCAAAAAAAATTATAACCTATAATATATAGGTATATAAGATAACCGGTCTTTATTATATATAATATATAACCTATTTTAATGTAGGTAATATTAATTTATATATATATATATATATATATATATATATATATATATATATATATATATATAACTTATATTAATGTAGAATTTGTATATATTATTCCTATTTATATCTTATATTATTGTAGGTAATATTTGTAAGTAAATAAGTTAACCTATATTGTGTAGGTAATATATTAATCTATATTATATATTTATATTAAAATATATTATAGGTTATATATATTATAATCTTTTGTATTTTAACCATGTTTTTTTTTTAATTTTAATTGAATGAGTTTTTTCATTTATGTTTTATATATAATCTCATTTTTTTTATTTTTACTTTGGTTAAATTATTATTGTTTTAAGTTGTAGTATATTTTTCTTTATATCTTTCTTCATTTCTTTTAATAATTATGGTAATTGTTTTTCAATCATTTTGTTATATAATGCATCTTTATAATTATCCTAGAGTTATTTATTCATTGTTTGAAACATTTAACCTTTAACCTTTTTTGATCCATTTATTTGTGTTATATCATATTACTATATTATTCATTCTTCTATTATGTTTTCATCATTGTTTTGCCTCTTTTCACTTTTACTTCATTTTCCAATCTCCTCCATCCCTACCCTCTCCCACCACTTAACTCTTCTTAAGGTCATTTTTACAATCATATTAATCATTATCCTCTTCCTATGATGAATCATTGAGTGTGGTTCCAAATGTCAATTCAAAATAGCATACACAATTTAATCTAGAAGAGTTTACTTTATAATCATACCATCTATAATCATTGGTTTGTTAATATTTAGCAATTATTGATTTGAATGAAGAGATTTGGTTGCACTTATGTCTACTACAAATAAAATCTAACCCTAACAATAAATTCTAACCCATTATTCTAATCCTAGACCCATCTCTAACCCTAACTATGGTCGTAACACTATCCATAACTATAAACCTAACCCTAACCCTAACAATAAATTCTAACCCTAACTAATTAACAAAACTAAAACGCTATATTTTACAAAACTTAAATTTATTTTTATTCTCATTAATAAAACTTATATTTATTTTTTATCAATCTAAAAACAATAATTACAATACTATAGAGGCAAGTACTAGCCACTACGTGACACTTGTTTAATTTTATGATATTTTATTTAACAAATGTAATCATGCAATTTATTCCATTATTTACATTTTTAATAGAAATCTTAAATTAGTTTTTATTTCATACTAATAATCATGAAATTGATAGACTTCGCGTTCTGAATTTAGAACTAAATCAATTAATTATTAGACTTGAGTTATTTAATTTATGATTTTTAGTTTTTAAAACTTATTTTATTTCTCTTTAATAACCAAGCATATTTTTACTTTCCCACAAGAAATATTTTATTAATAAGATTTCTTTATATATTAATATTATATTTATCATATTAATATTAGTATATATTTTATAAATTCCATTATAAGAAAAATATTTAATTTTTCCTAATCAATCATTTTAACTTTTGTAGACAAAATACTATATAACAAAATTTAATTTCCTAAGTGAAAAAAAAATCAAACCATAAAAATCCTAAAACATAATCCTTAGCCAAATCATAGCATTCAAACTAACACAAAGCATATGCTCACATGATATCTTGGCCAACTATATGAAAAATGTGAAACATATGAACCTAAGTGGCGTGTGTAAGATTCCATCATACTCATCGATGTTAATTGGCTAAACACCCCTACATCGACTATGTTCTCATCTTTGACATGTACTCGCACACACTTGCACTTAAGTTTTCATCAATAACATTAGCCCATAAACTAAAATTGAAGAATATAGAAATTAAGCTCTTAATAATAATATGATAACTATTTAGATTTCATATCTATGCATCTACATTAACCATCCATGTCAATTTAAATTTAAAGCATTAAAAATATTTGATTTAAGTCACATTTATCCACAATCATAACATGTCCTATCAATATTCTCAATCAAATCAACTTCTTTACCAATTAAGTGTATGCGAGAAAACAAGACGTGACAACATGGTAGGCCAAGGAGCAAGTCATTCTCGAACACCTTTCTAACTTTTACTTTGGACAACAATGCATGGGGCCACCATGTGTCAAGCTGGTGCTTCTTCTAAGGGGTGCTAGGAGATATTTCATGAAGAATAAGCACGGGGGCACCACATTGCACTTGCGGAAGGGGTCATACTTAGACAAAAAAAATGAAAAAGGAACTTGAAGGATGAAGAGGCCGATATAACAATATGTTTGACCCTTGATCATGTCCATGACAAAAAGCTAACCACCCAAAATCTCTTAAAACATGGATTTCATCCATAAGAACAAAGCCCAAAGATCAATCCCTCAAGGAGAAAGTTTTCATGAAATTATAGTATGAAGGAATGATCAAAGGCATAAAAAAGGAAAGACAATACTCATGTATTAAGAGTCTTATGAACAACAACAAGACTCACTTATATATGATAGTATTCTTTAAAACAATAAGATAGTGCTAATAGACTTGAAAGTATTTGCGCCAACATATTAAAAAGGTATAATGGATAAGTATGGTAGGGTACTAAGGTATCAAATGTGTCAAGAGATCTAAAAAATGAAGGAACAAATGATGGATAGTCCTAAATGATAGGATTGTTATAGGCTAGTTAAGTGCATGGCAAGGGAAATGAAACCAAAAGGAAAGAATTCCTAAGATATCCTAGAGGATAGATTAAAATATAAAAGGGAAGGGTGCACATCTAAACTCCAATGTAGGATTTCATATGTTTAATATAGTAGTTTCTTATGAACCGTGATTGAAACCAAACAACTATCCTGTGAAGAAATTATTATAAAGGTAAGGAAAGTTAGTTTTAAAAGTAAAAAATGAGCAACAAGGGGAAAATAAATCCATGTCAAGATATTATATATGATATAAATTCCAAGAAAGGATAGTTACAATCATGAGTTCAAAATATAGAGAGTAAGGACTATGTAAAGACACTAGGCATGTGATGCCCCTGCCAAGAAACCCCAGAGGATGACACTAAACTAGGTCAACTAAAGGAATTTTTTTTTAAACAAATAACTATAGAATGCATAACATAACATAATAATCTAGTCCTAGGTCCCCTAAGGTTCCTTCACTGGGCTACTCACAAAACTAACAATCAAGATTACTAGAACATTTCATCAACGATAAAAAATAATATGATCGATCTACACGTAAGGTTCATTTTAAAGCACCAATTAAATAATCCATTACTCACTTCCATAATGTGACAACTAATAATCAAACATTAAAAATGTAATGCCCCGCCACATAACCCTAGAGGAAGTTTCAATTCTTGATAAAAGCGTACTAATTTATTTTTTTAAGTGAATTAAACATACATGTTCATCTACAATTGAACACATCCCTTAAGGCTACGTAACCGAGATTACTTAAACCCACAACAACATACATCATTAAAACCATTGCATTTAATTACTCATGTAGTGAGCATTAATACAACATACATAATCAACATAAGATAAGAAGATAACAACCATGATATAAATTCATTACTAAATCAACTCGTTACATCACTCATTCCTAGAATGAGGCAATAGTACAAAAGTGTTACAATTACATAATTTCACCTCATAAATACAAGAGGGTTAAAATAACTTATTACATTTTGAAATACAACAATGCTTGAATTAAAACAAGAACCACGAGTGGTCCAATTGGATGTCTCGCCACCAAGAACTGAAGATAAAGGGGACCCAATGGTGTATGGTGCATGTTCCACCCAACCAAGTGGTACCCGAAGGCCCACCCCCCATGCTAGGAGATAGTAACAACATAACATGGAAAAATATCTACAACCTCTAACCATAGTCAGACTCATATTGACTCAACCAAACACAAGTACAAATCTCACATTGCTTCTAGGCATAAAATAGATCAAGTATGTTCAAAGAACCATACACATAACATAAATACTAACTGTTGTCCTAGATAGAGTGTCATCGCACAACTCATAATAAGTTACCCTCATAGGCTCTAGAATTCCAGGTGACCTCTACCAACCCTCGGCCCTCATACTTACTAATGTAGAATCATATACCTCTCGTACTGACAAGATAGATGACTTTGCCATTTCAGGCCTTCCCACTCACTCCAAGCCTTAACTAGCACTTGCGACTATGAGTGAGGCTAGAACTTATTTTTTAGTGTGAAGTATTCCCCAAATTTTAGTACAATTTTAGTTATCACTTGATTAAACTTACTTCCAAAGGTTACCCAAATCTTACCTCTTACGGGTTCTGGCCCCTATTGGAAGCCACTCTTCTATTTGACAACACACAAACAAAACTAATCACCAAGGGAAACACAAGTACATACAACCTAGGTATCAAAACCACTCCATCTCTAGGAGGAAACAAATGATAGAGCTCACTCCAAAAAATGGAGGCAACAAAGCACATAATCCACTCCTTCCGAAGGAGGTACAAAACATCCTTGTTTGTGGAAACCAGGTAAATTACTGAAAAGACACCATGCACTACCCAAGGGAAAAACAACTGGTTGACATAATGAATCGACAACCCTCATCCTCTAAGATCCTCTAGAAGACTTACAATTTTGGACTAACACTTAATCCCATATCCCAAAAAACAACTTGACGAAATAGCTATTAAAGCATTCAAGTCATTAATTAAATCTAATATTTGGATTTCCTAAATCCATACTCATCCAATAGGTAACGTTGACAAAGTCAAAGGCATGATAATTGGATTATCTAAAATAATCATATAACCCTATTTTCTCTTTCATTATTGGACGTCTAAAATAATTAAACTCACTTTCCTTTACGAAATACAAAAAAAATAAAACATTTTAAGGCAAACACAAGGAAATTACTATCTTTGGATATTCTAAATCCATATCTCTTTCATATTCCAATCACAATGATTTAATTAATCTAATAGAAATAAATAAATTAAAATAATATATTTCCTCATAAATATAAACAATTCCTTAATTTACTTTTAATACAACATAAAACTATTGTGAATAATCTTTTCAATTTTCTATCCAAAACCTATATTTCTTTCAATTTTCTATTTAAAACATGCAATATCTTCAATTTAAAATATCTTTTTCCATATCTATTTGACCATGCAATCAAATATTATGTTTTAAAATCTCCATGCAAAACTCAATTACATGCGTCTAAATAACACAACATAAAATATTGCATATACTCCCAATAGAAAATACTCATGAAATATATACATCAAATATATATATTAATATATTTTACTAAACAAATACATTAATTTAATAAAATATATTAATATTCAATAAATAATTTTCCAAATTCTTATGCTATTTAAACATTTTTATAAAACTAAAATGTTTTAAAACCTTTTTTCTAAATATACAAATTTACACACTATATTTATTACTCATTTTATTAACTATATATATATTTAATATTTATATATTAAATATTATTAAATTACATTGTAATTAAAAATCAAATTCATATTTTTTATTAATTACCAATTACTATTCATGAAACCCTAAACATCCTTATGTAATGGCAGACGGTTTTGGGCCAGTTTGCCATTCACAATGGTAACAGTCAAAGCCAAACCTGTTCCAATGTGTTTGGGGGAGGGGCGGCTGAGTAAACCCAGCCGACCCTCTTCCTAAACACCTTGGGAGCGGGCGGCGATGACGACTAAGGATAGAGGGGGCTATGGAGGGGGGTCTCCCTCCACACAGCCGCTCCCATATGGAGTGGCGGTGGGGAGGAAGCTCCTCGCCCATCTCCCCTAAACAAAACTAAACCCCTGGACTTAACAAAACCAACGAACAATTCGCTTTCCAAAATATGTTTTTTTCATAAGTCTAAATACAATTCATGGAAATTTCATCCGTCTTACAGACCACGCAAATGAAACTTTAACCAGTAAAAAAATATATACTTTAAAATATTATATATATATATATATATGAGCATTCAAACATATGTATATATATAAAAAATATATATATATATATAAATAAAGATTTCAACATCAAAGATAAATCGGGAAAATTTAGTTAAAATATTCACCTACATGTGAAATTGTAAAATTTTTCCAGAAAAATCCTAAATTCATAGAGGCTTTAAAACTAATTCTTTTAAACCATTTTCTCGAATTCATAAACAATAAAAGAATAAGAAAACTAAAAGGATCTAAATTAAAACGAGAATTTCTTAAATCCTCTAGGTTTCTCCACCGTAATTTCTACAGAGGTTTTTCGAAATAAATTTATTTTCTATAGAGATTAAATTTTCTAAAGCAATATAAATGTGTTGTTCAACCTCTAGATTTGATTTAAATAAAAAAACAATCCATTTCCTCAAATAAATTAAATTCTATAGAGGTTTTCACAATTTCCTTGAAGAAACTTCACGGGAACAACATAAGCTTTAAATTTATTTATTTATTTTCTTTCTTGTAATCACAAATTTCTTTTCTTAAATAGATTTAACAATCGATTCTTTAATCACTACAATTTAAAAAGCACACCAAGAATAATACTAAATCACAGAAGAAAACATGATTCAAGAAGCTACAAGTAATGGAAAATTTGTTGCAAAGCCTCCTCTAATGCCTGCATAGCTTCTCTTCAACAGTACAATGATTCCAACCAAGAAATCAATCCACAAACACAACAAAATTTACCAGAATTCTCCAATGTAAATCTATAGCCAAAAATTTCTTCAAACCATCCTCTGTGTAATTTCTTTCCAAAATATCCTCTCACACCTGAAGAAGCTTTTCCTCTCCAAAATTCTCTCCGTGAATGAATTTGCAACAAACTCTTCTAATTAATTAAACTTGCACATGCTGGCATAATTGAAAATATCTTCTAACAACCAAAATTAATTTCCATTTAATTTCTCAATATAATTTAGTAACTTCTAATTCAAATTTAATTACTTCTAATTCAAATGTAATTCCCAAATTCTAATTTAATTCCCACTAATTGAAATAAAATTCCAAAATGAATTAAATTCTTTTCTTTCATTTAATTTTCTTAACATCACATTTAATTAATTAATTTAATTATTTAATAATTAAATTCAACCCCATGGATTAAATTTAGTTAATTAAATAAATTAAATTTAGTTAATTAAATAAATTAAATTTAATTAATTAATTTAAATATAAACTTCTATCCACAATTTCAATTTTAAATTAAATAATCATCAACATAATTCAATGCAATAATTCTAAATATCTATTTCCAAATCAAGAATCCCTTCAAAATTAAATAACATTAAAACATGACAAACAATGACTCAACACAAACACAACTGATGACACACTATGGTTAGGGTGTAGACTTGACACAAGTTACCTAGATACTATCTCTCATTCAACTTAACCATTGCATCGACATGCTCAAACCTGTGAAACTAGGTGGAGTCGATG
The DNA here is from genome assembly GCA_007115665.2 of Sequoiadendron giganteum. NCBI lineage: Eukaryota > Viridiplantae > Streptophyta > Pinopsida > Cupressales > Cupressaceae > Sequoiadendron > Sequoiadendron giganteum. The sequence continues at coordinate 478,959,734 of CM021104.1, forward strand.
TCATGTACCTACAAACCTGAAAACATAGTAAACAACATAAAATACACATCGTGAAGAGGAAATCACAGAAACATAGGGCGCTCACAAGTGAGTGATGTGATCTCGTCGCCTTCACCAATACACTCATCAAAACTGACATTTACATCTTACTCAATAATCTCATATGCACTGACATGTTATATCAACTAACATCATCATTACACCAATTAAAACATGCAAAAATAAAGCATCAAATAAATCAAATCACATCAAATAGTCTATCGCTCAATAAATGGTGATCAAATACACACACAAGATAAAGTATCTGAATATCTAGAACATAAATCAAAGCAAAACAAGGACATACTGTCCAATCCAGAAAGCAAAATGGAGGGGTGTTACATCATTTTCTAGCTAACAATCATATGAATGATGCATTAGTTTACAATACTCTTTATGAGAAGAGATCATCAATAATTGTTACATCTTATAATAGTTTCTTCATTACAATACTTTCAAAATTTCTTCCTCTAGTACATATACGAAGATTACATTAAGAGATACATATGGACATACAATCCAATATACAAATACATGATAAGATGTCTTCTCAAACTAGAACAGGAACTGGAGTCCACAACACAATGATCAATCTCCATGCACACAAACATTTAGCAAGAATAACTAATGGAGAAAAAGTACCAACCTCTCGACCATGTGGAACCCTGAGGTGCACCCCTGTGCTAGGAGATAACAAAAGGTCCCACATCAAATAGATAGTCAGGAAATCAACAAGATATCATAAGCAAGGGGTTAGACATGACACCATAACAACACTGCTAACAACACCACTATTTTCAACACCTACATCACCTCCAAAGGCACACACACAACAAAGAGGAAATATAACTAGGGAGTGCTAGACTACAATAGGGAGGAGTGTCATTGCATGGTACTATCATGGGTTGTCCTAGTAGTATCTCACTAGACCTTGACCCCCATCTATGGTTATCCCGGTGACCTCTCAGTAGGTCCTGACCCCATAGGGTGACACATGCGAAATCAAAATTCCTTTCATGAGGACAAGGAAGTTGATCTCGCCAACCAGGCCTTCTCAACCCATCCTTAGCCTAAACGGGCTCTACAGAAAATGGGTGATACATCCATTATCTTGTTTAATGTGAAATTCTACCCATCCCGCTAATACATTATTAAGGTTATCACTGGATTAAGAAACCATCCAATGGGTTGTCCTAGACACCACTTTGGGTTCTGAACCCCATTGAGAGCCTCTCCCCCTGCTTGCAACTAGAAAACCCTACACAGTGCAAGGCATTGGCCATCTAGTACACCTATCACAATCTCATGAGTTCATACATAAACAAGAGGGAAACACCCTTAGGGTTTGTATTTATGCAAATCACATGACCAACAACATAGAAAAACCACTTCAAAGGTTAAACAACCCTAAGGACCATCCATACAAATATACCCCTCCTAGGCCTTTGGAACCCAACATAATAAACACACTTCCCAATGACACATAACCTTAAACAAACTTTATATAGATGACATCCAGCTTAAACAATTACGTCAAAACTTAATCCAATAATCAAGATACATTGTTTAATACAACAATTAATCCTAACCATGAAGATATTCCCTTAATAAGACATTATTTCAAATTTCTTATCACTTATTTTAACTTAACCATTTAATTTAATTAATAAATTATTTACCACAAATAATTATATTAGAAAATAACTATGATAAGAATATTCTAGTTAATTAATTTACATAGCAATTTAACTAATCAACTATTAAATAATTATAAAAATAATCAACATTCATCTACTACTTAATTAACAGAGAGTAATCTAAATCATTTATCATTTAATCTGAAACATTTAAATTAAATAACCCATTCCTAATATTTTACCCTATTCCTAATATTTCACCCTTGCTTAATATTAACATTCCCCTAATCTCTCGCTCCTCTCTCCCACTCGTCTCTTTTGAATTGTCTGTGTGCATGGTCAACTATGCATCAAGGGTACCCCTCGGTCCCCAACCCTATCCCCTTCTACCTAGGCTCTCCTTTTAGCACACGTGTTGCCATCTTTGGGGCCCTCTCATGTGCTTTCAGCTGCTAGGGAGCCCGTCATTCCTGTCCTGCCTGATGTTGAGGTGCCGAAAATTCCTATTACCCCATTTCCTAAGGGGTGGAAAGATGTGTTGACTCATAAGAGCCCGAATCTTGAGGGTTCTCTTCATTGTTCGAGTGTGGAAATTTCGATCGCATGTAACGAGTTCTCCATTCCTGAAGCTATTAGCAATAGGATCATTTTGTCCATGGAGTTGGCTGTGGTGGGTAATTTTTTCTCCTTTCGACCCTCTATTGATATGGTATGTAGATTGGTTGTTGCAAAGTGGCACTTGAAGGGTAGTGTTGGCATTTGCACTATAGCAAGTGGCATTTTCCTCTTCAAGTTCATGACTGAGGAATATTTGGTCTTTGTGCTCTCGTCGAGTCCTTGGGTTTATGGGAAGCATGGGCTATGTTTATGTCATTGGAAGTTGGGTTTCAATCCTGACGTTGACCTCTGCAAGTCGGCTCTCAATTGGATTCGTCTCCTTGGTCTTCCTCTGGAGTATTAGGATGACTTTGTCTTTCAATGCATCGGGAAATCTCTAGCTCATTTCATCACCTTAGACTCTATCACCAAATCCATGTCCAAGTTAGTTTTTTCTTTCTTTTGTGTCAACATTGATCTCACTAAGGCCTTACCCAACTCTGTGAAGCTTTTCTCTATGTTTGGTTCCTAGGTTCAACCTATTTTTTATGAGAATGTTGTGGTTTACTATCATAAATGTGCTAAACCAGGCTGCCTTATCATAGATTGTAAATCCTCGATTAGGCATGACCCCTATCCTAGTGCTTGGACTATAGAGATTCCCTTTGATGGCTTCCCCTTTGAATTTGATCTTTTTAAGATTATTGAATCCCCAACCAAGCATGTGCCTATTGACCCTATGATTCCTATGTTTGATGACCTTGTGGATCCCATTTCTTTGGATTCGGTTCCCTCTAGTTTTTCTTTGGGACCCAATGGTTACTTCCCCAGTGGTGCTTAGGACTCTGGTGTTTCCTCGGTGTTTCCTCTCTCTCCAAAAGGAGTGGAGGAGGGAAAAATCTAGGATAAAGTTGAGAAGAAAGTTTCACTAGGCTATCCAGGACACGAGGTAGAGATTGTGGTGTCTCAAGTGCAAACTATGGAAGAAGAGTTTTGGTCAACTCATAAGAAGAAGGGAAAACAAAGGAAAGTGGATGTGGGTTGATTCCAAGCTGGGAAGACCTAAGCAATGGCTAACCAGACATAGAGAAACAATAAAAGAAATCATGATTGATAAACAGAGGACACTGGAAGTGTCCTCAAAGAAAAATTCTAAATGAAAGTCCTATCTTGGAATATGAGAGGGCTAAATAGCCCCCACAAGTAGCTGGATTTGAATAATTATGTTTTGTAAGATAAGGTTGAAATTTTACTCCTTCAAGAAACTAAGATGAAGAAAATCAATTTTGAGTCCATTGCCAGATTTATTTGGCCTAATGCTCTCTTTGCTTGTTGTGATGTTGATGGGGCATCTGGTGGTTTTTCTATTTTATGGAATCCCTCTCAAATCACTGGCTTTGAATTTTTCCAATGTAAGAATAGTCTTGGTATAAATTTCTCCAATGTTGGGGGCTCCTGGTCCTTGATAAATGTTTATGCTCCCAATACTAGGAATTCTAGCAAATCCCTTTGGTAGGTGATTTATAACTAGATTTTGGCTAACAAGGATGATCATTGGATGGTGGCTGGGGATTTTATATCCCCCCTTTATGCTTCAAAGAAGAGTGGAGTTCTGACTGGCTATTCTGATAGTATGTATGATTTGGCTGACTTTTTGAATTCTACTGGTTTGGTTGATATTGGCCTACAGTGCTAGTTGTTTACCTGGTCTAATCATTGCCTTGGGCTTGATTTGATCTAGGTCTACCTTGATAGATTCCTCATTTCTCCCAACTGGACTACTCTTCTTAATTCTAAATTGTGGGCTCTCCCTAGAACTGACTTAGACCACAACCCCCTGCTATTACTCCCAATAGACCACATTGATGTTGGTCCATTCCCCTTCAGGATCAAAATCATGTGGAATGCTCATTCAGAATTTTGGAACAAGATTGCTACCTAGTGGAATATCTTGATGCAAGGCTCCCTTATGTTTAGGCTCTCTCAAAGACTCAAACATGTCAAATACATGGTTAAAGGGTGGAATAAACATGTTTTTGGAGATGTGTTCAATAAAAATTGGGTGGTGGTAGAGAAACTTGGTAAGTTACAAAAAATAATGGAAGAAAAAGATAACAATATTCTGATGGGTCAACAGAAAAAGGAGAAGTGATTGGAATGGGAGATTCTAAAGAAAGAAGAGGTTTTCTAGAAACAAAAGTCCAGAATACAGTGGCTTGTTGAGGGGGTCTAGAACACATCTTTCTTCCACGTGTCATCTATTAAAAATAGAAAAGGGAATTAGATAAAAAAACTAAAAAATGAGGTTGGGCATGAATTTTCTAATCCCTTACAGATTGGTCTATTGGCTGCTAATCACTTTAAGCATTATTAATCGCTTCCTTTGGAGGCTCCTAACTCTAGGTTTGTTGATCTACTGATGGAACCTCTCCCTACATTTGTATCCCTTGAGGATAATGATTCTATATTGAGGGAAATTTCTTCTGAGGAGGTTTGGTCTGTTGTGTTTAGTATGGGTGCCTATAAAGCCCCTGGGCCAGATGGTTTCCCCCTGACCTTTTTCCAAACCTTTTGGGAGATCGTGGGGGAGGACCTTACCCTTGCTACTAGGGATTTTTTCAACTCTGGAAAATTTCTTAAACAATTGAACCACACTTTCATAGATTTGGTCCCCAAATGTAAGGACCCTCTAACTATGTTTGATTTTTGTCCTATTAGTCTTTGCAATATTGTTTATAATATTTTCTCTAAAATCTTGGTGAACCGATTGAAACCCCTTTTGGAGAAAATGATTGGTCCCAGTCAGAAAGGTTTTTTTCTTGGCTGATATATTCTGGATGTTGCTCTATCCACCCATGAGACTCTACAGTCTATAGATAGGTGTAGCAACCCTAGCATGGATTTTAAGCTCAACATTTCCAAAGATTATGATAAAATCCTATGGAACTTCCTTCCTAAAGTTCTTGTTAAGCTTGGCTTCAACTAAAAAGTTATCAAATTAATCATGGAATGCGTCTCCATGGTAAATTTTTCTATATTAGTCAATGGAGTATCCCAAGGGTTCTTTGAGGTTGGGAGGGGGATCAGACAGGGAGACTGCATATCCCCTTATTTATTCATTATGGTGGCTGAAGTGTTGAGAAGGAATGTGGCATGTATGCTGTCACAGGGCTCCATCAAGGGTGTCAAACTAGCCTCCACTATCCAAAAATTTGTGGATGAAACTATTATTTTTGGAAAGGCTTCAATGATTGAAGCCAAGAAGTGGAAAGGTTGACTCAATCTTTATGCAGCTTGTTCTAGTCAATGCATCAATTATAGTAAAAGTATGATCTATTTATTTCATTGTATTCCTAGTCTGTAGGATCATGTGACCATGGTGTTAGGTTGTGTGAGTGCCTCTCTTCCTTCAGTCTATCTTGGACTTCCCCTTACTATTAAGGAAGTTACTCCCAACTTCTGGAATTCTATCAATGAAATAATCTAGAGAAAGCTTGTTGGATGGAAAGGTTCTCTTCTGAGTCATGCAGGCAATTTGCAGCTTCTCATTGCTGCCCTACAAGGTATTCCTGCTTTTTTTTTTATCAATGTTCAAAATGCCGTGTAACATTGCTAAGGAGTTTGAGAAGATTCAGAGATTCTTTCTATTGTTTGGTACTGAAGATAAAAATAAGATGTCATTGGTCAGCTGGGAGAAATTTTTCCTTCCCAAAATCGAGGGGGGGGGGGGGTGGCTAGGCATTAGGAAAGTCCTTGCTTCCAACAAGGCTCTGCTTGCTAAGGTTGGATGGGACCAGTTAAGAGATAAAAAGGACTAGTGCAGAATTATGAAAGCCAAATACTTGGCCAACCATCCCCTGATCAGGTGTATTGAGAATGATCATCCCCATGGGTCTCTAGCCTAGAATAATATATGTAAAATGAATAAGCTTTTGTTTTTTGGTCTAAGATGGAAACTTGGTAAAGGAAATAAGATTCACTTCTAGGAGGATTCCTGGATCTTAGACTCCCCCTTGGCCCTCTTAGAGTTCAAAAATCTGATGGAACTTGCTTCTCAGTTCTTTGGTAGGAATGTGTGTGATTATATGCATGGTTTATAGGGTAATAGGTGCTAGAAAGATATTAGCTCATGTGGACCTCTTTCTCCTAACCTGCTTGGTCTGGATTCTTCTTTATAGGTCTTACTCTCTTAGCACAAAATTCCTCTATCGGTTGTTGAAGATGATTTATTTTGGGCCTTGGATTTTAAGGGTGAATTGAATATCAAGATGGCTTATGGGTTAGTTTCGGACAAATGCCTACATAGTAATCTATGGAAGAAGGTTTGGAACTGTCACTTGATTCCCAAAATAAACTTTTTTTTGGTGGATGGCCTACAACAATAGGATCGTAACCCAAGATAATCTAAGAAAGAGGAGATTCCAAATCCTGAACAGGTGCTTGTTGTGCAAAGATAATGATGAAACTATGGATCATATGCTTCTACACTATTCATTTGCTATTGGTGTTTGGGATTTTTTTTTTCAAAATTTGGAGACACACTAGACCTTGAATAAAGATTTAGTTTCCTTTGTTGAGGGGTGGAATGGTCCCTTCCAACACCCCCTTCCTCTAGAAATTTGGAGATAAATTCCCCCAATTATATGTTTGTGCATCTGGAAGGAAAGGAACAATAGGGTGTTCCGTGACATTGAGAAGAGTCTGAAGGATGTTTTCAATTGCGGGTTGAGACTTATCTCTAAAAGTATCTCCTTGATCAAATGGAAATCATTGGATACTACCCCAACTAGTTGGGAGACCAAGATGGGTAAATATTGAAATTTAGTGCTTAGCATTGATGCCTATGACAACTCCAAATCTCTTGCTAGGAAAAACACTATTTGGAAACCCCCAGTCGAGGTTTGGTTTAAACTGAATTTTGATGGGGTGACTAAGGGGAACCCTGGTTCGGCTAGTATAGGTGGTGTTATAAGAGATAGTTAGGGAAACTTGGTTGTGGGGTATTCTGGTGGTATTGGTGTCCACTCTTCTATGGTGGTTGAGTTTCAGACACTGCTCAAGGGCATCAAGATTTCTGTCACTCTGGGTATTAAGAATCTGGAGATTGAAGGAGATTTAAAATTGTGATAGACTCTATCAACTTGGGTTGCTTGCTTGGTTTAGACTTAAGGAATATTCTATTAAATATTAATACTTTAATCTCTAATTTGGAAAGGTATCACCTAGCACATATTTTTTGAGAAGGTAACTAGGTGGCTAATGGCTTCGCCAACTTGGGGTCCACCTGGCATATCAACAAATTTTGGAGAAAGATAAATATTCTACCAATGTCTATTCAAAGGTTAATCCTCTTGGAATAGATGAATTACTCTATTAATCATGATTAATATGTCTTTCATTTTTAGGTATAGGTGGCATTCCTTGATGGATCATTGGTTGGCTTGCTCTTTGGTGATTATGGTGGCTAGACTCAAGTGGGTGGCCATGAGGGTTTTTTATCTTTTAATTATCTTTGGTGGGACCCCTAACCTTTATGATTTGCCTTGTCAATGGTAAAACACATTCTTTCAAATCCTCGAGAGTTCGTGTAAAATGATGTTATCTGTCATATTGATTAATAATTTCAAATTAAGGCACCTTTTGATTCACCTTAGATTTTATTAGATGTACTTGAAAATTTCAAGTCTAGCCCCCCACATTCATTTGGCCTTGGGAAATGTGTAACTTATTTAAGTTGATTTTCTCTCGGGATTTAAATCCAGATCCCATCATTATTTTCAATTATATTAACCTTGGATTATTTTGTGATGATTATGGGCCATCGTGGCAATTGTCATACGGATTAACCATCGACACATGTAAACATCACTTAGCCTTTATTATGATTTTTCATCCCAATTGGCTTGTAAAGTTTTTTGCAACGATATTCTCTTTAGCGAGCTTTATGTTTTTAGGCAGTGTTATTTTGGCTACTATGTGTTGTGGGTCATGATGGGTGAAGATAGAGTTAGAATTGAGCCAAAAAATTGCAAGGAGTTTTTCTAGGACCCTCTGGCTTGGCATATATGTTCAAAAGGTGGGTTAGCACTACTTGTGGAGAATCTTGTCGATCATGATGAGATGCTATCAACCCGGTTTGCTAGCGCCTGGAAGGATCGACGAGTCACCACAGTGGCATTGCTTTTGAAATTGATAAAGAGGTGATAGGTAAGGCTACTGGCCTTTCCTGTGAAGGAATGAAGTATAAAAAACACACTAAAACATAGGACTTGGTGAGTCTCAACACGTTCTTTAAGGGTAGTGATAAACCGATGGAAAAGCAGTCGAGTTTCAACTGTGAAGTGCTACCTAAGCCTTGGGATAAAGTCTACCTTGCCATCATGAAATTAGTATCTCTCGAGGGGAGATTAAAGGTATTTTATTTCTACCACTTATCTCTGCTAAATCATCTTAGGCATAAAATTTTGCTTAGCTTCCCTTTGTTTTTGTTATGTTCTCTGGAAAGTTCCATCAAGGAATCCTAGGAAATTACACGCTTAACCATGATTCTTCACCTCCTTTACCTCTACACCAAGGCCTAATCCATAGGCTCTACCAATTCCATTCAGTTCTGGTCCCTCCCAATCCTATCTCGGCTGTGTGCATTGAAGAATTGGAACACCCAAAAAATAACCTTGCTAACCCTTCCCCTATTGTTTTAAAGGGCTCAAAGAAGAAATCCCCCATCCCCGAGGATGATCCTAGTACTAAAACCTTATCCACTCCTCCCCCAAAGAAAAACTAAAGGGAGGTTAGGTTGGCCCATTCGAGTGTTGCAGCTAGGATTTGTGAGTTGAAACACAAGAAGGTCAGTAGAAATGCAACTAAAAAGAGAGGGAAAAATGTGCCTCAACTTTCGAGGGTTCTTTTGGTTTCTGAGGAAGGTAAATGTGCAGAGGAAAAAGATTCTAAAGGCGATATGGTGGTGGGTGATAGCTTTGAGATGGGGATGGAACAAATGAGTGTGAGAAGGTCCCATAGGTTGGAAAAACACAAGAAGGAGACCCCTATTGATGACATATCCAGTGACTCGGCTCATACTAGTAGCAGTATCGAAGGCACTAAAGCTACTGAGAAATGAAAAGATAAAGGACCCATAGAAGACCCTAGTCACTTCTCTGATCTAAACCAGATGCTTTGAAATGAATCTACCAAGTCCTCAGATTCTAGGGCTAGTGTTGATGCAATGATCCAGAGCAAGGAAGACAAGGTGGACAAGCTCAGTGTGTTGAGGAGTAGGTTGCTAAGTTGAATCGTAAAGTCAACTGCCTAGCTTGGTTCACTATCAAGATGATTCACAGGTCGGCTCTCATGCTTTCAGATGTGGTCAAAGAGGAAATGGACAAAAACACCATGGATGAATGCCCCAACTAGATTGGGGAAGATGTTTTAAACCTCTTGGTCAAGAAATGGGAGGGTATAGACAATTAGTGGTCGGACCTATGTTGTGTCTGTGTCTCTCGTATGCTGTTACTATAATTTTTTTTGATGTTTAATGGTATTGATCCTTTTTGTCCCTTTGGGATCGTTGTGTAAAGGGTACAACACCCTGTAAATGTTGCTTATTTTATCAAAAATATTCCCCTAAAATTATAATTACATTCACAACTTTTTATCTAATTAACTTTATTGTTTAACCTTTAGGTAAACAATGCTATGTACATATAAATTCATTTATCTAATTTAACAAACACTAACTCTCAAATATATATAAAATAATTCAATTCACTTTAATTAAATACTCATTTTATAATAATTATCCAGTTAAAATCTTTTATTAAATAAAACATGTATTTCTTCTCTTATCATATAATCAATCACATGTCCAAAATATATTCTTTTACTATAACCATAAAATATATATATTATTAACAAAATGCAATTTATAATATAATTTATCAAAATATAATATTTATACATATATATTATCGAAATGCAAATCATAATATAAAATTATCAAATTTTCCAAATCGCATGAGGCTTGGCCTAAGGTATGTTGCAAAGCAGTGATGGATGCAACCTTGGTCGAGGCACATGGTCCACACAACCAAGGTTGGGTTGTGTGTCGTGCATGCCCCCACACATGGGGAAGCCTGATGCGGGATCATGCCCAGCGCACAGGCCATGCCTAGCATGGCGGTCGATATTGGGTGGGGAGGGGTAGCCCAATACGGAAGCCCCAAAACAAAAGTTGAAATTCCAAAAAAGAATGCAGCCATTTAAACATTGTGTCCAGGATAGGGGTTCGACCATTATTATTGCTCCAATAATATGATATATATATACATATACATACATTAGATTACTTAGGGTATTCAAATGCATTTTTAAAAAAAAATTTATTTTGGAATAAATAAATAATTATCTCATTTTAAGGAAGAATACAAACAATCAACATTTATTTTTAATCAAATTTACCGTACACTTGGAGAAGAAAATATAAATAAAGGATCAAAAACCAACTTGGATCCAACACTTGGCAGGAACGGAAATTGATGCCAAGCTCAAACTTCCACTCAAATTTCCAACTTCTCGAATTCCACAGTCTAAAATTCCAAAACCACAATTCCCACCATAGACCACAATATAAGAAAATTTTCAGACAATTCTTTCCCCTCTTTCCTCCCGAAAACCAAAAATGAAATCCCCCCAAGAAACAAAATGTTACAGGAGGAGAAAAATGTACGGGAAAACAAAAACGATCCCAACCAACAATAGAACATATTATAGTTATTTTTTCATTTATTAAATCAATGGTTAAGACAATTAAATGTATTTCATTTAAAATTATAATTTGGGTAAATATAATTGATACCCAATTTCACACAAACGGTAAAACCATTTACCAACATTTACTTACATATTATAATTAATTAAGTAATTCCGACCTTGCAAAATTTTATTTATTTACCTTATTATTATTATTTATTAATTATAACATTAGATTATAATTTATTTTAAATTATGAACTATAATTATATATATATATATATTTATCGAAGGCATACCCTTTTTACTTAACAATTTATTTTAATGCATAAGACAACCAAAGGCATTTTCTTAGAAAATTAAAATTAAATAAAACCAAATGCCAATTAATTACCTGACCATTATCTAGGGTCAAAATACAAAACTTCAAGTAACACTGACAATATTGACAATATTGACAAGGTGCCAAACCAGATACTCATCCTCTTTGAAGATAATGACTAGGGTTGGGGACCAAGTGTTATCTTTGATCAACTAATCCATTGGGTTCAAGGCATGCTTAGACCTGCCAATTCAAGTGGATTCGATGCCTGATACCTATAACTTGCAACACATAATATGGTTGTGCATATACATATACATATAAACAGACACACTATGAAATGGAATCACAACGTCGTAGGGTACTTTCAAGTGAGTGATGTGACACTATCCCTTTCACTCAATCACATCAGTAAGAACAAAACCTAGTAATTGAATCAACTCATATAACAATAAACTATATAGTAATCAGGATAAGATCAATCACATGGTAATCACATAACAGTCATGATAAAATAATCACATAATGCTAATGATAGGGTTAGTTCTCGTAATCAAATAAAATCTCCATAGTCACCTGAATAAAACCATATAATAATCATAGCATGTGCATAAACCCTCAAGTAACAAAATTTTCATCAATGACATCATCATGAAAAAAATCTAATATCATATAATGTATCATAATGTCTCAACATAAGACAAATCAACTATTAGTCTATCAGGGAAATAACATGAGAGGCACTACAAGGAAATGACCTTAACACACAGGGCAATGAACTTGTTCACAGAGTAGTCATTGTGAAGTATAGTGATAGGACAATTATATTCAAGAGATGAATGGCAATCTATGGAGGGTAGTATAAGTGCATAATTAAAAGGAGTCTAGAATATAGTGTTACCTACCACAACAACCCAAAACGAAGGATACACTTAAAGAAAAATATAAATGATCAATCAATGGAAGTCATGAAATTGAGGCAAATGCCAAATTAAAAATGGAAATCCTTGAATGGCATCAGTTCTAGAAGAGGTTCATAAAATAGATAAAAGTATACAAATGACTGTCATTACAAATATATGATTATCTAAAGGTAGAGTATCAATGTTATCACCTAAGAGATGTGTTTCAAAAGAAACAAGTGGTAGATAAATAAGAACCTTAAATACATAAATAATGTTTCAAACTCAAACTTGTAAGTTTTCCTATACCTCCAAGGGATTTTCGACCTTGTCAAATCATCAACACATGTCTTGTAAGAATGGTAAATAAACAATTATGAGAATTGGGAGAGTTAATGGAAATTTGACATCAATTAAGAAGATATAGGGGGTAGTTTGGTGACTTGGTCAACAATTAAGGGTATTTAGGAACCTTCTAAGAAGTATATTCATTAAAGGGGGTTAGAAAAACAAGCTTATCCCTCTTCAATGCCACCTTGGAGTCTTTGAAGGAGTCAAATTAGGGGAGGTTGTTTTCCAACACCCAAGTGGAGGTTGATCAACAAATTTGAATTTTTTTTTGTCTTAAATAGTCTTAAAATTATTCTCTAGATTCTTTCCCATGTTGCAATAGAGAAAATTTTGCAAGTATGGATGTGTTTGGTGGTGTTGTCATTAATGTTGTCATTGATTTCAACACTATACAAGTTGAGTAAGTCATGTTTTGCCAAGTCATTTTGAGAAAAAATGAAAGTTGTGTTGAAGTATGTTCTGAGTGTGATATTGTGGTTCACATTTTCTCTATGTTGACCCAATACCTATGTGGATCTGAAGGCGTGTTCATAAGATTAAAAGGATTGTATATTCCGAGTTTCAACTTCTGGTTGGATGGAGAGTAAAAAATATGTTCACCAGTGTGAGCTGGTTTGTTAGAATTATCTAGTTGTTGAGTGGGAGAGAAGTTTTGGCTTTGCAGTCTTCTAGTATTTGGTTTAAAATCTTGTGGATCTAGGAGATTACTCTTTATGATGGTTTCTATGTTTTGAAAAAAAATCTGTGATTTGGCACTTTGAAAGACCTACTCCAGAGCTCCTATGTTTTTGCTGGTTGTCTCGGTTGGATTGGTAAAGTGTTCTCTACGAATGAAGTTTGTTGAAGTTGTTGCGGATGTATCTGAGTTGTTCTCAGAAATGATAAAATAACTGGTGAAGTGTGTTGAGCAATCCATGTGTGATTATCCTGCTGTTGATGCATGTACTTCAAAGATCATCGATGTTTTCATTAGGTTTGTCCAATCTGGTATCTACACGTTAAATTTGGTTTTTGTATCGACTTGAGGAACCGTGTGCATGATCCAAGATGTTATTTGGGTCCTAAATTAAATTTGTATTTGGTCCTCTCACATTCTTATCCACTGCGGGAACGTTGAGTAGCAGACCTAGTTTGAATTTGTATAGCCGACCTTGAAGAATGGTTCTAAGTTTGAAGATGGTATAAAAGCAAGTTAAGTTGCAATGAATTTCATATCCATCCATCATTCAATTTGAGAAAGAGAAGAATGTGAACAAGTGCGAAAAGTAGAGTGTGGAAGAGAAAACTTTGGTAATAGAGCTTCATTGTATTCACAATCTTTAGATCAAGTTGTGAAGTGTGTGTAACTTCTAGTGGTGGATCTTTATTCATTTCTTTGTACTTTCTATAGGCAGTGAGCCTCCTTTTCTAGACAATGAGTCCTAAGGTAGTGATCCCTCTAGCAGTGAGGCTGTGTATCCAGTACTGCATTACTTCTATATTGTGAGCTAATCCTCACCATAGTTTTTCCCTCATTAGGGTTTTCCATGTAAATCTGGTGTCTCTGGTGTTGTGTTTCTATTATTTTCATTTCATGTTCACACTTAATAACAGATGGAAGATAAAGTGGAATTGATTAAGTTCAAAAGTAAAGAATTTGGTACAACTGATTCACCCTCTCCTCTTAGTTGTCTTGTGCACTTCAACAATTGGTATCAGAGATCTGGTCCCTTAGTGAAAAACTTAACTGCTTGAGGTAGATCAAATGGAGCACAAGTTGAAGCTTCTTATGTTTGATGGAGCTGATTACAGTGACTAGAAATAACAGGTGAGAAGTTTTCTAATTTCAATTGGTTTCAATACCTAGAAAGCAGCGGAGACAAAGTATGTGATTCCAGTAGTCAGACCTTCCTCTGCTGATGAGGTTGCAACTTTTGAATGGAATGAAAGAGTAAGGTTTTCTTTCTTTAGTGCTTTATCTAAAACTGAAATATCAGAATTTATTTCTTTAACTACTACAAATGAAATGTGGAAAAAATTGAAAGACATTTATGAAGGAAATGAGAGAGTAAAGTTGTCAAGGAAACTAACTACTAAGCACAAATTTGAGAATCTAAGAATGAAAGATGGAGAAGATATTGCAAGCTATTATCAGAGAGTTGAGACTATAGCAACTGGAATCAAGAATCAAGGAGGTACCATGAAGGATGAAGATATAATTGAGAAGATCTTGATGACCTTACTAGACAATTACAGTGACAAAGTATCTACTATTGAAGAGCAGTATGATCCAAAGACATTTACTAAGGAACATCTATTTGGTGTCTTGACTGCATTTGAGATGAGAAAATTTGAAAGAGATAAGGAGATGTCTAAAACAACATTTAAAGCCATGTATATAGATGATGATGATGATGATGTTGATTCAGATGATTTGGAGGCAAATTTCATAAAGAGATTGAAGAAAGGTACTGGTAAATACAAAGGTAAGTTTCCCTTTATGTGTTTCAGTTATGGAAATATTGGTCATTATGCATTAAGATGTCTAATAGAGCTACACAAAAGAAGAACAAGGATAATAACAATAATTACAAGGATAAGAAGGATAGGAAGTTCAAGAAGTTGTATTATGTAAAAGAAGATGCAGGAATTTCTGATGATGAATCTGACCTTGAGGAAGATAAAGATGAATGTTTTTATCTAGGCTTGGAAAAGAAATGTGAAAAGGAATATAGTCCGGAGAACAAGAAGGATGAAATTGAAGGTAATCTGGTGACTGCTTCTCATGCCAAACAAGATGAAGAATTTTGGGTAATTGACAATGGATGTTCAAATCATATGACTGGATATAAGATTAATTTTATTAAACTTGAGAAGTATGATGGAGGTATAGTCATGTTTGGAGGTAACTCTGGTGCTAAGATTGTTGGTAAAGGAACAATTAGCTTTGATGGAAAACATAATATTGACGATGTCTATTATGTAAAGGGTTTAAGGCATAGTCTCTTAAGTGTTGGAAAAATGTGCAACAAAGGTTTTAAGCTTGTGTTTCAGGATAACACTTGTGAGATTAGAAGAGGATCTGGAACTGTGGTTGCAGGTGGAAGAAGAACTCATGGAAACATCTATCAACTTAAAGGTGGTGATAGTCAGTGTTTTTTTTCTCATATTAGGGAGAGTTGGATCTAGCACTGGAGGAAGGTACATGGGTAAGTGCACCAATCTGTGACACAATTTTGGCTCTTAAGATGCCACTTTTTTTCTTCTGAAATCAGCAAAATCTGATTTGCATGAGAAAATGGAGATAGTTACGCTCAAAATTTCAAGATGAAACAACAAGAAAAGTTGAAGTGCTCCAAGTCTAGTTTCTAAGCTACTATTTTTTTTTCAAATTAATGAAGATTAAGGGTCTCAAAAATGGGGGGGCCCAAAATAGATATTTTTTTTATGAAAAAAAATAGCATAGCGCCTAAGGGCTCCCCCCTTTTTGATTAAATTTTTTTTAGAATTTAAAAAATCCCAACAGTGAGAAATTAGCTAACACCATGTAGTTTACCTCATTCTTTTGGATAATTTTTTTAATGAATATATAATATTTTATGAATTTTCAAAGTGGACACATCTTGAAAAGCTGAAATTTGAGCGTGCTCCCCCCCAATTTTTTTGCAAACTAATTGAAAATTGATTTTTTTTTCATCATGTGTAGAATGGAGTCTAGTTTCAAAAAATTTAATTTGTTTCACGTTCCGATGAACAAGTAAAAATCTATCCTAAACCTAGCACATGTTGGTTTTTGACCAAAAACGAAGGCATTTGCAATAGAAGCCATGGATCAAAACCTTAACTAAATCAAAATGAAAAAAAAATTATATATTTAGATAGCTAAGAGAGAGGTTAACGCTATCATGGTTTTTTTATAAAATTGCATTGAAAGATGTGCAAATGAAATGGGGAGCACAGACGAAAATATTAATAAATTTTGCACCCTTTCAAACAATCACCTCATTTTCATGAAATGGTTGTCCAAACCTTTGGGTCAGATGCCCAATGCAAAATCCAACCCATAGGGTTGGTATTTCCCAATGCAACTTATTTGGCACATGCCAAATTTTTCGTGCGCCAAATGGGCTACTTCATTTGGCATGCACCAAATCTGGCGAGCACCAAATGTCATCCATGACTTTTGGAATGCATATTTGTAAACTCTTTGATTTTTGCTTTCTCTGTGAGGGAAACTATATACATGAAATAAACATTTAAGTATAAGTTGACATTTACATATGGACATTTAATTTCTTATAATTTAAGTTATATTTCATGTATATATAGGTAGGATGTTTGACAGTGGTTTTAGATCTCTAGGAGTTATAATGCAAATTCTAGTTTTTGGAAGATCTTAAAAATTTCAGACTTAGTCAAATTTCAGTATTCAGGATGTGAAATTTCAATAATCAGGAGGTCAAATTTTAGTACTCAGGAGGTCAAATTTCATCTTTCTCTCTCTATCTCACTCATTTTCATCTCTTATTCTCTAGACTTCTCTCTCTCTAACTATCTCCATCCCTTTATCTAACAATATATTCATTGAGATCAAGAACTATGTCTCTACATGTCCATCTCTCTCTCCTTCCCTCTCCAATATCTATCTCCCTCCCTCCTTCCCTCTCTACATTTATCTATCTCCCATCCCTCTCCTTTTATCTCTATATATCTCTCTCTACTCTCTATACCTACCTATCCCTCTCTCCCTCTCTCTCCCCTCTTTCTCTCTCTCTCTCTGCTTCCCTCTCTTTCCTTCCCTCTCTACTCTCGATCTTGCCATTATCTCTCTCCTTCCCTCCCTCCCTAACTAATTTTCTCTATCTTCCCCTCTCTCTCCTTCCCTTTCTACTTATCTCTATCTCACCTCCCTCCCTTTCACCCACCTTTGCTCTCTACTTCTCTCTATCTAACCTATCCCTCTATACATCTTTCTCTCTCCCCCCTCCTTCCCTCTCAATCTCTCCACCTTCCTCCTTATCTTTGTACTTTTCAGCTCCATCACACATCTCTATCATCTATCTCACTTCTCTCTTTCCCCTTCCCTCTCTACTCTCTTTCTCTCTATCTCACCCCTCTCTCCCTACCTATCCCTCCCTCCTCTCTCTTATCTCTCTCACCTCTCTCTCTCCATACCTACCTCTTCCTCCCTCTCTCCTTCCCTCTATACTTATCTTTATCTCCTCCTCCCTCTATCTACCTAGACCTCTCTCTATTTTTGTCTCACCTCTCTCTCCATCCCTACCTCTCCCTATATATCTCCTTTCATATCTACTTCTCTCTACCTAGTTGTCCCTCTGTGCCCTGTTTCTCTACTATCCCTACCTCCTCTCTTTCAATATCTCCACCTTCTTTCCCTCTCTAATTCTCTCTCTATCACCTCTCTCTATCTCTCTCCTCCCTCTATACTCTCTCTATCTCTCCCTCCCTCCCCCTCTTTCTATCTCTCCTCTCTCCCTCTCCCTCTTTATATCTCTCTTTTCCCTCTCTCTACCTATATCTCTCTCCTTCTATCTATCTCAACTATCCATCTTTACATATCCCCCTCCTCTCTCTTTTCCACCAAAATTCACTCTACA